>JAPDNY010000006.1:19484344-20051844 GCA_029375565.1 Gekko gecko | reverse complement strand
ACCAGAAACTCTATGGTAAAACCATAGCGTTGCTGATGCTTCCTAGAGCCTACTCTATGTCACTTCTAGGTTTTTACCAGAACTTATGTAGCACTGCAGCCAACATCATGCCACCCCCATTTCCCTGCCCACAACCCTCTTGCCAGTTGCTAGGCATAGCCTGGCATCCCTACTTGGAAGTAAGTGAACTCAATGGCATGCATAGAATCAGGTTGGAGAGACAACCCTCCCCCCCATTCCTCCCTGAGCATACAAAGTTAAGGATGGAGAGAACTGTTGTCTCCTTAAATATCTTCGGAGTTCGGCTCCTGCACTTTAAGCTCTGATGTATTCTATTTGGGACAGCTGCTCAGACCCAAATCCATTAGTGGACTGCCTGCAAATCCCCAAGGACCAGCTGCCTCATCCCATTAAGCAGGAAAGCAAGTGAAGCGCACATCTTTGAGCTACCCAACACGACAGCCTGGCACTGGAGGGCCATTTTGCAATATGTTCTACGAGGCTGGACACCGACAATGCAAAGGTGTGGAGAGCTCTATTTCTGGAGTGCGCCAAAAGAACTGCTACAGCCATGCAAGACCGCAACTCACAGAAGAAGCATTGTGTAGACCTTTTTAAAAGTCTTGCTTTGTGGGGGTAAAATGTGGAGAGACCCACGTAAGCTGCCCTGAGCTCCTTGGAAGAGGAGGAGAGCAAACAAACTGGACAGACTGGATGAAGCACACCTGTGCACACCTTCAGTAAACGGAAACAGCTGAGGTGTGTGGGACAGTTCTGATACCTCGGTGGGACTCCACTTGGGTGAATGCTCCCGATACATGGCTGGCAGAGACGGGGGGAGAGTGGGGGAAACTGCTGTGAAATGTGAGAAAAAACTGGGGGGGGGGGAATTATGTAGTAAGTGGCTGCAAGTGTCTCCCCTGGTGAGGAGAAGATGCTGGGCAGATGGATGGGAGTGTTTATACATTTATTTATTATATTTCTATGCTACCTTAGTGGAGCATAACACAAAAAAAGAGCTAGAACTTCTGGCTGCCAGACAATCTTTGGATCTCCTGGTTATACTACACACACTACATCATCATCATCATCATCATCATCATCATCATCATCATAATTTTCTATGCCATAAGAACATAAGAGAAGCCAATGTTGAATCAGGCCAATGGCCCATCTAGTCCAACACTCTGTCACACAGCGGCCAAAATATACCAGGTGCCATCAGGAGGTCCAGCAGTGGGGCCAGGACACTAGAAGCCCTCCCACTGCTGCCCCCTCCAGCACCAAGAATAGAGTGCATCACCTGCCCCAGCCTGAGAGTTCCTATCTATACCCTGTGGCTAATAGACACTGATGGACTTCTGCTCCATATGTTTATCTAATTCCCTCTTGAAACTGTCCATGCTTGTAGCTGCCACCCCCTCCTGTGGCAGTGAATTCCATATGTTAATCACTCTTTGGGTGAAGAAGGACTTCCTTTTATCTGTTCTAACCCGACCGCTCAGCAATTTCATGGAGTGCCCACGAGTTCTTGCATTGTGAGAAAGGGAGAAAAGTCTTTCAGAGTCCTGCTGCAGGCAGGTTGCAATTAAAAACCACAATATAAAAACACAACACATCGGACATGAGCGGCATAAAAACTATCCATAAAACAGGTGCAGACCATTAAAATGGTGATAACGTAAACCCCCTGGTGAAAAGCCTGGGGGAAAGGATGTGTTTTAACCTGGTGCCCAAAAGAACAAAAAGTAGGCGCTCGGGCGTTCCAAAGGCAAAGGTGCCGCCACAGAAAAAGTCCTGTCTCTCGCCACCACCTTCCTCACCTCCAAAGGTTGGGGGTACAGAGAGCAGGACTTGAGGCAGAGGCAGCTCTCGATTGATGGGCTGGATAGTACGGGTTGAGATGGTCCTATCTGGGTAGATTAAGGCCGTCAACTGTAGGATTGTACTCTGTAGGACCCGTGGGTGTTTAGATGAGTTGGAGCATCTGGGGTGCAGTTCAACAAGTCATAGGATGCCGATTTCTTTTGGTTTGATGGGAGAAGAGGGTTAACATGAAAAAAATAAATAAGCAGCTTCTTTTGCAGGTGTCCGAGGAAGCAGCTGACTTCACCAGGAATGGTCAAAGATGCCCAAGGAGGCTAGTGGTTGGCATCTTGCCCTTGCAGTGCCATCAACCCATGGCAAAGGATTTGATGAATCAGTGAGGCTTTACCACAATGCAGGCTGGGGTAGCAGCCAGGTCTTTGCAGGGGAGGCAGGGGAGAGGCCCCAGCCTGTGTGTGAAGGCAAACTGAAAGGTGAATGCTTATCTGAGGAAGCCAAGGTATGCACTCAGGAATTAAATAAATCTGCATCTCTTTTTTTTAGGTTTAAAAGAAGCAGAGATTTTTTTGTGTGGAAAGGACAGGCAGGAATGGAGTTACGAGCTGGGAGTTATGCAGGAATGGAGGGCAATATCATACTGAAGGAAAAAGAAAAGCATGTGGGTCGGCTGGCTGGAACAGGGGGAATCCCCCCGGTGGAAGCAGCTCTGGTTTCACAAACTAAGCATCCTTAAAACAAACCACAATTCCACATCTTTTCCACCATTACTGCTTTGATTAACTGATTGTAACACAAGTCTAAACTCCTGCATCCGACAGCGAGTCGTGAGGCTTTTCCATACCTGGGATGGAACCAGAAAGTCAACGACTATCCAAAATAAAACGTACAAAAAACATAATCCATTAAGATCGGTCCAGATGGTCAGCCGTGTTGGTCTGAAGCGGTAGAACAAATCTAGAGTCCAGTTTAAGACCAACAAAGGTTTATTCCAGTTGTTCGTGTACACGGCACCCTTTCTCAAATACACGGGAATGGTGGATGAGGTTCTAAACTTACAGACAGGGACTTAACAGCAAATTAACATGTAACATGATGACGTTTAAGTTATGCAAAGTGGAAAACTAAATAACAAGTTAAGGTTATAAGGTCAACAGCTGTAAAGCGATAAATATGTCAGAATAGCAGATAAATGTCTAAAGGTGTGTTTTCCCCCCCTAATAGTGGGAGGTAGCAGAGGAAACTCAGACATGGTTCAAAAAGATGCCCAACTGTGAACGGAAAGCAGCCAGTCATGAGATATTAATACCAAACTCTGCTTACTGTACTGACCCATCAAGAAGGATATGAGGGGGGGCACCTACCTGAGGGCTAGAATGCGCAGAGAAATGTATGCCTGGTGGCGAAGACAGAGGAACGGACTGTGATCCAACAGAAGACGTGATGACTCTGTATGGAGAGCCCAAGGAGTGGCCGGACCCTACTGAGTTCATTGGGGAGGGGATGGTCCTCGAAGCACGGAGGGGGGCCTCAAGGGAGTCGGGCCGGCAGACTGTGGCGTGCCCCGGGGGAGGGGCTGGTGCCAGATTTGCAGGAGCAGAATTGGTGTGAACGGGGGAATCTGAAAGGAAAGAAGGAAAGTGACTCAGCAGAGCAAGAACAGGCACTAGAATCTTTGTTTTTATGCACTCACCAGTTCTTTCGATGCTGCAAAGACAAAGGGAGGCAGCAGAAGGATCATAGAATCATAGAGTTGGAAGGGACCTCTGGGGTCATCTGCACAATGCAGGAAATTTACAAATACCTCCCCCCCACCACACACCCCTCTTCCATGCCCAGAAGATGGCCAAAAAAAACCCAACCCTCCAGGATCCCCAGCCAAACTGGCCTGGAGAAAAATTGCTTCCTGACCCCAGAGTGGCAATTGGCATTTCCCTGGGCATGTCAGAAAGAGCCACGAGAACTAAGCACTGAAGCAACCCTCCCTGCCCTCCCTCTCATGATCTGCCTAAGTTCACAGAATCTGCATTGCTGTCAGGTGGCCACCTAGCCTCAGTTTAAAACCTCCAAAAAAGGAGAGCCCACCACCTCCCGAGGAAGCCTGTTCCACTCAGGATTTTGCTTCCTTGGGATGAGAAAGCACATTAGATGCCAGGGTGCCTTTGGTAAGTAAGCAGGCAGCACAGCTACTAATCCTGCACTAAGGTGCCCAGTGAACAACAATCACAGCCCGTTCCTCCCAACTCTGGTGAAACCTCACAGTTTTTATCATCTCTCTGTGCACGTCTGGACTCAATACCACAAAGTGCTTTTAGTTGTCTCTGGTTTCTATGCAGCCACTGAGGCAGCAGTTTGAAGATGGGGGGGGGGGGAAGATGCTTCTTAACTGCCCCTGTGCAATTTTTCTTATTACTCCTGCCGTTTACCTTTATTTTGCCCTCTTCCGCCCCCCCCCGCCCGCAAAGTAGCTGGCAGTCTGAAATCGGATTAATCAGTATTTGCCATATTTTGTCTTCCGATAGGTGTCATTCATGTTTAAATGGTCTTGTCTGGTTGTATTTTATGGATACTGTACATCGCCCAGCGCCCGGCAACAGCAGGGATTGGGCGATTAATAAATCCAGGAGATAGATAGATGATAGATAGATAGATAGATAGATAGATAGATAGATAGATAGATAGATAGATAGATAGATAGATGATAGATAGATAGGTAGGTAGGTAGGTAGGTAGGTAGGTAGGTAGGTAGGTAAAATTGGCCACCAATGCAGTTTTTTATAGTCCCGGGGCTAGGGAAAAGATACAGAAACTTGGGTAGTGCATTGTGTTAAAGAAGTATTTCAAAAAGAGGGCTGTGGTTTTTTAATCATAGTTGGGCAGAACTATACTGACATTCGTTATAGCTGACAACCAAACTCATGAGAACATGATATACAAGTGAAAGACCTGTGAATCAGTGTATTTTTTTTTTTTGCAATGATTTTTCTGTGCCAATTACAATTTCATTCTGTTGCATACAGTGCTCATATATAGTGCCAATGTTGTGCACATAGACAGGATATTATAAAGTATTTATAAGATTTCACACTGACAGCCGGCCTTAACAACCCTTGGCTTCCCTTGGCTCCTGTCGTTGCCCTTCCCACCCACAGCACATAGTCCTGTCTGTTCCTGAGCCTATTTTCCCAGCAAGGTTTTCCCACACTCCTGAGCAATGTCCCATAAAACCTCAGCAGCTGAGCCAATGACTTGGGATGTCCCATTTCAAATATACATTTGCAGTCAGTAACTCACGGAGGTTTCCACAACTGCAAGGTAAATTTACCTCAGGTTTTGTTTATTTGTTCAACTTCACTGATGCGAACGATCACTGCTGAAGCTTCTGCTGATCTTTGAACCTTTTTCTGATCAGGTGCCCTGTCAAGTACCCACCCCAAACCCTCAGTGGTCCCTCCCCGTCTTAAATAAATACAAGCAGCAATAAGCAAAGATATCACAGCCCAGAGTCTCCTGGGGATGCCAGCATGTCCTCTGAATTAGTTTGGAATACCCTGCCCATAAGGAAACCATTCTGCAGCTATTTCTGTGAGACCTTTGGCTCCCTCTCAAAGTCCCAGACGGTGCTGCCCTGTCTCATGGCTTTCGCATCTTCTGCAGACCACCACTGCAAATAGAAATAAAACTTCATTGTGTACCCTTCAACTCAAAGAACCAGTTGCCATATCTTTAAAACCCACTCCTTGTGGCATAGTGGTTCACTCAAATGACTGAACAACATCTGGGATACGGCTTTTCTCATAGAATTCAACAGTGGGCATAAAAGACCCCCGCTCTTTCAAATATGTATCACCATTCTGTAATTGTTATATGAATTGTGTGATTTTATTGCGTGGCTCAAGACTTCCAGTCAGAGGAGGAGCTCATTATTAATAAAGGAAAGAAACATTTATAACCTACGCCCGTCAAGATGGCTTACATGAAAATACCACCACAGAGATTACGATTGACTAAAAACAAAGCAATCAGAAAATTAATTAACACACTGGCATTTAAGCAGCAGAAAAAACAGAAGCAGGTGACAGAAACTAAATATTGAAATAATATCTTAAGAATGATTAATATAACAGTAATCAGAATTAAAACCAGGTAATTCAAGGGAGAAGTCACACACACAAAGACACACTGTTACTTTGGCTGAGTTCAGACTGGCAGTTTGAAGCGGGAGCCAGTCGTGGCAAAAAAAAGCCCCTGAACAAACTGTTCTGGGTTTTCCCGGTCACACAGGGCCGACTGATGCGGAAGCATACCGGGAGGAGGCACACGGGAGCGTTCAGACTGCTGGCCCGGAGGCGTGCCTATAAACGGCTTTTTCCTGGTAAATCAGCCAGATGCCTATGTCTGTATGAGCGCATGAGTGCATATGCGCTCATATGCTCATACACATATAGGCATCCGGCCAATTTGGGGAGGATCCCATTGCGCTGGCTCTGCATTGGGCAGTAGAGCGGAGCACAGCCAATCGTATCGCTGCTGCCTTATGCACAACGTGGGTTGCTCCCGGCTTTTCGGCTGAGCGTCCACACTTCCGGGAAGCAGAATGCAGTGGGATAAAGGCACTCTCCGGGATTTGCTTCCACTTTCAACAGGTATCTTTTAATCCCGGGAGCGAAGTGGAACAGCACGGGTTGCCTACAGGTGGAGAACGCCAGGCAGATGTGCCTGTGTGAACGCCCCCTTTAATCCGCTTGGGAAATGTGGCTGAAACGTGGCTCCAGCGGGGCAGATTGCCCGTCTGAACTCAGCCTTCATTAAGTGTCATTAAGCCTCTTTTGATTTATGGTGACCCTATAAATTAATGTCCTCCAAAAAGTCCTATCGTTAACAGCTTTGTGAACTGAGGCCTCCTTGGCCTCCTTGACTGGCGAGGGGCTGTAGCTCAGAAGGTTCCAGGTTCAATCCCCAGCATCTCCAGCCAAAAGGACCATGCAGTAGGTGATGTGAAGAGACCCTCGAGAGCCGCTGCCCGTCTGAGTAGACGTTACGAACTCAGTGGACCATGTATCTGACTCAGTATAAGAAGGAGAAGAAGAGAGGAGGTTAGATTTATACCCCGCCTTTCACTGCCCAAAGGCATCTCAGGCCCCGGTCATACCAGCCAGAAAACGCGGGGGAGAGGCGTGGCAGTTCGCCCCGGAGCTAAATAAGGCGCAGTAGCCCGATCACACCGGCCACCGGTTTGCCACGCTCCAGCTCTGCGCCCCGATCACACCGCACTGCTGCAGTGTGGCAAAAAAGCAGCGAAGGGGGGGGTGCTGTCGGTGTCTTGTGTGCGCGCATGTGCTGTTCAGCGTTGGTGCGCATCCCATGGAAACTTACAATATCCGGAAACCCAGGGACATGGGCGAGCGTCGGAAGCCACGGGATATTGGCGCTCCCGTGATCAGACGCCAGCCTTTGCCCCGGGGTTTCTGGAAACTAGTACTTCGGACCTACTAGTTTTTTACTCCGCGTTTTCCACGGGAAGCCACGGGTGTGCTCATATGATTGTGCACGGAAAGTCCACAGGGCTTCCGTGCCTTCAGCGGGGCAAATGCTCAGTGTGAACGGGGCCTCAGAGTGGCTTACAAATTCCTTTCCCTTCCCCTCCCCACAACAGACACCCTGTGAGGTAGCCGGGGCTGAGAAAGCTCTTGACAGAAACTGCTCTTTTTCAAGAACAGCTGTGCCAGAGCTTGTGACTGACCTAAGGCAGCTCCATGTTTTCACATATGAGTCAATCCATCTTATGCTGTGTCTTTCTCTTTTCCTGCTGCTCTCAACTTTTCCCAGCATTATTCTCTTTCCCAGTGACTCCTGTACATTACATAGGATGTACACAACATAACGTAACTATCGAATTCTATGGGGGAAACCAGCTCATTTTATTAACCTAGGCCAAAACTTTAAGAGTACCTGAATGCTGGCTGTGGGGAGACATTCTGCCACCAGGGTGCCACGACAAAAAGTTCTTCCTGCCTTAGCTCAGAAATTGGTGGCGGGGTGGCTCATCAGCAACCGAGGAACTGAGAGGAGCCGAAAAGATTTCAAATTATCAATGTTTCTAATAGGAATTGGTGGTGGCTCAAATGTCTCTGTCTTAGCGTATGTCCCACTGAAAAATTGCACAGTGCCACCCCCCCCCGTGCATTGTCATGGTTAAGGGCAGCGGACTCTAATCTGGAGAACCGAGTTTGGTTCCCCACTCCTCCTCTACATGAAGCCTGCTGGGTGACCTTGAGACAGTCACGGTTCTCTCAGGACTCTCTCAGCCCCACCTGCCTCACAAGGTGCCTGTTGTGGGGAGACGAAGGGAAAGGTGATTGAAAGCAGCTTTGAGACACATGAGGCCTGCTGGGTGACCTTAGGACAGTCACGGTTCTCTCAGGACTCTCTCAGCCCCACCTGCCTCACAAGGTGCCTGTTTTGGGGAGAGGAAGGGAAAGGTGATTGAAAGCGGCTTTGAGACACATGAGGCCTGCTGGGCAACCTTGGGCCAGTCACGGTTCTCTCAGGACTCTCTCAGCCCCACCTGCCTCACAAGGTGCCTGTTTTGGGGAGACAAAGGGAAAGGTGATTGAAAGCGGCTTTGAGACACATGAGGCCTGCTGGGTGACCTTGGGCCAGTCACGGTCCTCTCAGGACTCTCCCAGCCCCACCTGCCTCACAAGGTGCCTGTTGTGGGGAGAGGAAGGGAAGGCGATTGTGTAAGCCGCTTTGAGACTTCTTAGAATATCCTCCCCCCCACCTTTTAAACAACTGACTTGCCAGAGGACTGTACCATTCCCATTTCTCCAAACAGTATTTCTTTAGTTGCTGTAGATTTTCCGGGTTGTGTGGCCGTGGTCTTGGCATTGCAGGACCTGACGTCAGGTCCTACAATGCCAAGACCATGGCCACACAACCCGGAAAATCTACAGCAACTAATGAACTCCGGCCATGAAAGCCTTCGCCAAACAGTATTTCTGTAGTTGGTGAAGAGAGCTCCATCCCTGCCCAGCATCGCAGAGGTGGGACTGCTTAGCAGAAAGGTCAGTGCTCGCTATCCACAATCGCATTGCGTGCGCAAGGGAGCCTGCTTTTCCCGTGCCCCCCTGGCCCCTCGCTATTATTGAGCACATTGTTTCCAGTGACAGCGTTTGTTATTGTACCTGAAGTCTCGGTCAAATCTGATCCAAGGGGGAAGGTGCGCAGGAAGAGACGAGGAAAGGTCAGCTCTCTGAATAACGCTAAAGACATTTGTCAGAGTCAAAGGAGGCTGGATTCTCTTGCGATCAACCCATTTCAGATTTAATGCTGCACACGGAGGGGGGAAAGGTCCTTGTCCGTCTTCCCCTGGATCTGTTCTCTCGCTAGACTCATAAAGCAAAAAAAGGCAAGCCGCTCTGGCCCGTAGCCTGGTTCTAACAGTTGGTTGGGTCTGGTGTACAAAACGTGATTGCGGCATGAAGTCCATTCTAGTCGGTCCTCTGGGGCAGCTGCCACCCAGTGGCGAGGCATTTAAGTGCAATATGGATTCAATCCCCCCCCCGCCAAAAAAACCCTTATTAGTATGGTTGCCAACCTCCAGGAGCTGTTACAATTGATCTCCAGATGACCAAGATCAGTTCTCCTGGGAAAAATAATGGCTGATTTGGCGGGTGGACTCTATGGTATTATATACCCTGCTGAGATTCCGCCCCTCCCCAAACTCCACCCTCCCCAAGCTCCACCCCCCAAAATTTCCAGGTATCTCCCAACCCAGAGCTGGCAACCCTCTTTATTAGTCCCCCCAATCGGAGACTCTCATAGTGTGTAGAAAGGGGGGTGATACAGGGGATGCGTTCAGACAGCGTGCTGGAAGCGGTGTAAATTGCTCCAGTCCAATGTGGGGTTTTTTTAACCCGGAGAATCACGATCTCACTGACCTCCTTGTTCCAGATCCCTGCACAGCCACATCACTCCCCACCGGGATCGAGCATTGGTGGGTTTTTTCCCCCCTCAGCTTGAGCATGTGCACAGGCAGCCATCTTTAGAACTAAAATTTTCACGCATGCGCAGAACAGCGAATTCCACACTTCCCTTTACACTTTAAATGAACACTTTAAATGAAACTTTTACCCCCAAAACTGGCCTCCGTGAGATCCCGAACTCATCTAAATGCTTAAACTAGGCACCACTCAAACTTTGCTTTTACTAACTTAGGAGTGGAGCTCCACCCATGCGCATACCACTAAGGCTTAAAAAAAATGGCGGATGAAAAGCTGAGGCTTCCATGGCAGCTTTCCAGAGGGGAGGGGGTTGAAACACCCGGAAGTGGCTCAACACCGGAGCGATCAGATGACAGAAAAGTGCGGCTCGAAATGGAGAATCGGGAAAATACCACTTGGGTAAGTGGTATCAAAATACTCCGTTTTAAAGGGGGGGTTGATCCGGAAAGCGACAGCTGGGGATGGTGTGCAGATGTTGGGTGTGTGAACGTGCACATAAAATCTGTTCCTGAAGTGCGCTGAAAGCGGACTAAACGGCCCGTCTGAATGCACCCACTGATATCCTAGAACTGTGGATTTCACAAACTGCACTGAATGCCAGTTAATTTCCAAGATGGAGGTTTTGATTGTTTGAAGCTATAAACAATCTGCTGTTGACTTGCCTTTCCCATTAAGGCCTCCTCTGCCGTTTAGGGTTGCCAGCTCTGAGCTGTGAATTTCTTGGAGGTCTGGGGGGCAGCATCCAGGGCAGGGCGGGGCCCGGGGAGGGGAACGAGGGACTTCAGCAGGGCATCGTGCCATATAGCCCACCCTCCAAAGCAGCCATTTTCTCCAGGACCAGGAGAACTGATCTCTGTCATCCGGAGGTCGGTTGTAATTCCAGGAGATCGCCAGGCCCTATTTTTGAGAGGTGGCATCTTCTGATGGGACTAGCCATGGGGCTTTGTTGTATATTGCCCCAGTTTTGTGGAACTGCTTCTCTAGAGATCTTGCTGAATGTAAAAAACTAGTTAATCCCCCCCTTTTCATAGTTCTTATTTACTCACTAAAAATACTTTCAGGATGTTAGTTAGTTGTAGATTTTCCGGGCTGTACGACCGTGGTCTTGACATTGTAGGACCTGATGTTTCACCAGCAGCCTTGACTAGCATCCTCAGAGGTATAACACAGAAAGATTGAGTACTCTCTGTGCCAGGGTGAAAAGAAAAATGGTAGGCCAGTAATTTATATCTACTCCGGAAGGTGAGGTGGGGCTGAGTCATTATCTTGTAGGAGTTCCACAGGCTGTGACATGCTAATGGAGGAGCTTTCCTGAGGAGGTTCTTCTGCATATGGATTGGCTGTTGAAATTCTAATCTTATCTGTAGTGCTATTGTAAGCAATGCTGCCTCTAAGCTGTGGAGTCTTGTGAGCAAAAATTCTACTTTGTGAGCTCCTGGCATTAAAGCTGTGAGTGAGCGATTTGGCTACTGCATACATTAGTTTGCTCTGGAGCCATCCTTCCTGAGTGAAGGCAAAAATTTGTGAGCTGGAGGCCAAAAAACTGTGAGCTAGCTCACACTATCTCAGCTTAGAGGGAACACTGATTGTAAGATGTAGAGCATTTTGTGTTTTTCAGGACAGGAAACCATGCTCTATTTATTTTTAAACTCTCTTCTTTCCTGTTGAAATTTTGTTAATGTTTATGAATTTCAATGGCTTCCCTGCGTAATCTGACATGGTAATTGGATGTGTTGTCCAGCATTTCAGTGTCTTGGAATACTGTGTCCCGTTTGAGTTAGGCTATGTTCAGCCACTGTTGATTTTTCAGGTTGGCCAAGTCTGCAGTGTCTTCCATGTCTTTCAGGATGCAATTACAGATTTTCCACTGCTTTATCCAGTTTTTCCCTAATTGACCAGAATCATCAGTAGAAACCATGACGCAGAGTGACTTTCTGATGCATTCGTTCTGGGACTATGGCTCAGTGATAGAGCATCTGCTTGGAATGCAGAACATACCAGTTTTGACCACCAGCCTCCCCACTGTAAAGGATATTGGGTAGTAGGTAAAGTGAAAGATCTCTGCCCGACACCCTGGAGAGCCACTGCCAGGCACAACAGACGATACTAACTGGGATAAGACCCCTGGTCTAACTCGATCTAATGCAAATTCACAGGGTTGCCATCTCCCTGATGGGGGTGGGTTTTTTCCCATTTTTTGGGGCCCCAATCCACCACTGGCTGGTGGGAGAGCCCTGCCCCCAAAGAGCCCAATTACACACGAAGTGCCCAGCACAACGACATCACTCAGAGGTGAAGTAGGGGACACTCTAGCTTTTGGGTAAAAACTGTATGGCGGCCACTCTTCCCTCTAAGCTGAGTTAGTGTGAGCTAGCTCACAGTTTTTTAGCCTCCAGCTCACACATTTTATGTCTTAACTCAGGAAGGAGGGCTCCAGAGCAAACTAGAGCCAAATTGCTTGCTCACAACTTTAATACCAGTAGCTCACAAGGTAGAATTTTTGCTCACAAGACTCCACAGCTTAGAGGGAACATTGATGGTGGCCATAAAGTTTTTTACTCAAATGCTAGAGCGTCATTTCCGGGTGATGTTGTTGTGCCAGAAGACCCCGGAAGCCAGGCTGGAGGCCCCCACTGGGGCGCAGGTAAGATCTGGCACCCCTATCATGTGTTCATAGAATATTTTTTCCCTCATAGTCTGTTCCTGTTTCAACATTAGAGTGCAGTATGAGCCCCAAAACACCTTACCAAAACTAATAAAATAACAGACCCACTAATACTTAACTCTAGAGGTATTTTTAACATATGCCTGTCTAAACCTAAGGGCAGAAAATATAAACTTTATCATAGACAAAGCAACATGCCTATCATTACCAGCCAAAAGATACAACAGACGAAAATCATATGAAACCTGCCAAATAAAGGCAATACATATTGCTCAAGAGTCAAAGGCATGCTCTCTTCATTATTATATAGCCATCCCTCAGTTCCCCTTTTGAACTTGATCAAAGTAGGTTTATTTTGGATGCAGTTTAAAGGGGAAATTCCTGGGAAAGTGCTCAGAATTAGCAAGATGTTGTGTGGGGGCTTAAATACAGGGGCTTCCTGCTCTCTTCCGGTGGGGAAAAATCCTAGTATGGAAGCCTGGGTTGTCTTATTGCCTCAAGCAATTTCACATAAAGTGGTTTGGGGGGGGGGGTTGATAGCTTTCTCCCTATAGGCTTGATCTTCCAGCTTGTAAAATGTTCCCCTCCACTTCCTTCTCTTTAGACACCCATCAGCACAGCGCCTTGAACCTTTTAACCCAGGGCTCCCTCTCTAAGGTGTTTTCTGCCAGCAAACAGAGCAGAACATACAACTGTGTTAATCAGCTCCTTCTGCTGGACAGATTTAGGTGAACATAAGGGGGTGGGGTGTAGTTCTGTTGTGTTCCAACAGAGACCGCGCACGTGGTTTGCTCTGCACACGCGGCCAGCCAAACAGCCAGAGCTTCGATTCCAGGAAAAATGGGCACAGAGGGTCCTAGGAGCAGCCTATCGGCTGGCCAGGATCCTAAAAGAGCCCTATCAGATGTAGAATTATGTGAATAGGCCGATCACGGGGGGGGGGGGGAGTCGCTTGTTGTGCATTTAAGCAGCCTTCGGGTTTGCCCCGTATCTCACTTTATGAAATCACTTTATTGTTGTTGTTGTTCAGTCGCACAGTCGAGTCCGACTCTGCGCTACCATATGGACCAGATTACGCCAGGCCCTCCTGTCTTCCGCTGTCCGCTGAAGTTTGCTCAATTTCATGTTCGTTGCATCGGTGACACTGTCCAACCATCTCATCCTTTGCTGTCCCCTTCTTCTTTGACCTTCAATCTTTCCCAGCATCAGGGTCTTCTCCAGTGAGTGCTCCCTTCTCATTTGTACTCACTTAGTACTGCTGAAATCACTCAATGATGCATCAGTCTCAGTACTTTATAAGTTCTTTATTTGTTCTACATATATGAAACCAATGGCAAGTATTTGGGAACCGAAGGATGTACGAGAGAGTCTTTGAGTTTATAAAGACCATGCTATAGTTTTCATTTTGCACTAGGGATGCCAGCTTCCAGGTGGGAACTGGGGATCCCCTGGAATTATAGCTCATCTCCAAACTACAGAGAGCAGTTCCCCTGGAGAAAGTAGATGCTTTGCTGGCTATGTGCTGTAATAATAAATTCATTCATAGATACTTTGGAGAGCAGACTCTGTGGCACTGTGGTATCCCACCAAGGCCACTGTCCTCCACAGGTCCCACACCAGATCTTCAAGATTTCCCATCCTGGATCTGTTAACCCTGCCCCCCATCCCAAGCCAGTGACCAGGAGTAACACTCTCTCTCTCTCTCTCTCTCTCTCTCTCTCTCTCTCTCTCTCTCTCTCTCTCTCTCTCTCTCTCTCTCTCTCTCTCTCTCTCTCTCTCTCTCTCTCTCCTATTGGCATATGCTGACCAGGACCCACAGATAAACTTGGGTACAGGGTAGGTAGGAACAGCGTTTTTTCCTTGTCCAAATATTAATAACAATAACGATGTCCAAGTTTTTGGTTGCATCTTCATATTCATTCACCTTCATTTAATATCAGTTTCTCTGGGAAACACATTTCGGGCCACAGTTTATTTTGTTCTCCACCCATCTTTGATGGAGTTTCGGATAAAGCTGGATGAAGTTTTCAAGGACTGTACGTTTTATCAAAGGTACTCTGCCTGCCAGATTTTGCACAGAGAAAAGGAAAGCCTCTCAGTTAAGGTCAAGTTATGACTGGGGCGGGGGGAGGGGAACAGACTCAAACAACAGAGAATATTTCTGCTGCAGCCTTCTGCTGATTTTAGTTTCCAAGTGCCACCGAATGGGGCTGCGACAAGAAAGGAGAGTGCCCCCCCCTTGCATCCTCCCCGACTCCAAGTCAGCTGGGATTGCCAAGGAACATTTTTTTAAAAAAATGGACTTAGAGTTTCAGGAATTGGAACCAAATTCAATTTGAGAGCTAATTTTAGGCAGGAAAAAATGGAATCAGAGCATAACATATCAACAAAGCATTAAACACAGTGCCAGAAAGGACTGACTTTGGATATTACAAGATATTTTGCACCTTTATTCCCATTTTTAGAAACAGGTACAGGATCGGGTCATGCTACTGTAAAGCTTTGTGGAAATGTAAATATAGCAGTGATCTCATGGTGGGTAGTAGTCACTGTCTCCAAAACCACATGTAAGTGTGCTTAATTTGCATTGGCATTTAGTTATCTGCTTTAATACATTATTATCATCATCATCATCATCATCATCATCATCTGCCATCCCCTGGCATAAGGCTCAGGGCAATAAACAACATTTCAATAACTACATTTACAGTGGGATTAAAACCATTAAAACAACAAAGGAATTCTATAAATATTTTGGAATAAAGACCGATTTATGTCCATGGCCCATGAGGGGGAGGAGAGACAGAATGAGGCCAGGCTCGATGAAAAAACATTGCTGTCCTCAGTCATTGCTTTAAGAAGGGTCCTGGGAGGGGAAAAGCCCCAACATGTGCAGGTGCCAACCCTCCAGGAGAAACCCAAAGTTAGGGGTTTTCGTCTCCAAACCCCAGGAGTCAGCCAGAGGGGTCTCACTGCCCCTCCGGAAAGGCATAGGGAAGTCAGTGAGTGGTGGCAGCTACTGAAGAGAGACAGAAGCCCACCAAGGAGGTGGGAAGGCAAAGTGGGGCTCACGAGCCACGAACTGGCTACTCAGTCCCCTGGGCTGAGGGTGGGCACCCGTTTTGCCACAGTGGAAAACTGAATTCTGTAACCCTTCAGCAGCAACCATCTATACCTTGTGCCAATAGCCACTGATGGACCTCTGATCCATGTGTTTATCCAGTTGAAGATTAATTTTACTTTTTATTTTTAGATTCTAATCTGAGCATGAGTAAAAGATTTGAAAGTGGTGCTAGCAAGCGCAAGAGACAGAGACTTGAAAATGCCATGGTAATGAAGTTAAGACCAATCACTGCTTTCATGCATCAACCACTCATTGAAACAACAAGAGCTAGCAGTGAAGCTATCCAGCCTGAGCCAACTACTAGCATGCAACCAGACAAAAACCTCCCTGAAAGAGAAACAGCAAAGCAGGATGTGGAACAGCAAGCTGATTATGAGGAAGCAGCCATGATGCTGGCTCAAAGTGGAAATATAGAACTAATTCAAGAGTCACTTACTGGACAGGGAGAAGCTAAAGAGCCACAAGAAAATAATGTAAATAGTTAGATTTTGCAGTTCACACCTGGTAAGATAGGCCAAGTCCAAGGTGTTCCAGATGCTGATAAAGATAATGCCACACATAGATCTATTGTAACAGATGTTGGTTTGTGGTCAGAATTATCACACGAAGAAGTATCCTACTGGGTAGAGAGGGGTCTCTCTCAAGTTCTGCATCATTGTGGACCATTTTCAAATTCCAAGCGAGTGTACAAAAAGCAATCCAGTTTTTGCACAAAAGTTCTTTTTTATTCAACAAAAGCAAATGGGGAAACATATAGCCGAGAGTGGCTTGTATAGTCTCCCTCAAAAGGCCAGATTTATTGCTTTTTTTGTAAGCTCTTTCCAAACCTTGCATCTTCTTCCACAGCTTCAGCTACTGAAGGGTTTGATGACTGGCAAAAAACCCGTCTTATCCAAACTCATGAAAACTCAGAGAAGCATAGGAATGCCATGTTGGTCTACCTAACAAGGAAGCGAGGGCCAATGTTAACTTCCAAGCTAGGTAAAAAGTAAAGGTAAAGGTTCCCTTGCTCGAAAGCCAGTCGAATCCGACTCTAGGGTTGCGGTGCTCATCTCCGTTTCAAAGCCGAAGAGCCAGCGCTGTCCGAAGACGTTTCCGTGGTCATGTGGCCGGCATGACTAAACACCAAGGCGCACGGAACGCTGTTACCTTCCCACCAAAGTGGTACCTATTTATCTACTTGCAATTTCTTGCTTTCGAACTGCTAGGTTGGCAGGAGCTGGAACTAGAGACGGGAGCTCACTCCGTCTTGCGGCACCCGGGTCTCGAACTGCTGAACTACTGACCTTCCACAGCCTGCAGTTCAGTGTCTTAACCACTTGAGCCACCGCAGCTCCAAGCTAGAGGAACAGATAAAAGCAGAACAGCAGTACTGGCGGCATGTCATGGAGAGAATTATTGCTGTAATATGCACTCTTGTAGAATGAGACTTACCATTCAGAGCAGACAATGAACACTTTGGATCTCCAAATAATGGCAATTATCTTGGTCTTTTAGAAATAGGGGCAAAATTTAATCAATTTTTACTTGCTCATATCAACCAGTATGGACATTCTGGATCAGGCAATCCCTCTTATTTGTCAAAAACTATATGTGAGGAAATTATTCACCTCATGGCAAAAAAAGTTAAGGATGCAATTCTGGCTGATGTGAGAAAGGCTAGATATTTCAGCTTTTCAGTAGATTCCACTCCTGATACTTCACATACTGATCAGTTGGCTTTAATTATCAGATATGTATCATAAGTGCAACGGTATGCAGCAAAAAATCAATGAAGAAAAAAAATTGCAAGATTTATTCCATGCGCAAGTCACTCCTTAAATCTGGTGGGCTGTTCAGCTGTGGATTGCTGCCTTGATGCAGTGAACTGTTTTGGCATTACCAGTGAAATTTATACCTTCTTTTCATCCTCCACAAAGAGATGGGCAGTTCTAAAATCATTTTTGCCACCTCAGGCTAAAGTGCCTAAATATTTGTCAGACATTAGGTGGGACACACAAGCAAAAGCCACAGAAGCTGTTTTGGAAAGTTACAGTGCTATCACTGATGCCCTCAGTCATTCATACTCTGACGTTTATGGGAAGGGGGAGACCAGGCTTCAAGCTAACGATCTTTTGCAGAAAATGGAAGAACTGGAATTTATGTTGCATTTTTGGACCCGTGTGCTTGGTCATTTTCACAAGGTCAGTAAAGCCCTTCAGAAATCAGACCTGTTACTGAGTTCTTGTGCAAGTTTGTACAGTTCACTTCTGGATGTTTTAAGGAAAATTAGAGAAGATTTTGATGAGCTTGAGAAACAAGCAAAAGCCACCTTGCCAAAATGTTAACTACAAAACAAGGAGACAAAGAGTAAGGGAACGGCAAAGAAATGACAGAAGTGCACCTGATGCCTTAGATGCACTTTCTTCAAGAGATAAGTTTAGGATAAAATCCTTTATTCCTATATTAGATGCACTTGAAGCCAATTTAAAAAGAAGAAGTACTGTGTACAGTGATGTTGCACAATTGTTTTCCATTCTTGCTGAACTGACAGCATCTAAGCAAGAAATTCAGCAAGGTGTTGAACTGTAGATGGAAGCATACCCAGAAGATATTGACCTGAAACTTGATGAACAATATGTTATCGAAGGCTTTCGCGGCCAGAGTTCATTGCCACACAACCCAGAAAATCTACAGCAACTAATTATTGATGAACTTTTGCACTTTCACCTGTATGTGAGACAAAGCCATAGAAGAGCACTCTCTGTCTCACACAGACCTTTATCAAATTATATACAAGGGAAAAATTCAAATGGCCTTTCCTAATGTGGAAACAATCTTGTGGCTATTTCTTAGCTTTATGGTCACTAACTGCTCGGGAGAGAGGAGTTTTTCAAGACTCAAAAGAGGGCCACGATGTCTCAAGAGAGGTTTTATGCACTGAGCATTCTGTACATTGAAAGTGACAAACTTAGACAAACAAGTTTTGATGAAGTTTTGGATGATTTTGCTATGAGGAAGGCTAGAAAAAATCATTTTTAGTCTTACTGTATTTGATGGTTGTAGTTTACTTCTTAATATATATTTTACAACTGACTGTTTAACGACAACATAAAGTAGATTCTAAAAGTGCCATGCTGTCAGGTAACCATGATCATATTATTTACACTTCCCAGGCAATATAATTTGTAAACTCAATGGGTTCTTTTTAAGAATAACATTACAACTTCATTTTCCTAAAAATGAATGCTTATTCCACAGAAGGTTTACAAAGTTCAGTTATTGCAAAAGTTTTCCAGTGTTAATTTCAATATTTATGCATTTTTTTCAATCACTATGGTATTTAACAATAACATCTTATGTCCTTTAGAGGAGAAATTGTGAATTGCAGAATTTTAAATACCCGTCACCATCCTTGGCTTTGCTCAGTTTTGTTTATAACACTCTTCCATTTTCTTCTAGTTGTGAGGGTGGGGGTTGGGAGGGGCCTCACAAGTAGAGTAGCCTAGGGCCTCTTTTCATCTAAATCCGGCCCTGTCTGGAGGTGCTCTGGGACCCAGGCTTCCTGCAACATGCTTTGTTTCTCAACATTTTACATATCCCAAAACAGTGAAATGGAAAAAAACAATCAGCATGCTGGCGGCCACCAATGTTCCCTCTAAGCTGAGTCAATGTGAGCTAGCTCACACTTTTTTTAGCCTCTGGCTCACACATTTTTGTCTTCGTTCAGGGAAGATGGCTCCAGAGCAAATTAATTCATGCAGTAGACAAATCACTCGCTCACAGCTTTAATGCCAGGAGCTCACAAAGTAGAATTTTTGCTGACCAGACTCCACAGCTTAGAGAGAACATTGCTGGCCACCAAGGGGAATAAATTCTCCAAGCTGTATTGTTCTTTTTACCACGTTAATTGGTTATCCTTCTTACCTCATTAAATGCTTATTCATCTTACACCCCTTTACCAATTGAAGCACGAGTCATGGAGGGGTGGAGAGAAAAATAAGAAAAGTCATGTTGTGATAAGAATTTACTGTCTAGAGACGTCCCCTTATCTTTTCCAGTGTTAAGGGCTTGGTAACTTGTGGATTTGCCCTACAAACACATGACCTCTGTTAGTTCTAGAGACCGCTGCATAAGAGGTTTTGGTTGTGGTTATGTTATAGTTGTTTTAAGCCATTCCTCATTCTTGGTAGTCTTCGTCGGGGGGGCGGGTCCTCAGAATTATCACAAATCCAAGGAGGGTTTCTCTTCAGATAATGATGTTATCTTGGAAACTAACAGAAGTCCCGCCCAGCAGCCGGCAACCCAGAGGGACCAAAGTCTCAATCATTCCAGAAGACTCCAGTCCGCATGACATTTAAAAATGGACCACAGTGGTCCCTGTACCTGTCAGGCAGGTAATGCAACCTGACAGATGAATTTGCTTGCCACGCTGCAGCGACACAGAAGCTGGGGGGAGAGCACACTCCCCCATTAAAATCAAGCCTCGGCTTCATTTCCTATCTTGCATTTCAAGAGGGGCAAAACTATAAGCCCCCCAGCTGGAACCGAGAGTGCATTGTTTATATGCACAAGAGAAACTTCTCGAGTGTATCACACACTAGGCTGTTTATCCAAATGATCAGGAAAAGCATGCCCCAGTTAAACTGTTGCCTTTGCAGGGATACCTGGAACAGAAAGCGATGCTCAAAGCCGAGCAGACATACCAGGCAGGGTTATTCGTGCTGCAGTTGGAGAACCTGGCATTCACTTGAGATTATATTACAGTAAATGTCAGGAACTTGCGGTGAACGTTGAACCGGGAAGTTTTAGAGGGTATGAAATCCAGTGAGAAATGCCAGAAATGTTTCTGCCATGAACCTGTTTTGTTTTTGCTTTAATATGCATAGGAAATATCCTGTACCTGAAGGACTCAGTGGTCTGTGAAGTTTACTGATCAGTGTCAGCATTTCCTGACAGTTTCCTCTGGGCCTGCTTATCTTAAGACTTACCATACATAATAATGGAAAGGAGCAATCTATGCATTAGAGCAAGAAAGATATTAAGAGTTCTAGAAACGCAGGTGTACAGTGGCTGGGGAAGAAAGTAGCAGTACAGGATGTAAAAATTATTGAAATTCTGAAGCCATGAAAGAAACAGGGCCCATTCCCCCCGTCCCCAATTTTTCTTTTCCTCAAGGACAAAAGTGTAACTTTGGGGGGGATGGAAGTCAGGTTAGAACAGACAAAAGGAAGTCCTTCTTCACCCAAAGAGTGATTAACACTTGGAATTCACTGCACAGGAGGTGGTGGCAGCTATAAGCATGGATGGCTTCAAGAGGGAATTAGATAAGCATATGGAGCAGAAGTCCATCAATGGCTATTAGCCAGAAGGTATAGGTAGGAACGCTCCGTCTGGGGCAAGTGATGCTCTGTATTCTTGGTGCCGGGGGGGTGGTCAACAGTGGGACGGGCTTCTAGTGTCCTGGCCCCACTGCTGGACCTCCTGGCAGCACTTGGTATTTTTGGCCACTGTGTGATAGAGTGTTGGACTAGATGGGCCATTGGCCTGATTCAACATTACAAACAAACAAAAGGTGAAAGATTTATGCGATCTGAAGAGAAACCAGCTTCTCTTATGTTCTTGTGTTCTTATGAAATATATCCCAAACCTAAACCTATTTTGCTGCTTTAACAATATCAGATGCATCATGTCTATCTCAGTTAACATGTATAATGGTAGAAATTGGCATATCTGTGGAATTTAAAAGTATAAATGCCTTGGATTTCTACAAGCAAATCAGCAAATACATTCCATAGTCAAATGAGAGTGGGAGCTGCAAACCGCTATACCTTGTGCCCATCTAAGCATATTTCACTCATCCTAAAAGACCAAAAAAAACCCCAACAAAATTACAGGATTTTTTTCCCCAGTCTGCACTCCCTGAAATTTTCCAATCTTGCAAAAAGAAGAGAGGGAGAGCCCTCGAACTTTTTCCACGCTACACATTCTGAGCAACACTTTGTCCCATGAAGCATTCCACTAATTTCAAAGGGGGAAAAATCCATAAACAATTTCATAGAAGTCTTCTCCCCCCCCCAGTGCTTCCCCCTCCCCCAATTTCCCCTATTTTTTTCATCAGAAAAACTGGGGAGGAGTCCTCAGTGGAGTTTTAAAAATTTGGAGTCCCCCCCGCCCCGAGCTTCACATCTCTAGCCAGATTCAGGTCAGGTAGTCATGTTGTTCTGAAGCACCAGAACAAAGTTTGAGTCCAGTCGGGCACCTCTAAGACCAAGAAAGTTTTATTCTTGAGGTACTTCAGTGAAACAGAATTTCCTCAGCCATTACATATAGCAGGCAGGGGGGTTAGTTGTCAGCAGGGCTATTTTTGTGCCGGAACGCACAGGAACGGAGTTCCGGCTGGCTCCCAAGTTGGCCACGCCCAGCAGGAAGTCATTAGCATAACAGGCCACACCCAACAGCAGTAACTCATTCGGATTGGCTGCATTATGGGGTGTGTGGCCTAACATGCAAAGGAGTTCCTGCTACACAAAAAGCCCTGGATTTTGACAACAAACAAGGTCAACAGAATAAGAAGCAAAAGGTGGGTGTGGCTGGATGACCACACTTCTGGTAACATGGGGGTGTGGCCTAATATGCCAATGAGCTGTGCTGTCAGGGTGTGGCCTAATATGTGAATGAGTTTCTGCTGTTGGGTGTGGCCTATCATGCTAATGAGTTCATACTGGCCTTTTTCTACAAAGAAAAAGCCCTGGTTGTCAGGAAGGGCCAATTAGAGTCAAGACAGAGACAGAAACGAAAATAGAAATTACCAGTCCATACATATAGACAGAGGGTGAGCAGTAAATTATCACACAGCATATGAGGATGTTTAACAGATACTAGGGTCAAACAGGAATAATAAGTTAAGTTTATATGGTTCCAATTTGTTTGGGTTCGATTCTGGGAGGGAAACAGTGAAGGAAATAAATGCATCAAAATCGTAAATCGATGTATCCTCAGTGGTGGAATGCTGGGAGAGCAGCCCAGTGCTGCCGCAAAGCATCTGTTGCTGAAAAGATGGCAGAAATGGTCATCAGTGACGTGCCAGTTAATAGCAAATGCGTGCTTTCTGCTAAACACCTGGGACCATGCAGAATCCCTTCCTTATGCAGAGGACTCCTAGACCTTCTAAGAGTAGCAAAGAGAGCGCACAAGAGAAATTGCCCAGGCATCCATCAGGGACACAGTGATACAGCAAAGCCTCAGATGGAAGCCTATTCATTGTGCAAAAAGGTGTTGCATCAAGTCCAGCTGGTAGGCAGGGGCAAGGGAACCCCCGCAGGCTCTTTCACGATGTAGCCAAAGGCCCTTCCTGCACTAACCACTCACTGTCGCTTCCTCCGGAGAATCCGAGCCATTGAGCCTTTAAGGTTAACTTCGCATTTTGTGTCCCTGCCCTCTGCACTGTTCTTTTTTTCCTTCAGTTTATTTTTGTGTATGCATTCTGCATCTACCACCAAAACCCTCACTTTTTTGCTTAAATGTGGTTATTGTCACTTGTGACCTGTGGAGGGGGCACCCAGTTGCCACCGACTTGGCCAAGTGCATGAGCAAGGGATGGGGCACTGGGCACCCTCCTCTTTCTCCCCTCCCCTCCCTCTCCCACTTCCTTTGGCTAGCTTCCACTGGGCTACTCCAGGCATGCATGACCCATAGAGGGATGCCAGCTTGGCGGCTGGCTGGTTGGTTGGCTGGACTGTTGGGAGGGGTGGCATCCCGACGGCTTTAATTTAAAAAAAACAAAAAACAAATGGGCCTTCAAGTCTCTCCAATTGTTTCTAATGGCCAACCCTGTCATTCCTTTTAATACATCCCCCTCCAAGTCCCGTGCAGGTTGGCTTTGGGAAGGGGCAAAAGATCCCTCCCTGGGGTCCAATGTGCAAAGGGGGGAGGGGGAGGAGTGTGTTAAATGCCCCCCCCCACAAGCTAGAAATGTCAAACTCCCAGAGGACCTGCCCAGGCTGCCTCTCTGCCTGCCCTCCAAGGTGCTAAGTGAAAATTAAACAGAAGCGGAAATAGGGACGGGCGGGATGGGCAGAGATGACTAAAGCCACATCAAGGAGTCTGCTTATTATTCCCTCTGAATCAGAACCCAAATTATAAGGCAAAAGGTCCGGGGAGCAGGAGTCTTTTTTGGGGGGAGCGCACCGGAGCGCAGCCCAGGGAGCTCAGGAGCCAAGCCCCGCCCCCAGCCGGCGTCCCAGGGAGTCTTTCAGGAAGCCGAATGTCAATTTCAGCTCCATTATATCCTATGGGCCATTGACTTCAATGGCCCATAGGATATAATGGGGCCGAATTGCCACCGAATTTCTTTCATTCCCTCCTTTCCTTCTCTCTTTTTCCTCTTTCCCTCCTTCTTCTGTTCTCTCTCTCTTTCTTTCTCACCTTCTTCTCTTCTCTTTTCTCCTCCTTTCCCTGTTTCCCTCCTTCTTCCCTCTCTTTCTTTCCCTCTTTCCTTCCTTCTTTCCTTCTCTCTACTCTCTCTCTTTCCTTCCCTCTTTCCTCCTTCTGTGGCCCAACTCTAGTGATAAGGAGTTTAAACTTTAAACCCCTTCTCTCTTAGCTCCCCCACCCAGGCCAGCTGTGGAAGGGAAGGGGAGGCTTTTGAAGACGTCTCCCCCCCTTTTGCTTCCCCTTCTTACATCACTTCCGGTGATATCAGGGGGCATGGCATATGCTAATAGCCTAATAGCTCATTAGCATACCATATGTTAATGAACTCCTGCAGCTGTTTTTCTACGAAAAGACCCCTGCCGGAGAGAAACCACATTCAGATACCCCCCCAGGGCAATGCCGTGATGACTGCAAAATCAACACTGAACGGCCATAAAACTATGCAGAAGCTCCAAAATAACCCGATGCACAAGGAAAGTGAGAGCAGGATGCAATGCAGAAGGAGATTAACGTTTCAATGTGACTGCAGAAAAACAGCAGGGAAACAGATGGGTGCAAAGTAAACTGTAGGAAAAGAAGCAAAGTACCCAGACAAGCAACACACCCTGGTTTATGTCATGGCAAAGATGCATTTGTGGCAGAACATGCATGGCGAGGTGCCATCACTCATTCCAGCTCTGGAGCACACATACCCGCACCACACAGTCTGTGGCAAAATGTGCGCTGGCTGCCGTTGTTATTTTTTATTATTATTATTTGTATTTATTTATTTTATTTATTTATTTTATATTTTTTATTTTATTATTTTTTATCTTTTTTATCTTTATTTTTTTTCATACCGTTGTTCTGATAGTCCAAGGAGACCTCACAGTAGAGTCCTCGAGTCAGTTACACCCTTCTGAGCCCCTTGATTTCAGTAGAACTTAGAAGGAAATAACTGTATTTGGGATTGCACTGCTAGAGTACCTTCTTTCAAAAAAAGGCCTGTAAAACTATTAACACTCACTCAGCACCTAGAAGTGAAAAGTACTATGGGGACGGATCTTGATCCCTTCGGTTCAATCAAACTCATATCGTGGACAAGGAACATGCACTTGGTCAGGTCTGGATTACTTCACAAATAGTTTTTGTACAACAAAACATCCGAGCCGCAGAGGTGAAAAAAGAACCACCCAGTCATGCCCACAGATTAACACTTTCTCGTGCCCTTCCGCATCCACTTATCAGCTTGTTCGAGCACATGGGGGGAGAGGTATTAGTGTAAAATGCTAAAACCATTAAAAAATAATAATCAGTACAATATTGCTTCCATGTTAGTTCTTTTGCCTGTCGCTGCTCTACGAAGGAACGGAGGCAGCTTTATTTAATTACCTCGCCCAATGACCCTGGAGGGAAAATTAAGTTCAGTTACTACCCAGATTCAAAAGTGGCTACAACACAAAAGGAAATGTAACTCCCCCACCACAGATGCTGCGCAGCTGCAAAGCAATTCGGCAGCTGATCGAGCCAATGGTGGTCAGGCAAGCAAATCTGAGAATCGGCTCGTGAGTGATCGTGGCGTAGGGTTGCCAGGTCCCCCCAGCCACTGGTGGGGGACAGGGGGCATAGGGTTGCCAGATCCAAGATGGGAAACTCCTGAAGATTCAGGGATGGAGTCTGAGGGACCTCAGGGACCTCAGTGGGGCACAGTACCATGGAGTCCACCCTCCAAAGCATCCATTCTCTCCAGGGGAACTGATCTCTTTAGTGTGGAGATGAGCTGCAATTCTGGGAGATTCTGAATATTGGATATTAAGCTAATAGTCTGTGGATAATTTCCTTGGCATCATACATACAGCTCATTTCCACAACCCATCCCGTGATCATCCCGTGAGAGCCAGTTTGGTGTAGTGGTTAAGTGCACAGACTCTAATCTGGGAAAACCGGGTTTGATTTCCCACTCCTCCACTTCCACCTGGCTGGATGACCTTGGGCAAGCCCTAGTTCTGATAAGAGCTGTCCTTGAAAAAGAGCAGTTTCTGTCAAGAGCTCTCTCAGCCCCACCTACCTCACAGGGTGTCTGTTGTAGGGAGGGGAAGGGAAAGGAGATTGTGAGCCACCCTGAGACTCCCTTGGGTAGTGAAGGGCGGGGTATAAATCCAATCTCTTCTTCTCTTCTTCCTCTTCTTCTTCTTAGTTTGCACCCACCTGGAGGATGGCATCCCTACCACAGAAGTTAAAAATGGTATATTTGCCTGCTGAATATATTCACCACGATGCTTGTGGCACCTCTAACAATGTGTTGTGTTCATCTGGATGTTATCAGGATACTTGTGGTTGCCAACAGCACTTTGAGAAACCCTCGAGATTTTTTTTGAGGGGTAGTCAATGTTCCCTCTAAGCTGTGCAGTCTGGTGAGCAAAAATTCTACTATGTGAGCTACTGGCATTAAAGTTGTGAGTGAGCGATTTGACTACTGCATAAATTAGTTTGCACTGGAGCCATCTTTCCTGAGCTGAGAAAAAAATGGGTGAGCTGGAGGCTAAGAAACTGTGAGCTAGCTCACACTAACTCAGCTTAGAGGGAACACTGGGAGTAGTGCCCGGGAAGGGAGCTGGACTAGAATACGATGCCACAGAATCTGCCCTCTGAAGCTGCCATTCCCTCCAGACAAACTGGTCTGTGTCGTCTGGAGATTAGTTATAATTCTGGAAGAACTCCTGGCCCCACCTGGAGGTTGGTAGCCCTAGAAGCAGCTCCAGGTCTTTACAGTGAATGGACCTTCAGCTCAGCACAGACAGGAACACAGATCTTCAACATCCTGCTTCAGGGCGCTCCCACACGGACTAAATAACGCACTTTCAATCCACTTTCAATGCACTTTGCAACTGTATTCTGCTGTGGGAAATGACAAAATCCACTTACAAATGATCGCTGAAGTGGACTGAAACTGCATGATTTAGCAGTGCAATCCTCGGTAAAGTTACACCCTTCTAAGCAAAATGCATGTCAATGGAAGGGTGTAATTGTTTCCTTAAGAACATCAGAGAAGCCAATGTTGGATCAGGCCAATGGCCCATCCAGTCCAACACTCTGTCACACAGTGGCCAAAAATACCAGGGGCCATCAGGAGGTCCAGCAGTGGGGCCGGGACACCAGAAGCCCTCCCACTGTTGACCCTCTCGAGCACCAAGAGTACAGAGCATCATTTGCCCCAGACTGAGAGTTCCCATCTATACCCTGTGGCTAATAGCCACTGATGGACTTCTGCTCCAGATGTTTATCTAATTCCCTCTTGAAACTGTCCATGCTTGTAGCTGCCACCACCTCCTGTGGCAGTGAATTCCATAGTGTTAATCACTCTTTGGGTGAAGAAGGACTTCCTTTTATCTGTTCTAACCTGACTGCTCAGCAATTTCATGGAGTGCCCACGAGTTCTTGCATTGTGAGAAAGGGAGAAAAGTACTTCTTTCTCAACCTGCTCTATCCCATGCACAATCTTATAAACCACGATCATGTCACCCCTCAGCCATCGTTTCTCCAAGCTAAAGAGCCCCAAGTGCTCCTTAGGATTACACTGTGAGTCACTCATTCACAGCTAGTGGTAACCCATGCATTCCCCAAGGCAAGCCAGTCACATGCAGATGTAGCACATTTATTTATTTACTGTCTCTAAGCCAGGAATCCCCAACCTTTCTGAGCCTCTGGACACACTGGGAATTCTGACACAGAATGGTGGGCACAACGACAAAATGGCTGCCACAAAATGGCTGCCGCAGGAGGCGGAGCCAGCCACAGCTCAACTTCATCCACATAGCGTAGATCCTTGTGCTGTGGTGGCGGCAGCTGCTGCCAAAGCAACATTTAAAAAAATCTGCCTAGCCAGTCAAAAGCCTTGCTGGGCAAATGCCCTACCTCACCCCACCCTAGGGTTGCCAGCCTCCAGGTGGGGCCTGGAGATCTCCCACTTTTACAACTGATCCCCAGCTGACAGAGGTCAGCTCCCCTGGAGAAAATGGCTGCTTGAAGGGTGGACCCTGTGGCCTTGGGCCATGCTGAGGCCCCTCCCCTCCCCAAACCCCGCCCTCTCCTGGCTGTACCCCCAAAGTCTCCAGGTATTTCCCAACCCAGATCTGGCAACCCTACTGCACCAGCTTCCTAAAAAAACTTGGCAGGTGCCAGAAAAGGTGTCTGCGGGTGTTATGGGAACCCCGTGTCTCAGCCAAACAAGCTTAGGACGTTCTCATTCGCTAGTTCCGCTCAACGCCTTGACCGTTTCAGACTGCAGGCAGAGGACTCATATGCGTATAAGCTCCGACTCATGCGCAACATCCCTTCCCACAGAATTGTCTTTTTCCCCCAACAAGTTTTCTATGCAGACAATCTGAGCATGGAAGAGCATTCAATAGGGTTGCCAGCCTCCAGGTGGGGCCTGGGGATCTCCAGCTTTTACAACTGATCTCCAGCTGACAGAGATGAGCTCCCCTGGAGAAAATGGCAGCTTTGGAGGGTGGACTCTATGGCATTGGACCATGCTGAGGCCCCTCCCCTCCCCAAACCCCACCCTCTCCCGGCTCCACCCCCAAAGTCTCCAGGTATTTCCCAACCCAGACCTGGCCACCCTAGCATTCAACCCTATGAACTCCCAGTCTAAAGTGCCAACAATACACAGGTCGACCACTTGAGTACATCGACTGTAATCCTAAAAACACTTCCCTGGAGTAAGCCCTGTTGAATACAAGAGGACCTACTTCTGAGTAGACCTTTCTAGGACTGAGTCCCAAAGGATGTAGGGCTGCAGGGATGGAGTTCCCAGAATACAGTTTGGATAAGCTAGTCCAATTTGTCCCTTTCATTCTGATGAAAAGCTATTCAATAGAGGCACCATGTGTTAGGATGAGGGGGGAAACAGAATTCTAACCCACCAACCACACTAGTAAGTCACCACGAACCATACACGACCTGCCAGTTTAAAGCAACGCCTCACTTCAAAGTTCGAAGAAACCGCAATTAGTCACCGACTAAAGAGCATGGGGTTTCTTCCTAATTAGAAACCAGTTTCTGTTTTAAGAGGGACAGAAACTTCCTTCTCTCTTCCCAAACACGGCCAGAATGGGTTCCCCCCCCTTTATTTGCATCTTGCTTTCTTCCCTGCTCTCTGCTGAATTGCCCCCTGCATCAAAAACTCGAAAACTGAAACCGCCCGTGGAAATACTTACTGCCAAAGCCTGTGGGAAACTTAATGAAGTGTGGATAATTCCCATACATGTTTAATCTTCAGCGCATGTCTTCCTTTGGAATCGCAATGATGCCTCAGACTCCAAGAACAGTGGGGGGAAAAAATACTCAAGAGCTGGCTGGCAGCCGCAGGGCGAGGAAAGCGGGGCTCCAGAAATCCAGCGGCAGCTGCCTGTCAAAGCGAAGCCGAAATCTTGCCAGTGGAGGAAGTCCTGCTTTACCCCAAGGCAGTGGCCGCGGCTGGCTGCATTCAGCGCCTCCTGCTCTCTCATTCCATTCTGGGCAGGGCTTCCCCGCTCTCTCCCTCCTCCCTGAACACTTGTTTTGTGCCCGAGCGCTGGCTTAATCCATCAGCCACAAGACCAATCGATGCTGCGCCGTGCGCAGCGCTGGTATAGGTCACAAATCAAAAGCGGGGGAGAAATAAATTGGGGGGAGAGGGAGAGGGTATTATCTGAAGTATGTACTAATCAAAAATCAATGACCGTTTGAACTAATTATCAGGGAGCGTGGCATATGGTCAAACACATGCAGCTGCTGTGGTGCTGGTTTCAAAGAAGCATCAAATATTATCAGGGCCCAAAAGTTTTGCTTGACGAAGGTTCTTAAGTCTCCAGCTTCCCTAATAAGTGTGCTGCCATCTCTTCTTCTGGCAGAGATCCGATGCCTTTAACAATGGTGGCAGGCAGAAACCAAACGGCCTTCTCTTTCTCTACCGCCCCATGTTGGGAAAGGGGCTTCTGTTGAATGTCGACCTGCCAGGGCTGGTGTTAAAAGCAAACAAGCTCCACCAAAATAAAAAAGAGGTGACTTTAGGAGAGGTCGCATTTCATCAGTATTTCCTCCTTGTATTTAATCCATAAAAGGGTACACAGAACGTGAAAAGGGGGCAGAATACGAAACAGGGGCTTGGATCCAGAGAACACCGTCTTTGGCTGCACGCGTTCTCCTCTGCAGAGTGCTGTTTTCTTGCCTCCTCCATCCCTTAGCAGCCCCCCCCCCAAAAAAAAAAAACCCTGAAATCCTGTTCCCGGGAATCCCTTCTTCCCCAGGAACCAGATTGGGGGTGGGGAGGGCATTTGGGGCTGTCGAGAGAACACAGAGACAGCAAATATCATGCCCCCTAGGCAGAAACGCTCACATTGTAGAAATGGTAGTCTGGACCCAATGCAGGGATTGGATTATATCAGCCTTTCTTATTTATACTGGTTTCCCCCCCCCCCCAGTGGGAACCAGAAGCAGATTACAGCATCATTCTCCCTTCCTCCATTATTCTCACAACAATCTTGTGAAGTAGGTTAGGCCGAGGGACTGGCACAAGGTCACCTTGTGAATTTCCACGGCAGAATTGGGATCTGAACCTGGTAGTAGTTTGGTGTAGTGGTTAAGAGCGTGGACTCTAATCTGGGAGAACTGGGTTTGATTCCCCACTGCTCCATATGCAGCTGCTGGAGTGGCCTCAGGTCAGTCACAAGTTCTCTCAGAGCTGTTCTCCCATGAGCAGTTCTCAAAAGGGCTCTCTCAGCCCCACCAACCTCACAGGGTGTGTGTTGTGGAGAGGGGAAAGGAAAGGAGATTGTAAACCACTCTGAGACTCCTTTGGGTAGCGACGGGTGAGGTATAAATCCAATCTCCTCCTCCTCCTCCTCCGTCTTCTAGATCCTGGTCAGGCTAACCATTGCAGCATGCTGCTTCTCGAGTTTATTAAGCTAATCCGGTTATGAGTAATGATCTTCCTGCCGTTCTGCGTTGTGTGAACATTGCTGACTGCTTTCTAGACAAGGAAAGACAGTCTCTGCTCTATAGGGCATGTTTGAAATGTCACTTTATCCTCCTTTATATAATAGTTTGAAAATCCAATCAGAAAAATGCAGAGTTCCAGACTCCCTGAATGAGACAATTCACCACAGGGGGCATGTGCCCTGAGACTGTGTATTCCGCCATCAGAGGCTTACAGACAAACAGAGGCAAGTGGGGAAAGTCATTTGGATCCTCTCCCATGGCTTGCAGATGTTTCCCCTTTGAAAAGCAGAGTGAGATGATAGGTGTTAACAGTCAAGGGTGAAAAGCAGAGGCTGTTCAGAACGCACAAAGAACATCCCCTGGCATTATCCCGTAGTTTCACCATCACAGTAATCCATGGGAGAGACAGAGACTTAAAGGGCTAACGTTTGAGAACTGCTGGTCGTAGCTCCATGACATAATATTCTGTGGGATGATCTCACGTGGCAGTGCGGGATAGTGGTTAGAGCGTCCGGTGAGGATATGCGAGTCCCCGGTTCAAACCTGCACTCTGCCACGAAGCTTGCTGGGTGACCTGGTGCCATGCTGACTCTTTTGGCCTAACTTTCCTCACAGGGTGGCGGTGAGGAGAAAAGGGGGCAATCATGAGAAGAAAAGGGAACCCGTTTACGTTGCCACAAGTTCCTTAGAGGAAAAGCGGGATAAAAACGTATTCCGTTGATAAATAAAAATAATAACGGCCGGATCGGCCAAAGAATAATCAGACTTTGCAACCAGGATCAGCAGACAGTCTCCTCTGGGCTCCGCCAGTCTTTAGCAGTCAGTGTGAAGGAGGCTAAGCAGATGCTAACCTAGATCTAATACAAATCGGCACAAGGTAATCCACTTAGTTCCTGGGGGCCGCAGCATCTTTAAGGCGCTCAGACGTGCCCCACCCCCACTCCTCCCTGACAGGATGGCTCGGCCAGATCAGATGCGATCGATAATTGCTCGACACGTCCCTCTTCCAACGAAAATTATTCAAACACCATTATACTTATGTCAAAGAATAAAGGTAGCAAACATTAAAATACATCAACAAGGCCTCTCTTGATTTCATTATTGGATTTTTACACTGTTTTTACCTACGCCGCCCTGGAAGGGTAAGAAAGAAATGCTCTCGAGAAACAATTTTATGTCACGCAAACAATTGACACCATAACAGAGAGGCGAGAGGAAATTAAAGTCAATCAATACAGAAACCAAAATAAAACTGCATCCAAAAACAGCTGGAATAAAGTATAAGAAAAGAATAAATCAGAAGGCGGTCCTCTTGGGGTTTTTTAGGTCTGTCCTCTGAAATGTCTGGTGTAGTGGTTAAGTGTCCTCTGAAACGCCAGTTTGGTGTAGTGGTTAAGTGTGTGGACTCTAATCTGGGAGATCCGGGTTTGATTCCCTACTCCTCCACTTGCATCTGCTGGATGACCTTGGGCAAGCCATATTTCTGTCAGAGCTGTCCTTGAAATAGAACAGTTTCTGTCAGAGCTCTCTCAGCCCTACTGTCCTCCCAGGGTGTCTGCTGTTGGGAGGGGAAGGGAAAGGAGATTGTCAGCCACTCTGAGAATCCCTTGGGTAGTGAAGGGCGGGGTATAAATCCAATCTATTCTCTCTTCTTCTTCTTCTTCTGGATGCAGAGGATGGGTTCCTGAGAAGCCACAGGGGACCCAGAACGTGCTGCAGCAGGAAGGATGCAAGGGTGGATTGTGAGGGGGGAAAATGACCCTGGAAAGCTTCTCCCCTCAATGGAGTGGGGAGGAGAGGAGCAAGATCTCCACAGTTCTCTCCAGTTTGGTGTAGTGGTTAGGAGTGCAGACTCTAATCTGGGAGAACCGGGTTTGATCCCCCACTTCTCCACATGCAGCTTCTGGTGTGACCTTGGGTCAGTCACAAGTCCTCTCAGAGCTGTTCTCTCAAGGGCAGTCCTCGAAAGAGCTCTCTCAGCCCCACCTACCTCACAGGGTGTCTGTTGTGGGGAGGGGAAGGGAAAGGAGATTTGTAAGCCACTCTAAGGCCACAATCACACATGCCTTTAGATCCAACATAGCTGCGAATGCCTGACGGATCTAAAGGGCATGATCATACAGCAATGTCTGGGAAGTGTCTGCCACAGAAGCAGAGTTAAAAGACACCGGGGAAAGTCCGGCTCTAACGGGTTCCGACGGGCCATGGACTGACTTTCCCCTGTCTGATCGCACAAGCATGCTCTCATGCTGTCAGGATGGTCTGATCATGCCATCCCAGCTCGGCACCATCCCCCCCTTTGCAGTATGTGCATCATTGGATACTCCATAGGTGTCCAGCTCCTGAGTCAGGTCACACAACGCAGGGCTTCAGAAGAAGAATCTGTTTATTGGTGAATCATAACTAAAGACACGTGCACAGCTTGTGTCAGGAATGCCCGGGAACAGCAGGGCTCCCTAAATTGTAGTGGAATCAAACACCCCCCTAAACGAGCTGAAGCCAATGAGTATAGTTCATGCACGGGCAAAGCAAGCGGGCAAAGCAGGCAAAACAATCTAAAAGTCACTGATTCCCAGCAAAGGAGTCCTGCAGCTGATGACACTACAAGGTCAGGAAGGTGATAACATACGGACTGTAGAATAGTAATGGTCAGAGGCTGGTAGACTGAGAGTACTCCCCTCACATTTCAACTCCATGAGAGGGCTAGCTGACATCAGGGGGCCCTCTTCTTCTGAAGCCCTGCGTTGTGTGACCTGACTAAAGAGCCTGACACTAGGATGAGTTAAATTTCTATTTAAATGATAGTAGGCCCCGTTCACACTGAGCATTTGTCCCCCCTAAGGCATGGGAGCCCTGCAGACTTTCCATGTGCGATCATACCAGCACATCTGGGAGGCATAGTGCTCCTGTGGCCAACCTGCGGCTTCCCGTGGAAAATGCAGAGTAAAAAACTAGTAGGTTGGAAGTACTAGTTTCCAGAAACCCCGGGGCAAAGGCTGGTGTCTGATCGCGGGAGCGCCAGTATCCTGCGGCTTCCGACGCCTGCCCATGTTCCCGGGGTGTCCGGATGTTGTAAGTGTCCATGGGATGCGCACCAACGCTGAACAGCGCATGAGCACACACAAGACACTGACAGCGGCCCGCCCCCCCCCCAATGGCGCATGTGCACTTTGCTGCTTTTTTGCTGCGCTGCAGCAGCGCGGTGTGATCAGGGCGCAGAGCTGGAGTGTGGCAACCCGGTGGCCCGTATGATCGGGCTACCGCACCTTATTTAACTCCGGGGCGAACTGCCACGCCTCTCCCCTGCGTTTTCTGGCCCGTATGACTGGGGCTGTAATTATGTTTCACTTTGCATATATGGATGCAAACTGTTGTTGTTGTTTTGCTATCAGCTGACTTACGGCAACCCCGTGGGGTTTTCAAGGTAAGTGACATTCATAGGTGGTTTGCTGTTACCTGCCTCTGTGTTGTAACCATGGTGTTTCTTGGTGGTCTCCCATCCAAGTCCTGACCCTGCTTAACTTCCAAGAGCTGATGAGATCAAGGAAGCCTGCACTATCCAGGTCAGGGATGGATGCAAATTAGCATAAGTAAATTTGGTTTTCTGGAGAGCCAGCTTGGTGTAGTGGTTAAGAGCAGTGGATTCCAGTCTGGAGAACTAGGTTTGATTCCCCACTCCTCCACTTAAAGCCAGCTGGGTGACCTTGGGTCAGTCACAGTTCTCTCAGAGCTGTTCTCTCAAGAGCAGTTTTCTCAGAGCTCTCTTAGTCTCACCTACTTTACAGGGTGTCTGTTGTGGTGGAGGAAGGGAAGGGGATTGTAAGCCGCTCTGAGACTCCTTCAGGTAGTAGAGCGTGGGGTATAAAACCAACTCTTCTTCTTCTTCTTTCTTCTTTTCTATACAATTACCAGTCTCCAGGTGGATCCTGGAGTTCCCCAAAATTAGAACTGGTCTCCAGAACGGAGAGAGAAGATCCTCTAAAGGGAGGATGGGATCCATGGTGTCACATCCCTGCTGAGTTCCATCCCTTTGGCCAACTCCACCCCACCCCAGGCACCACCTCCAAATCTCCAGGACTTTCCAAAAATGTAGCTGGCCATCCTAGTGCTTTGAGGGTTCTTGTCCTCTTTTTTGGTCATCTGTAGAGAGGACTGCTGACAGAGGGGGACAAAAACTGGGGAGGAGTCAGCAGGAGGGCCCTTAAAGCCAAATGTCTTCCCATTAATTTTAATGCCGTTGTGGCTGCAGCCACTAGTCATGCAGAGAAGTCTGAGCATAGCAAAAGGCACTCTTCTATAAGCTAGACTTGCCTTGCTTCAAGACCGAAGCAAACTTGCCTAACAGATTGTGCTAAACCCGTCAACCAAGCCAGCAGCAGTGCATGACAAGACAGCAGGCTGATGACTGATACAATAATTGACAGCCTGAAGGTCATTTTCTCCAATAGTCTAGCCTTTCTCTCTCCTTGCACTCAGCTCAGCCAGATCTTGTGGCAAGATATAACAACCTTTCCTTCTCTTTTCCTTAACTTCTCTCCTAGGCTTCCCAAATACTTACCTCGTGCCGGTGGGGGATGGATACATCCTGGCAGGACCATCCCCAGGGAAAGGAAAGACACGCCGCACGATGCTGTCGCCAGGAAGTGACGGTAGGTGACGCTCTGGCAATGTGGCTGGAAACTCGATGGTACCATTGAGTTTTCAGCCCCATTGCCAGAGCATCGCCTGGCGTCACTTCCTGGTGATGGCATGGTGTGTTACAGGGAGGAATGGTCCAGCCAGGGAGCATGTTTTCCCCGCCCCCATGCGGTAAGTACTTGGGAACCCTATTCTCTCCTCTTTTCCACACTTTTCTCATTCATTTTTTTCTCCCTCTCCCTATTTTTTCTGTTGTCTCCCCACCCTTTATTTTCAAGTCTAGGTCTCAAGTCTTTCTCCTCCGTATCCTGCTTGGCAATTGAGAACATACTTAATAGTAGTATAGTAGTAAACCTTTGTTAATATTATGAACAGAAGTGGGGGGAGTTAATATTTTCCCATGATCTAATAAAGTAGTAAAGGGATGCTCCCTGCCCTTCCACTCTTTACATGTATGGTAGAAGAAGAAGAAGAAGAAGAAGAAGAAGAAGAAGAAGAAGAAGAAGAAGAAGAAGAAGAAGAAGAAGAAGAAGAAGAAGAAGAAGAAGAAGAAGAAGAAGAAGAAGAAGAAGAAGAAGAAGAGGAGGAGATTGGATTTATACCCCACCCTTCACTACCCAAAGGTGTCTCAGAGCAGCTTACAAACTCCTTTCCCTTCCCCTCCCCACAACAGACACCCTGTGAGATAGGCGGGGCCGAGAGAGCTCTGGCAGAAACTGCTCTTTTTCAAGGACAGCTCTTATCAGAACTATGGCTTGCCCAAGGTCATCCAGTCAGGTGCAAGTGGAGGAGTGGGGAATCAACCCGGTTCTCCCAGATTAGAGTCCACGCACTTAAACACTACACCAAATTGGCTCTCTGATGTAAATGGTAATGGAGCATTAACTTGTTTTAGTGGTTATACATGTAGAAGAGAAGTTAGACCTCCCAGTTCAGGTGCTGAGTTGCTATTATTATTGTGTTGTTGAAGGATGTAATAGCCCTTTGTAATGTCATTAAAATTAGATTTATAACAAATGTCACACCCAGTGTTTCTCCCCAATGGTGACCATAAGAACATCAGAAAAGCCAATGTTGGATCAGGCCCAATGGTCCAACACTCTGTGTCACACAGTGGCCAAAAATACCAGGTGCCATCAGGAGGTCCACCAGTGGGGCCAGGACACTAGAAGCCCTCCCACTGTTGCCCTCCCCCCAGGCACCAAGAATACAGACCTTTGCAGGCCCCAGACCGAGAGTTCCTATCTATACCTTGTAGCTAATAGCCACTGAGGGACCTCTGCTCCATATGCCTATCCAATTCCCTTTTGAAGCTGCCCATGCTTGTAGCCGCTGCCACCTCCTGTGGCAGTGAATTCCATGTGTTAATCACTCTTTGGGTGAAAGAGTACTTCCTTTTATCCATTGTAACCCAACCGCTCAGCAATTTCATGGAGTGCCCACGAGTTTGTGCATTGTGAGAAAGGGAGAAAAGTACTTCTTTCTCTACCTGCTCTACCCCATGCATAATCTTGTAAACCTCGATCATGTCACCCCTCAGTTGTTGTTTCTCCAAGCTAAAGAGCCCCAAATCTGAATTGTTCTCCTGTCCTCCACTTATCCTCACAACAGCCCTGTGACCTTCCATGGTGGATTGGGGAACTATGTATCAGGGACACTCAATAGGTGGCTTAAAAGCTGGCTTATTACATGTTGCCTATTGTGAAGATAACCTGGTTCAGGGTGTCCCAGTTCCCTTCATTTGTAGCATTGCATCTTCCATCCTCATTGTAGGTTGGTGGCCACTTTTCAAACATGCAGCATTATTTTCTGAGTTATGCCTGTCCCATAGGCCCTAAGTTTCCATTGCAAATAGCAAGGGGAAGGAGTGGTTTGTCTCACCTGGGCCAGGATTTCCCCCGGCATTTCCATTTTGGCCCTAAAACTCCTACAATCATCCTGCAGCTAGTGGCCAATTTTGATTCTCCTAGCTTTATTCTCTGGTGAGTTATGCCTGCCAGTGTGGTGTAGTAGTTAAGGTGTCAGACAAAGATCTGGGAAACCCAGGTTCGAATCTTGCTGGGTGACCTTTGGCCAGTCACACACTCTCAGCCTAACCCACCTATTGGGGTCGTTGTGATGATAAAATGGAGGAGAGAAGAGGAGAACGATGTAAATCACTTTGGCTCCTCGTTTAGGGTTCCCAGCCTCCAGGTGGCACCTGCAGATTTCCTGCTATTACAATTGATCTCCGGACAACAGAGATCAGCTCCCCTGGAGAAAACGGCTGCTTTAGAGAGCAGACTCTATGGTCTTTAGCCCTGCTGAGGTTCCTCCCCTCCCCAAATCCCACCCTCCCCAGACTCCACCCCGAAATCTCTCGGTATTCCCCAGCCCATAGCAGGCAACCGCATCCCCGCTGGATATAAATAAAGTAAATAATTAAACAATAGATGGACAGGCTGATTCTTTTATCACTATAGATTCATGGTAACAGCAAGCCAAGTAATTTGTTTTGTTATGATATTTGGTTTCGATCCGGGCCATGTGGGGGGAGGCAGTGGCAGGTTCACCCTTAAGCAGACTTAAGCACGTGCCTTAGGGCACCGGGGCCAAAGGGGGCACCACAGAGTTGGGGGAAAGGTGGGAAAATGTAGGAAAATGCCTTTCCAGTCATGAATACTGGAACTTTGATACATTTAACTTGTGAAATATTAAAATAGATGTTGTATTGCATTTTTGTAGCTTGGCTTAGTTTGCACAGTATATTGTGTTACCATGTGAATCAATGCTGCAACCTGCATTGTTTATCTGGTCAGACAGGTCGACCACTCAAATGGACTCTGGGTCAGTGTGGAAAGGAGGGGGGGGCACCGAGATTGGCCAGTGCTGCCTAGGGCACCAGGGAGCCTTCATCCGTCCCTGGGGGGAGGCAGGTGGAATCTTTGTTCGGAGGGCCCAAGGTGGCTTTCGGGAGCCCTGTCAGTAGATGGCACCTCCATAATCCTTCCTGACACAGTTCTGGGTGGCTCCTGACTAACAGAGGTGGCAAAACGCCAATCTGCTCCTTACCGAGTCTGTCTCAACAAACTAACCTTGGCAACTAATAAGAAAATGAGGCTGCTGGATGAGGGGAGCCCAGCAGCGTCTGAAGCAGGAGAGGGAGGGGCGCTGGCAGAAAGAAGACATTCCCCATGGGACTGGAATCCAGTACAGGAACGTCATCATCAGTGGGAGGGCTTCTGGTGTCCTGGCCCCACTGCTGGACCTCCTGGTGGCACCTGGTATTTTTGGCCACTGTGTGACACAAGAGTGTTGGACTGGATGGGCCACTGGCCTGATCCAACCTTGGCTTCTCTTATGTTCTTATGATAGAAACTCTCAGTCTGGGGCAAGGGATGCTCTGTATTCTTGGTGCTTGGGGGGTCAACAGTGGGAGGGCTTCTAAGTGTCCTGGCCCCACTGCTGGACCTCCTGATGGCACCTGGTATTCTTGGCCACTGTGTGGCAGAGAGTGTTGGACTGGAGGGACCACTAGCCTGATCCAACATTTGGCTTCTCTTATGTTCTCTTATGTCCTTATTCACATCTTATTCACAGCTTCAGTGCCTGAATAAGCAAGAATTAGGGCCAAACTACACATTCAGGGGAACTCAGCCCCAACTTTGGTTCCTCACGGCCATCTCAGAAACCCAACTGAATACCAGAGCTCAAAATACATATATAAAACACAGCTCAACAGATTAAGACGTATGTGTCAGGCTCCTTAGTCAGGTCATACAACGCAGGGCTTCATCAGAAGAAAACTGTTTATTAACTGTTGTTAATCTTGTTATTAATGTAAAACGAATAAAACCATTTTGGGGGGGAAATTGGTGAATCATAACTAAAGACACGTGTACAGGTTGTGTCAGGAATGGGTGAGAATCATAGGGCCCCCTGAATTATAGTAAAATCTAACACCCCCCTAAGCGAGCAGAAGCCAATGAGTATAGTTAGCACGCACGGGCAAAGCAAGTGGGCAAAATAGGTAAACAAACTAAAAGCCGTTGATTCCCAGCAGAGGAGTTCAGCAGCTGGAGACACTACAAGGTCACATGGGTGATAACATACAGACAGTAGAATGGTAATGTCCAGAGGCTGGTAGGAAGAGAGTACTCCCTCCACATTCCATCCCCATGACAGGGCTACCTGACATCAGGGCAGGAAGGGAATGCCAAACAAGCAAAGCCTTCACCGGCTGGGGCAAGACAGAAATCAAAGGGGACAGGTGAATATCTCTGGGTAGGGAATGGTGTGACTTTGGTGCCGTGGCCAAGAGGTCCCTCTCTGGGGTTGCTTCCCGTCTTTTGCTGTTGTGAGCTTTACAACGATAAGAGGAGAACTCACTTTATGCTCTTGTAATAGGCTGAATGGCCATATTAAATAAGGCTGCGATGATATGCACAATTAGACCCGACATAGGCGCGAATGCTGGCTGGATTTAACGGGAACGATTGGACAGCAACGTCTGGGAAGCATCCTGCAGCTGTCAGCAACCCATTCCGCTCTGCCACAAAAGCATAGTTAAAAGACATCAGGGGAAATCCGGTAGTAAATGGGTTGTGAGGGGCCACGGATGGACTTTCCCCTGTCTGATCGCTCCAGCGTGCTCTCATGCCGTCGGGATGGTCTGATCAGGCCATTCCGACTGTGTGCTGTTTCATTTCAAGGAAACCTACTTCCTTTCACCTAATGTGTTTAGGGGTCAGGCGGTAAAGAGATACCTGCTGGAAACATATCCACGAAATTAACACCAGAGGCCCCAGGAGCTAATTCCATTACCAAGTGCAGCATGTTGAACCAATGAGGTTCTGAGAATACCTGTAAATGGAGATGTTGCTGTCTCCCAGAGCACCCATCTGTCCAGGCGCATCTTCGGGGGGGGGAGAACTATTCTAGTTTTGCTTTCCTTGGTGCAGAGCAAAAGACACAGCTAAAAGCACATCAATAAAACTAGAACCTAGAGAGGCACTGGGAAATTCCTACCTTACTCAATGTACCGAGACATCCCCAGACGCACAGATAACTTAGAAGCTATTTACACCTTGGGAGACCTTTGGTTGCCAGACTAATTCCCTGATCATTCCTTGGGCACTAATGAGTCATGTCATTGAGTCATCTTACACTCACCTAAGAACCTCCAGGAGATTTGCCCTGTTGTGTGTGCAGTTCCTGCCTCTTTGCATCAAATGATCTCTGTGATCAAACATCAGGGGCGATAGGAGGGTCCTTCTAATGAGCTCAGTAAAGGGGGTGGGATAGGGAAAGATTGCTTCGCTTTTTGGTGCCGCTGGAATACCACATTCAGAAAGCATTCATATACAAATATTATTTGATGCTTGCATGCTTTTGTCTATCACAAGTGTGCGGGTGGGTGTGAAGTGCTGTCAAGTCGCTTCCCATTTATGGCGGCTCAATGAATTAACAACCTCCAAAATGTCCTATCATTAACAGCCTGGCTATCAAGTCTTGCAAACCAAAGTGTGGCTTCCTTTACTGTGGCTTCCTTGACAAGGTCCATCCCATCCATCTCATGTTGGGTCTTCCCAGGGCTTCTTTTGAAGAAAAAGCCCAGCAGGAACTCATTAGCATAATAGGCCACACCCAACAGCAGAAACTCATGAGCATATTAGGCCACACCCCTGACAGCACAAACCCATTAGTATAATAGGCCACACCCCCATGTTACCAGAAGTGTGGTCATCCAGCCACACCCACCTTTTGCTTCTTATTCTGTTTACCTTCTTTGTTGTCAAAACCCAAGGCTTTTTTTGTCACAGGAACTCCTTTGCATGTTAGGCCACACACCCCTACTGTAGCCAATCCTAATGAGTTTCTGCTGTTGGGTGTGACCTGTTATGCTAATGAGTTCCTGCTGGGCGTGGCCAACTCGGGAGTCAGCCGGAACTCCACTCCTGTGTGTTCCTACCCAAAAATAGCCCTGCTGACACTTAAGGATCTTTCCCAGCTCTTTTCTGGCTGCCCTTCCCAACCTTAATCTCCTTTCTGATTTTTTGATTGATGATGGAGCCAAGGAACAGAAATAACAAGTAGTTGCAACAATTAAGATCAGCACCTTTTCCTTCCCATCCCTGGCCCTGTGCCTATAATAAATACCAAGCTTTCCAAACTTTAATAAGTGAAACTTTTCCCGGTATGGAGATCAAGTGACAAGTAGGGCTTAATTGTAGTATATCGAGCTTTTGTTAAAGGTACAAGAACAAAGGCAGATGAAACTGTGGCAGTCTTAGACAGTGGGAACTCGATTTGTACAAACTCAGCCTTGCTTAAGTGAATAGCAGGGTTGCTTAAGCAACTAGTACCAGTTTGGCTCAAGCTCCGTGTACCAGTGGCAAACAGGGAGCCAATTTTTCAACTGTCCATTCATGTTTCTGGCAGGTTGCTTCACCATATTTCTTCTTAAAAGTGCAGTACAGTACTGTTGGCTTCTCACTCATGCACATTCTCATACAACTTGATTCAGTTGTATTTCCCCCATCTCACTGTGTCACTGCTTTGCTCGGAAGACAATTGCTTAAATAGACAGTCCATACAAATTGATGCTGTGTTTAAAAAAAACAGTGTTCAGTGTGCATCTAAGTAGACCTTAGCAACATTCATGGATGCTAATCTGTTTGGGTCCTGACCTGGATGTCCCAGGCCAGCCCGATCTCATCAAATCTTGGAAGCTAAGCTGCCCAAGTTAGTATTTGGATGGAAGACCACCAAGGAAGTCCAGGGTCGCTATGCAGAGGCAGGCCATGGCCAAACCACCTCTGAAGGTCTCTTGCCTTGAAAACCCCACTAGGAGTTGCCATAAGAGAACATAAGAACATAAGAGAAGCCAATGTTGAATCAGGCCAATGGCCCATCTAGTCCAACACTCTGTCACACAGCGGCCAAAATATACCAGGTGCCATCAGGAGGTCCAGCAGTGGGACCAGGGCACCAGAAGCCCTCCCACTGCTGCCCCCTCCAGCACCAAGAATAGAAGAAGAAGAAGAAGAGTTTGGATTTATACCCCGCCCTTCACTGCCCAAAGGCGTCTCAGAGCGGCTTACAAACTCCTTTCCCTTCCCCTCCCCACAACAGACACCCTGTGAGGTAGGTGGGGCTGAGAGAGCTCTAACACAAACTGTCCTTGAGAGAACAGCTGTTCCAGAGCTTGTGACTGACCCAAGGTCACATCAGCAGGTGCAAGTGGAGGAGTGGGGAATCAAACCTGGTTCTCCCAGATAAGAGTCCGCACACTTAACCACTACACCAAACTGGCTCTCTAGAGTGCATCACCTGCCCCAGACTGAGAGTTCCCATCTATACCCTGTGGCTAATAGCCACTGGTGGACTTCTGCTCCAGATGTTTATCTAATTCCCTCTTGAAACTGTCCATGCTTGCAGCTGCCACCACCTCCTGTGGCAGTGAATTCCATACGTTAATCACTCTTTGGGTGAAGAAGTATTTCCTTTTATCTGTTCTAACCTGACTGCTCAGCAATTTCATGGAGTGCCCACGAGTTCTTGCATTGTGAGAAAGGGAGAAAAGTACTTCTTTCTCAACCTGCTCAATCCCATTCATAATCTTATAAACCTCGATCATGTCACCTCTCAGCCTTCGTTTCTCCAAGCTAAAGAGCCCCAAGCATTTTAACCTTTCTTCATAGGGAAGGTGTTCCAACCCTTTTATCATTCTAGTTGCCCTTCTCTGTACTTTTTCCAATGCTATAATATCCTTTTTGAGATGTGGTGACCAGAACTGTACACAGTATTCCAAATGAGGTCGCACCAATGATTTATACAGGGGCATGATGATACTGGCTGATTTGTTATCAATTCCCTTCCTAATAATCCCCAGCATAGTGTTGGCCTTCTTTATTGCAGCTACACATTGTCTAGACATTTTCATCAAGTTATCCACTACGACTCCAAGATCTCTCTCTTGGTCAGTCTCTGCCAGTTCAGACCCCATCAACGTGTATTTATATTTAGGATTTTTGGCTCCAATGTGCATCACTTTGCACTTGGCCACATTGAACCCCATTTGCCACGTTGACGCCCACTCACCCATCCTCAACAGATCCCTTTGGAGTGCCTCACACTCCTCCCTGGTTTTCACCACCCTGAACAACTTCGTGTCATCTGCAAATTTAGCCACATCACTGCTTACTCCCAATTCCAAATCGTTAATAAACAAGTTAAAAAGCATCGGACTGAGTACTGATCCCTGTGGTACCCCACTGCTTACCACCCTCCACTGAGAAAGTTTCCCATTTATACTCACTCTCTGTTTCCTATTTATAAGCCAGTTTTTGATCCACAAGAGGACTTGTCCTTTTATCCCATGACTATTGAGCTTACTTAGGAGCCTTTGATGAGGAACTGTATCAAAAGCTTTCCGGAAGTCAAGGTAAATAATATCTATTGGGTCCCCCTTGTCCACATGTTTGTTCACTCCCTCAAAAAACACTAACAGGTTAGTGAGACAAGATCTTCCCTTACAGAACCCATGTTGAGTCTGCCTCAATAGTTTTTGTTCATCAATGTGCCTACTAATTCTTTCCTTAATAACAGTTTCCACCAACTTACCCGGTATCGATGTCAGACTGACTGGCCTGTAATTTCCCAGATCTCCCCTGGAGCCCTTTTTAAAGATGGGAGTGACATTAGCTACCTTCCAGTCCTCAGGAATGGAGGCAGATTTTAAAGAAAGATTACATATTTTTGTCAGGAGATCCACAAGTTCACATTTGAGTTCTTTCAGAACTCTCAAATGAATGCCATCCGGGCCTGGTGATTTATTAGTTTTTAAATTGTCCATCAGTCGGAGGACTTCCTCTCTTGTTACCGCAATCTGATTCAGGTCTTTCAAACCCACTCCCGAAATCGGTGCTTCTGGAGTGGGCAAACACTTCTCCTCTTCCACAGTGAGGACAGAGGCAAAAAATGCATTCAGCTTCTCAGCCATTTCCCTATCATCCTTCACTACTCCTTTTACCCCTTGGTCATCCAAGGGCCCCACTGCCTCCCTGGCTGGCTTCCTACTTCTAATGTATTTGAAGAAAGTTTTATTGTTGGTCTTTATGTTTTTTGCGATATGCTCCTCATATTCCCTTTTTGCTTGCCTGATCACAGACTTGCATTTTATTTGCCATAGTCTGTGTTCCCTTTTATCAACCTCACTAAGACTAGCTTTCCACCGCTTAAAGGAATCCTTCTTACCTTTTACAGCTTCCATTACTTTATTTGTTAACCATGCAGGCTTTTTTCTATACCTATTTGTACCTTTCCTAACCTGCGGTATATATTTTTTCTGAGCTTCTAGGATTGTCTTTTTAAATAGTCTCCAAGCTTCCCCAATGGTTTTGACCTTCTCCACTCTTCCTTTCAATTTCTTCCTCACATGTCCATAAGTCAGCTGTGACTGGATGGTGCTTCCCACCACCAATCTGTTTGGACTGGCGTTTGTGTACGAGCAGCATTTGAGGGGAGGAGACGGTGCAAACTTGTTCAGTAAGATTTTGAGTCCTCTGCTGCCGTGCCAAACAGATGCAGCTGAACAGCTTGCATCTGATCATCCCAGCTGCACCAGGTGAGTTCAACTGTTAAATTGTTTCGGGGCAAATCCGTGGCACCCCTAGCAACAGCATTTTAGGATTCCCACTTTTTCCTTTTCTGTCCTTGGTCCTGCGTCATTAATGAATGCGAGGCATTCCGAACTTTAGCGAGTGAAACTCTTCCTGGCATGGAAGTCAAGTCAGAAGGGCAGATTATCAAGGGGTAACAGTATAGCCAGATAAAATTATGGCAGTCCTAGCAAATGGGAACTGGCTCTCTGAAAACTCAGGCTTGTTTAACTAAACAGATAAAAACCAAGGGCTATTTCAAGCCTGCTCTGTGTATGGTCTCTTGTACAGATCTCTGCTTTTCTACCAGTTTTGTACAGGCATACATAAATTCCACTCCTTCTCCTCACATTCCCTTCCTCTTCTTGTCCCAGTACCACTGATGCCCATGGGCACACGGCTGTTTCCAGCTCAATTTTTTTTTAAATCCCAAAGAATTAAATTTGAGACACTTGCTTATCATTTTGGAAACCAGACCAGGGTTCTTTGATATTACGATTCAAGTTTATTAGGAAATCAATTTGATGGTTATTTCTACTGGTTTCTTTGTCTGGAACATGCATAATAAAAAAATAATAAAAAAAATTCTACTGGTTTCAGTTTCAACTGGAAGCACATTCTGAATGACTGCCCCTCCTCCGTCTGGATGAGTGGTACCCCTTACTCTCTGTTCTGCATTTGCTGGCCACTCTGGATTTTCTCAGTATTCGAGTCCAGGCAATTTACATCTGCAACAGAACAGCACCCAAAAAACCTCAGGGTAACAGTGGGCTGAAACAGGGCCAACCCCCGAGGGAAGGTAACATGATACAAAAGGGGGGGGGGCGACCAGGAATAAAAAGAACATTGAATTCAATTTTAGTGCAGAATGGGGTGGCGGGAGGGAATGGAATTTAAAAAATGTTGAATTCAATTTAAGTGCAGATTTGCTTAGAGGACACCACGGTGGACATGGGTTAAAAGGAGAGTGCGGAATGGGCCAATGTCCTTATGCCAGCCTAGCAGGCACAGACTCAAAGAATAAAATAATTCCTGCAAAAGCAGAAGCCATACTGACATAAAATCAGGACCCCTTCCCAAAGACAAAGAGAAAGCAGACATGCTGTGGACGGGAATGCAAACTGGGGTAACCCTGCCGGGTAAGAAGATCAGCCAACTGTTCTGGTTCGATGTCCTCTCTGTCAGGCACGTAGCTCCCTTTGCAGGCTCCTTCTGCTGGGGAAATGAAACCAGAATATAAGTGTCTGATCAGAAGGTTTCTAATTGCTCTCAAACATCAGAAACGATTCAGATCTGGAGCATCATGTATCTGATGTTCATGGTGACTATCATGCCGATCACAAAATCTGCACAATGGGGCTTGTTGAGAGACGGAGAAAACACCAGGAGGCTGGGCAGGGGAAAAAAATCAAAAACATTTACAACAAAAATAAGATTGTCAAGCCGCAGGTTTTTTTTAGTGACTAGGGTCGAATCTGTATTTGCATTTTTAAATCAGTTTCGTGCTGCCATGACGCCGTCTTTCTCTTTGTTTGACGGCGTCACACCAACACGAAACTGATTTAAAAATGCAAATGCAGATTTGACCAAAGATTTTCCCAGCATGCTCTACTACATAACCACTGCACTTTGCATGACTATCCAAAACTACCTTTTCCTACTCGAACTAGCTGTTTCAGACAATCACTATGCGCTGTGACGTCAGATTCTTTTAATCAGGGCTCTTGCCTGAAATTTTTTGGATCCTAAGTGCGTGTTCTTGTCATTGAACTACAGTCCCTACCCAATTCAATTCCAGAGCGAGAGAGAGGATTAAATACACTGCTGTGGCCATTATTGAATTCCTTCCTTCCTTCCTTCCTTCCTTCCTTCCTTCCTTCCTTCCTTCCTTCCTTCCTTCCTTCCTTCCTTCCTTCCTTCCTTCCTTCCTTTCTATTTCGCATTTATATCCTGCCCATCCCATAAACGGGCTCAGGGTGGGTCACGGCATTTCAATAAATACAATAAAAATTAAAACACATTATAAACATATAAAAACAGTAGTCGTGCTTGCCATAGGGAGAATCCGGCCCATTGAAGTAACTAACTATGGCCGACTATCAGTGGGTGGGAGATGGCAACCTCAAAGGGGCCATATGTGGACACCCGCTGCCTCAGCCAAAGGCCTGGCAGAAGAGCTCCGTCTTGCAGGCCCTGAGGAATTGCATAAGACCCCGCAGGGCCCTGATCTCAGCAGGGAGCCTGTTCCACCAGGTGGGGGCCAGGGTGGAAAAAGCCCTGGCCCTGGTCGAGGCTAGGTGGACGTCCTTTGGGCCAGGGATCACCAGGAGATGTTGACTCTCAGAGCGTAGCACCCTCCGAGGCGTATATGGGAAGAGGCGGTCCCTTGGGTCTGTTGGTCCCAGGCTGTTTAAGGCTTTGAAGGTGATTACCAGCACCTTGAAGTGGATCCGGTACTCAACCGGCAACCAATGCAGCTGACAGAGCACATGCCGTACGTGGGCCCACACAGGCGTTGATGTCAGCAGGCACCACTGCATTATGTACCAGCTGTAATTTCCGGATCAGCTTCAAGGGTAAGACTGCGTAGAGCGAGTTGCAGTAATCAAGCCTGGAAGCGACCATTGCATGGGTCCCCGTAGCGAAGTCCTGGGGGGAGAGAGAGGGCTTCAGTAGCCTGATCTGCCGAAGATGGAAGAATGCAGATCTGGCTACTGCAGCAACCTGGGCCTCCATAGATAAGGAGGTATCCAGTGCTACTCCCAGGCTCTTCACCGACTGGGGCGGCACCAGGGGTGTCTCTTCCAGTGTGGGAAGCCTGGTTCCCACCTCCAACCCCCCACGACCCAGGTACAGGGCCTCCGTCTTCGATGGATTTAACTTCAGTCGACTCTGCCTCAACCATCCAGCCACAGCGTCCAAAGCCTCAGCCAGATTTCCAGGAACAGAGGATGGATGGCCGTCCATTAACAGATAAAGCTGAGTGTCATCAGCATACTGGTGGCAGCCCAGCTCATAACTCTGGACTAACTGGGCGAGAGGGCGCTTATGGATGTTAAATAGCATTGGGGAGAGGATCGCCCCCTGCGGCACTCCACATTCTAGTGGGTACTACGGGGAGACCCTCTCGCCCAGCGCCACCCTCTGTCCCCGACCGTGGAGAAAGGAGGAAAACCATTTCAAGGCAGTCCCCTGGACTCCTACATCGGTGAGGCAGTGGGTCATAGGATCATAATCAACCGTATCAAACGCCACCAACCGTATCAAACGCAACAGCAGCATTGACCCACCTCGGTCCAGATGTCTACGGAGGTCATCTGTAAGGGTGACCAGAGCTGCCTCAATTCCATGGCCAGGGCAGAAGCCGGACTGGAAAGGATCAAGAGTGGAAGCGTCATCCAGAAAGGCCTGGAGCAGTTCAGCCACTGCTCTCCGAACCACCTTGCCCAGGAAGGGTCAGTTTGACACTGGGAGGTAGTTGGTCAGGACTGTTGGGTCCAGTGATGACTTTTGCAAAACCGGGCAAACTACCACCTCCTTTAAAGCCCAGTCCCAGTAGATAGGGATAAGTTGATGATTTCTTCCAGAGGGGCCCGAATGCTGTCCCTGCAAGATTTCACTAGCCAGGAAGGGTCAAGGAGGCAAGTAGCGGGCCTCACAGCTGCTAGGGTCCTGTCAACTTCCTCCCGGGTGAGTCCAGTAGTGGACCAGAAGACAGACAAGGGGCTTCCAGTTCCTCTACTGTCTCAATTGTGGCCAGGAGATCCTGGTGGAGCGCCACGATCTTATCTGCGAAATAGCTCGCACATGCCTCACAGCCAATAGCCAATTCCCTATTATTTCGTCTGCCCTGAGGCAGAGTTGTAATAGACTGAATAACTCTAAAGATGCAATGGAGGCTGCATAGAAATCTTTCTTTGCAGCCTTCACTGGCATCTCATAGGCTTTCACAGGGCTTTTTTTGTAGAAAAAGCCCAGCAGGAACTCATGGCATAATAGGCCACACCCAACAGCAGAAACTCATTAGCATATTAGGCCACACCCCCATGTTACCAGAAGTGCGGTCATCCAGCCACACCCACCTTTTGCTTCTTATTCTGTTTACCTTGTTTGTTGTCAACACCCAGGGCTTTTTTTGTAGCAGGAACTCCTTTGCATGTTAGGCCACACACCCCTAACATAGCCGATCCTAATGAGTTTCTGTTGTTGGGTGTGGCCTATTATGCTAATGAGTTCTTGCTAGGCGTGGCCAACTTGGGAGCCAGCCGGAACTCCGTTCCTGTTCATTCCTGCCCCGAAATAGCCCTGGACTTTCATAAGCGTCCTATAAGATGTTTGTGACACTTTGTCACGAGGACGCTGCCACCTTCGCTCTAGCCGTTTTAGCTCCCACTTCATCTTCGCAGTTCCATGGTATTTAAATTCCATCAAATTGTCCTCAAGTGCAGCAGCAGGAAACATGCATGGAACACAGAGGCTATGAGGAGCTGATGGAGGAAAGGGCACAAAAAACTCCACGTGTGGAAGCTCCATTGCCAAGATGCCTGCCTCTGCATTTGCAGCAGCGATAACAGCAACGTGCAGAATCTTTGCCACATGGAAGCAGCCCATGGAAATAGTTCCACAGTTTATGCCAAAACAGCGTTGGTCCTGGTTTGCTCTGTCTTATTGAAAGTGCTCTGTGCAATGCTTGCTGGGCCCTCTTGTCATAAGAACCCTGCTGGTTCAGACAAGTAGTCCATCTAGTCCAGCATCCTGTTTCACACAGTGTGCAAGCAGTTGCCCCAAAGGGCCAAATAAACAAGGCGTAGTGGCCAAGACCTTCCCCTGATGTGCCTCTTAACACTAGGCTTGCCAAGAACTTACTGCATGGTGGCGGGGGATGGATACGTCCTCGCAGGACCATCCCCAGGGGGACGGACAGGCGCGGAGCACCATGTCATCAACAGGAAGTGACACTAGGCGACGCTCTGGCAATGCGGCTGGAAACTCAATGGTACCATTGAGTTTTCAGCCCCATTGCCAGAGCATTGCCTGGCGTCACTTCCTGGTGACGGCATGGTGTGCTACAAGGAGGACTGGTCTGGCCAGGGAGCATGCGTCCCCCGCTCCCACATGGTAAGTACTTGGGAACCCTACTTAACACTCATGCTCAGTGCTTTGTGGTCTCTGTACTCTGTCCTTTACTCACCATGGCTAGTAGCCAGTGATGGACCAGACCTGTCTTCCGCTTAGAATCATAGAACCACAGAGTTGGAAGGGGTCCTACAGGCCATCTAGTCCAACCCCCTGCTCAGTGCAGGATCAGCCTAGAGCAACCCTGACCAGAGTTTGTCCAGCTGCTGCTTGAAGGCTGCCAGGGAGGGGGAGCTCACCACCTCCCTAGGCAGCTGATTCCACTGTTGAACAAACTCTTACTGTAAAGAAGTTTTTCCTAAGATCCAGCCGGTACCTCCCAGCCCTTCATTTAAAACCATTATTGTGAGTCCTCTCCTCTGCTGCCAACAGAAACGGCTCCCTGCCCTCCTCTAAGGGACACAGCCCTTCAAAGACTTAAAAGAGAGCAATCATGTCCCCCCCCCACAATCTCCTCTTCTCCAGGCTGAGCATTCCCAAGAAGTCCCTCAGCCTTTCCTCCTAGGGCTCAGCCTTTCCTCCTAGGGCCCAGATCATCCTCGTCGCTCTCCTCTGCACCCTCTCGATTTTGTCCATATCCCTTTTGAAGCGAGGCCTCCAGAACTGCACACGGTACTCCAGGTGCGTCCTGACCAATGCCGTGTACAGCGGGACTAGGACCTCTTGCAATGTGGATGGCTTTGCTGGCTCTGCTTTCCAGCTCTGCATGAAGGAGACTCCCTGCGACATTTAGGCTCAGTCTCAGGCCCAACAATGTACTTTTTTTTCCTTACACAGCAAAAGAAAAGAAGCGGGAAGGGGGAGGGGGGAGCCACTAGAATGCTAAAATACATCCTAAGGCAGAAAAAATCCATTCAGAGCCCAGGCGGGCAAAATTGAGTCAATTACATGCTTTCTGTGCCGCAGAGCTGCCGACAATCCAGTCTTTTGTGAGAGTCAAAGAATCACCCCCTATGTGTCGCCCTGACTCTTCTTTGCCAGAGTGGAAAGGTCATGAAGAAGCATGTAATGGAAAGACAGGCAGCAAGCTTTTCCGGGGGGGGGAGGAGGAGAAGCCGCAGGGACGAGGTCTCTGCAAAAGGACCTCTGCTTCTTGGCTTTCAGGAGGGACTCTACGCCGGATGAGTCTCCTTTCAGTAGGGTTAACAACCTCCAGGGGGAGCCTGGAATTCTCCTGGAATTTCAACTGAGCTCCAGAGTACAGAGATCCGTTCCCCTGGAGGAAGTAGCATCTTTAGACGGCAGACTTTGTAGGATCATATCCCACTTCTGAGCTCCCTACTTTCTTCAGACTCAACCCCCTCTAGGTGCCCTTCCCAAAACTCTAAGACTTTCTCAAGCTGGAGTAACAAGCCTAGCTTTGTGGCATGAATGTTGGAAGAAGCACTTCTCTGACAAATAAATACTGTTGGAAATATGTGTGTTGCAAGGTCTAAAATCCAGTCATTATAGGGTTAATGTGCTTACCTTGTGTGCTGTTGTTTAGATTGACCTGGAAGGGAACCTGGCAGAAAGCCAATGGGAAGAAAGCCCAGGAAACTGAAGCCTGTTTACTAACAATCATTGGTTAACACATTCAGGTGATTTCCTTCTAGGGGTCAAGAAGAAAGGAAGAATCTCCATTGCTACCTGTGTTTCTGTTGTTGCAAGCATGTAGTCTTAAGCGTTTGTTGTTTTGTAGATTTTCCTGTGTACCCTTCCCTTTAGAAATAAAGATTTTTACATAGAAAGAAAATGCCTCCTCTCCAGTGAACAAAGATCCATTGCAAACTCTGAATATCTAATTATTTTTACCAATTTTCCAACAAATACAATGACCAACGTTTAAATATGAGACTGCTGTGTACTATTCTAGTCCCAATATGGAATAAATAAGGTTGGGATCGGGTTAATTCACTTGGTCCTTGAGAATGCATGTTCCTCACTTAACAGGCTTGCTTGCATTTACAAATGCCTTGGGATCATCACGCACTATTTAAAATCAGTTCTGGCTGCACCCACACAAAATTGGGTATTCTGCTATTGCTACTTTACAGTAGGGTTCCCCAACATGTCTCCTATGGGCACCATGGTGCCCGCCGGTAGTTCCCTTGGTGCCCTTGGAGCATTTCAGAAAGTAGTCAGGGCCATTGTAAGGCAGGAGTTGTTACTGGAAAGCCTCATTCAAATGAAAGGGTTTTCCACCAGAGGATCTGGAAGACTGGTGTGTATACCTAGGCTGTCCATTCAAGGGTATGTGAATGTGGAGGCATTCCTTTTTGCTCCGCCTCCTGTGGCAGCCATGTTGGGTTTGGCTCTACCTCCTGCAGCAGCCATTTTGGAGAGGCATCCACCATCGCCTCTCAAAAGGTGCCCACAGGACCCAAAAGGCTGGGGAACCTGATAAGTACGAGACAACACACCGGAGGTAAGTTCAAAAAGTGATTTCAGCTTTATTTCAGCTCCAAGTTAGACCAGCTAAGGACTAGACCAGCTAGACAAAAATACAGTCAAACACAGCGGTTTATATACAGTGGGCTATGAGGTAACCACGCCCTCAGTCATAACAATGTCCAATTACATTAATGCATAACATCCAATCATAAATCAGAGTTAAGGACCAATCATATTTCATATTAACAGCCAATAAAAGATGTTCCCTCCATAAGCCCTTTGATTGGGCAATGCAATACAATATTTCTGATCCTCATAATGAGCACCTGCTCAGCTTATGCTGCCACTTATGTCTCTGAAGACATAACAGAACCCCTCCTCTATTCTCCACTGGATTCTCTTGTCCTGAGTCAGGTGCGGGGCCAAAGGAGCATTAGTTAGCAGGGGCCAAGTATCTTCTCCAGTCCCCCACCCCCAGCCAAGCAAAATGGGCAAGGCTAAAAGCAAGACCCAAGCTAGGCAGCTTGTCATGCCCAGCAGTGGGGGTATGCTTCTTTTAAATGGATGTTTGATTGGTTTTTGATTAAAAGATAGTGGAGATGCAATGAGGAAAGCAACGTGAGAATGTGCGCAAGCAGAATGTTGTTTATATTAGTTGCTGTAGATTTCCCAGGTTGTGTGGCCGTGGTCTTGGCATTGTAGGACCTGACGTTTCACCAGTAGCTGTGGCTGGCATCTTTAGAGGTATAACACAGAAAAGATGGAGTACTCTCTGTATCAAAGTGAGCAGAAAAATGGTAGGCGGGTAATTTATATCAGACAAGAATAAAAGAACATGAAAGACACTGCAGGCTTGGCCAACCTGAAAAATCAGCAGTGGCTGAACATAGCCTAACCCAAACAGGACACAACATTTTGTTCCAAGACACTGAAAGACTGGACAACACTTCCAATTACCATGTCAGATTACATAGGGAAGCCATTGAAATTCATAAACATAAACACAATTTCAACAGGAAAGAAGAAAATGTAAAAATAAATAGGGCATGGTTTCCTGTCCCGAAAAACACAAAATGCTCTACAGCTGACAATAGCACTACAGATAAGACTAGAGTTTCAATAGCCATTCCACACACAAAAGAACCTCCTCAGGAAACAGGAAACTTCCTCAGGGAACAATCCATAGACAAAAGAACCTCCTCAGGAAAGCTCCTCCATTAGCCTGGAGAACTCCTACAAGAGAATGACTCAGCCCTACCCCACCTTCCAGAGTAGATATAAATTACCTGCCTACCATTTTTCTGTTCACCTTGACACAGAGAGTACTCCATCTTTCTGTGCTATACCTCTGAAGATGCCAGTCACAGCTACTGGTGAAACATCAGGTCCTACAATGCCAAGACCATGGCCACACAACCCGGAAAATCTACAGCGACTAATGGAATTCCGGCCGTGAAAGCCTCCAACAACCTACAGAATGTTGTTTTGTTTTTTGGCAATGTTAGAATGCTTTTGAAGCTGAATGGTGTGGCTTGCAAACTGCAAAAGAGATTGAAATCTGGACAGAAGGGTGACCACGCACCTCTGGTGTCCCAGCTCTTCATGGGAAAAGAAGAAGGGGATTTGCTTACCAGTAGATGCCATCCAACATGCTCCTGGCTTCTACCTCCTCTCCCCTGCCCTCTCCCCTCCAGACCCACTTCGACCTGAACAATTTCTTCTATTTAAAGCTAGCCTACGGGGAAGGCAGAGTCTTTCCTGAAATCAAGCAGCCCTCGACACGTAACAAAAGGCTACCTTAAGCAGCCGCCCGAACTGGCTTCAATATTCAGTGTACAGACTCCATCAAAGGTCACTGTGCATTTCCACAAGGTCAGTGCACATCAGGGTAGATGGCTCCAGGCCCGTCTCTACTGCAGTTCTTCTTATATGCTAGTGATGGCCCTGTTTTAAAGATACCCACTGATCCTGAGGCTAGGACCAGGAAGCAGGAGTTGTCACGGTGCAAATTGTTGGGCTGCGGTCTCTGAGTGTAGAAAGGGCATATTGTTTTTAATGTTTATTATTGAGTTTTACATTTTTAATTGTATTTATTGTATTACTAATACAATGTAACCCTAACCCTGAGCCTGCTTACGGGATGGGCGGACTATAAATACAAATAATAAATAAATAATAAATAAATAAATCTGCGGGCTGCCCCTCCAACGGGGCCTGTTTCCAGTGCCAGAGCCTAGCTCTAGCATATGGCCGAATCTGCATTTGTCTTTCTCACCGGTGTCCCCGGCCTTTTGACTCCGTCTTCAAAAAGGCTGTCCACATTTGGTGTCCTTTTCACACCTCAACAGTGCTAGTGTACTTTCACACGTCCACCTATGTTTATCGTCCTTTCGGGGCGGCTCCACTGTCATTGCACCTCCACACTGCTTTAAAAGAATCTTCTCCAAACAACATTCAAACAAGCATAGAGAAAGACAGCAGCACAGCAACCGATTTAAAAATGCTAATACAGATTCGACCGATGTCAGTAATAAAGGCACAAGTGTTCCCGAGCATGGTCTGAGTGCTTCTCCCCTTGCTATAATTGCAGCCTTAAATGAGAGAAGTTGACAGGTTCAACAGCAAGCAAGTCCAGGCACACTTTACTCAGAAAGTTATGCTTTATTGGAATACCAGTCTGCTGCCCATTAATGCAGAGTCATTGTCAGGAATAACGGGTAGGGCGCGGGGAGCTGTGTATATACTCTGATGCTTCAACTAGCCAAGCAAATGAAATCTGAGTGCGCGAGCGGGAAATCTCCCGGCGGGACATTACATCATTAACGGGAGATCACCACCACCACCCCCGGCAAGAGGGCCGATACATTCCTACCAGCTGGGAACCCAAGCCCTCCCCTCTGTTCAAGGTTATACAGATAGTGGCTGCTAGCAGAGGAATGTCTCCCATGGTTGCTTAAGCAAAGCAAGGTTATGTGCATGCGAGCAAGGAATGAGGTTATAAGCAAGGAATGAGCTTAATACACTATCACAAGGAGAGCTCTGCTTGTTCAAGCCAGCTGTCCACCTAGTTTAGCATCCAATTCCTCACTACGGTTGCCAGGTGCCTACCTCATGCCAGTGGCTGGATTTGTGGGGCATTCTGGAGGTGGGCGGAGATGTTGGTGATACAATGATGCCACTTCCAGAAATGATGTCATCATGTCAGCAACGTCAGGGCAACGCTCTACTTTTTGGGCAAAACTCTATGGTAAAACTGACTACAAACCATAGAGTTTTGCCCAAAAAGTAGAACGTCGCCCCCAACGTCGCCGATGCAATGATGTCATTTCTGGAAGTGATGTCATCACGTTGCTGGCATCACACAGGGACATCTGTTTGGGAGCGGGGTTTGCAGTCAGGAGCTCGCAGAAGTGGGGGATTCCCCACCCCCACCTGGGGATTGGCAAACCTATTTCACACAGTGGCCAACCAGTTGCCCTGGAGGGACAAGTAACAGGGCATAGAGGCCACGGCCTTCCCCCAGTGTTGGTTCCCAGCACTGGTATTCAGAGGGTTACTGCCTCTGAATGTGGAGGTTTGCTTTAGTCTCCATAGTTAGTAGCCATTGATGAATCTCTCCTCCTGTCAGGTAATCCTGCCATGAGATGGATGGAAGGGAAGGAGGGAGGGATGGTCTGCAACTCTTCATGTTTGGAATGTAGGGAGGTGTGCAGGTTGCCTAGGAGAGTCAGGATTCCATGGCCTGGGCAATCTGTTATCTCACCAAATGTCCTTGGTCTCACAGTTCTTGTTTTCTCTGTCTGAGACAGCTTTGGTGGTAAAGCAGTTATTTACTGCTTTAGCACTTTCGCACCTCTTCCCGCACGAGGGCTTAGTGACTATTGGTAGATGGAGTGGGGGGCACTTTGAGTGGGTATAATTGTGGGTGCCTCTGTAGAACTAGTCATCCCTGACAAAGAGATGTTACCGTGCCTTTAGAACTGCTTTCAATAAACGCTATCTTCTTCATGAAGCCTGGTGTTTGACTGACTTTCTGAAGTGCCTGACACCTCCATACTTGTTTATACAACATCCCAGAGTGCACATATTGCCAAAGCATGGTTACACAATATCCTAGATTATCCCAGGATTCAGTTCAACTCCTTGTTTATTTCTGTGTCAAAGGAGTGAATTCAAGAACCTAACGAAGTCCAAAACTCTTGATTCATCTTCATTTCACAAGTGATTATGTAGCAGTCTTGTTATCTCCGTTGTCTGCCCAAAACAGTATATAATTCCGTGCATGCCTACTTAGAAGTAAGTTTCTTTCTGCTCAGTGGGCTCTGTAAAGTAAAATGTATTTTAAAGAGGGTTTTTTCCTGTCAGAGGTTATTGCTGAGAGAGAAATAAAGAGCACCCTGTTCACTTTGAATCTTCTCAATTCCGTCTAAAAATTAAGTTTTTCTCAGAACAATGATCACATGAGGAAGAATTATATCCAACATCCATGTGGCAAAAATTTATTCACCTGTCACGTGAGACCCTTAGAGAAGCACACGATGCTTCTCTTATCATTAGTGACTGAACTTCCTTGAAGAAAACGAAGGGGGAAATGTGATATTTATTTGCATCACGTCAGACTTGGGACTTTGGTATTTACTAGAGTTTGAAGAATGAAATCACGAGGGATTTCATTGTGCTTTGTCTGAGGGTGGCTCCATTCACACATCACACTAAACCACGGTTAAGGGAGGGTAACTACAGTTTATTATGGTATCTGAATTCCTAACTATCAAAAATAAAGGGTGGGTGCACCAGTCAATCCAATCCAATAGTCATTGATTAGCCAAAGGCCATTACAACTCAATATACCTCCAGAGCTAAAAGATGTCAAACAGTAACCTTCATCAATAAAATAAAAACAGCAGTAAACCAAGTAGCAAGGCAATTACCAAGTATTAAAATTATTCAGTAAAATTTATCCTGCAAAACCTGTAATTGTTCAGGAACTATGGCTCAAAACACTAAGCTGGACCATAAGCATTTACACACTATATACAAACTGTAATAAAAGTCCACTTCCGATATATACCCAGATGTTGATATCAAAAATATACATTAAAATATCTTCATATATTTGCACCAAAATGCAAAAGGTGGAGGCAATAAGTTGTAGCCAGTATTTAGTAGAGAATTCTTCATGCATTTTGATGTTGTTCAACACTTAAATGGATATTTGCTGCATTTCCTTCTGGTGGGATTTACACAGATGAGCTGCATCGGCACTGGACCAGAGTGCTGACTAAACAGAAAACTATAACAGTACTAAGTCATGGTTTGCTGATACGTCTGTAAGTTCAGATATGCCATGCATTCCAATTTATGTGCTGGATCCCATGGCATAGTTTTCTGTGCATAACTCTGCCTGAGTAAGTAGAAGCAGCAAAATTACTCCTTGCTGTCTGCTTGCACTATGTGAATGTGATTGCAACCCTATGCACTTTTCCACATGACCAAGACTTAGTGTCGGGATGAAACGAGACGAGACGGGTGTGGCGAAAGCTGACCTCCTCACTTAGGAGCGCTGCTTTATTTATAGGTCAGAGGGCAACGTGTACAGAGGGGATTGGACGGACAGTGCAGTACAAGGTGTCCACCGCTGATAGGGTGAGAGGGGCAGCAGGATGCGCAGCCGCGGTGTGGTCTGCCAGCACTACAGCTGATCGCATCGCCTGCTCCCTACATCTCCCCCTTTGTTGTTTTAAGCTGGTGGTAAGCATAATACATAGCGCGGTGTTGCAAGGTTTCTTTAGAAGATCCTAGCATGGCCACGAGGCCAGGAATACATTGAACACAGCAGCAAAGGCTAATAGCGACAGCAGCGCATGATATGAGGCCAAATAACAACTGTCGGAGCCAGGTGGCATCCGGGAGCCACGAAGAGAACCAATCAAGGGGGCTCCAACCCGTGCTCACGACATTGTTGGTGATAGAGTTTTGCAGCTGTGCCAGTTCGTCTTCAATGGTCTTGTTTAGGTCCTTGAAGCGAACTGCACACCCTGCTGAGCCGATGAAACGGCAAAAACCTCCTTGCCGGGCAAGAAGGAAATCTAAGGCGAAGCGGTGTTGGAGTTGTACCTGATGCAGACTCCGGATTTCAGTCTGCAGATCCCTGACTAACTCGGTGGTAGCGTTGATGGATTTTTCCAAACGACAAGTGAGACCGATGATGGAGGCCCTGTTCTCCTGGACCATGATTCCAGGGTATGAGCCCAGATTGAGGACACCAGTGAGCGAGCCCAAGAAGGCTCGGAGCCCAGTGGAGCCGCCACTCAGCTGCTTCTCAACAATCACTTCGTCGGAACATTGCGGTCCCAGGACCGCGCGGCGAGCCCTGGGGCCGGAATGTGACGCTACCACTTGAACCGGAAGTGTGAGATATCTGACAGAGGCGCACTGATATCTTCCGGGGTGGTAGTTGGTAGCAATCCCACCGCCCCAGAAGAACCATAAGTTGGGGTCCTTGATGACCCAGTTACCACATATAGAACCACCTAAGAGGGTAGAGGCCTTTGCAGAAAACATAGGCAGCCGATAATAAATATCAGCCAGAGAAGCATGCATAAGGGTTACATTAGGGACAAAAGAGGAATTATACGTGCCGTGAAGATAAAAATGATCAAGGCAAGCTGTCTGATTCTTTGCCTTGCTTCCCCAGTGCCGATCGGCACCAGCCTTATATTGCCATTTGCTAAAGGCAGCATTGGCGGCATAACAGCAAAAACACAGACCTGGTAATTGTCGATGGTAGGAAAAGGTGCGAAAGGCGGTTTGATTAAGATCAGCTACCCGAGGTACAAACAAATTAGAGCGATTCAAGTTCTGTAGGTGACTGAGTACCAGTTCAGGAACATTAAAGGGAGTAGGTAGAAAGGACATGCCCGCCGCAGCCATTGGAGGCTCATAAACAAGAGTCACATTGGTCCCGTGATGATGAAACATGTACGAGGCATGACGAAGCCACAGGTTGGGGTGTGGGTTGTCGTCATGCTGAAGCGGTAAGGCTGCTGCGGGAGTCAAAAGGAGGGATAAGCAACAGATTAGGGCGAGGCAAGAGTTCTTGTTAATACAAGCTATCAGGGCTAGGAAAAGATGTTCGGGCGTTGCTTCCTTGTCAGTTTCGTGCAGCAGGGCAGTGGCTTGGTCGGTGAGGCGTTTGACTGCGCCCCAGGTAATGGGCGCAGCCCGATGTCCTCGCTCACGACGTCGCTGCTGCGTCACTGGAACATGGAGAGTCGCGCGACTGTTGAACTCCGGAATGGGATTCTCCAGGCCGTTGTGCCACGCCATCCGGGTTCCACGGTCTGACACAGCGAGCTGGAATCCACACGGGACCGGTTGGTGTTTGAATTGCGGCGTAGCCACGGCCCCAGGTGATGAGCGGTGCAGGACCGAGCCACTCAGGACTCGGTGGACGCCGATATCAGACCTGTGCGCGAGGGAGGGGGAGGTCCTGCTGAAAATGACGCTGTGTGCGGGTAAAAAGTTGAGAGTTAAACGTACAGAGGTTCAAGTGACTGAGCGTAAATAAGACCGAGGCAAGGGCGGACTCCCTTGCCAGCAAGGAGGGAGGCAGTTCCCCCTTCTGCGAATGAGCAGAGAGGGCCGTCTTAAGGGTCCGGTTGGCACGCTCGACGACGGCCTGGCCCGTGGAGTTGTAGGGGATACCAAAAGTGTGGCGGATGGACCACTTGGAGCAGAAGTCAGCAAAGAGGGTAGAGCAGTAGGCGGGACCGTTGTCGGTCTTGAGGGCGAGTGGCTTGCCCATGACCGCGATGGCCCGCAAAAGGTGGGAAGTGACATGTTTAACCTGCTCACCCTTTTGCGGGGTGGCATGGATGTATCCAGAGTAGGTGTCAACACACACATGGATGTACTTCCACGGGGCGAAACCTGGCAAGTGGGTGACATCCATCTGCCATAGGTCATTGGCAGCAGTGCTGCGGGGGTTGACGCCCGTGGAGGGAAAGGAGAAGTTCCCAGAGCATTGGGGGCACTGCTGAACGATGGCCCGTGCCTCGGAAAGAGGGAGGCCGAATTGCCGAGCCAGAGCCTTGGCGTTTTGATGGTGGATGTCATGGTCGGTGATAGCCGACAGGGGATAGGCGCTAGTGAGGGCGTCAGCGCGGTCATTTCCCTCAGTCAGCACCCCGGGGAACGGCTGATGGCTACGAATGTGAGCCACATAAAAAGGAGCCGTCCGACGCGAGAGGTGTTGTTGGAGGGAAAGGAAAAGGGACAGGAGGTTCCTGTCACAAGCGGGCGAGACGTAACTGCCCTCAATGCGCCGCAAGACATTGGCCACATAGAGGCTGTCAGTGATGACGTTCATGGGTTCAGCAGGGAAAAGCGAGGCCGCAACGACAGCGGCGGCAAGTTCAGAACGTTGCGGAGAAATTTGGGGTCCGGTGTGGCGGCTACACCACTGGCCGGAAGCGTCTTGCCATGTAACCGCTCCCCTGGTGGGCCCCCCATCGGTAAAGAGGGTGACGCCGCGGAGCGGAACAGGAGACAACAATTGAACAAATTGAAAGGGACATAAGGGAACAATCTGAATCCTGGGATCCTTGGGGAGATGGTGAGATATTTCCCCGACATAGGCAATGAGACTGAGTTGCAGGAGATCACTGTTGCGGAAAGCGTGATCCCACGGATCCTTCGGGAAAGGAACTATCACTGTAGCAGGTTCCTGTCCCAGGAGGGCTTTAGAACGGGTACGGCCCCGAGAGATCAGAGCCGCCATCATGGCTTCCAGAGTAGAGATGGTATTGTGCGCGGTATGAGCGAGATGGAGCCATTCTAAAATGACAACAGAGGGGCGGCCAGGGGTAGGCTGTTGAAACAGAAATCCAAGGCATTGCGCTTGAGGCCGCATAATGGCGAGGTGAACGGGCTCATCCGGCTCACACCGATCAACCCAGCGGGTCGTCATGTGGTTATTAAGTAAGGTGACGACCGCCAGTTCAGCGTCCGTAAGGGTTATGCGATCGTCGGGTTGCCGACCGCGCCGGAGAGCACTGAATAAAGGCGCAAGCTGATCAGTGGTTAACCGATAATAAGGGCGAATCCAATTAATTGAGCCTAGAAATTGCTGCAATTGAACGTATGTCAATGGGTTGGGCAGGGTCAAAAAGGGTAAAACAGGCATAGCATATGAAGCAAACACCTTGTGACCCAAATATAAGAAGGGCTCATGCGTTTGGACCTTCTCTGGGGCTATTTGAAGACCGAAAGCTGCAAGGGCACGTTGAAGATCAGACCTCCACTCCTGAGGTAAAGTTGGAGCGGCAATGGCAATGTCATCCATGTAATGCAGCACCCGGACCTGCGGGTGCTGGGTGCGAAACGCACATAGGGCCTGATCCACAAACAGCTGACACATTGTGGGCGAATTGAGCATCCCCTGAGGGAGGACGGTCCATTGAAAACGCTGGGTGGGGCGCTCCGCATTCAGTGCTGGGACCGTGAAGGCAAAATATGGTTGATCTTGGGGCTGCAGCGAAATAGTGTAAAAGCAATCTTTGAGATCCACTATAGCCATTTCCCATCGTGCGGGGATAAGATTGGGGTTAGGTAGCCCGCACTGAAGGGGACCCATAGGCTGTAAGAGTTTATTGATTGCTCGGAGGTCGTGCAGAAGCCTCCACTTCCCTGATTTCTTTTTGATGACAAACACGGGGCTATTATACGGACTGGTGGAAGGGGTAAGGTGCCCACCGTCCAATTGTTCTTGCACCAAGGCATGGAGAGCCGTAAGCTTGTCCAGAGGCAGGGGCCATTGCTCCACCCACACGGGGGCGGAGGCGACCCAAGTAAGCGCAACTGCGCGGGGCGGAGTGGGAGGGTCACTCATCAAGGACGACGTGGGCTCTCAGCTGCCGTAACAAGTCCCGCCCCCACAGGTTGACGCCGATGGGGACGACGACCGGTTGGATATATCCCAACAGATCACCAGAGAGGACAGAGCGTACTGTGAGTTGAGAGGCGCTCTACACGGCACTACTTTCCCCGCCAACCCCCAGACAGATGGGCTGGCTTCCAGTGGCCATTTCGGATCCCATTGTTCCTTGGTGATGACCGAGACGTCAGCGCCCGTATCCAGGAGGCCAGAGAGGCGTTTCCCGTTTACAGCATACTCACGCAAGGGCTTTTCCGTCCGGATGTCCTGGCGGACGAGAGCGATCTGCAAAGAAGAAGAAGAAGAAGGCGCCGGGCCCTGCGGACCCATGAGGGGCACGCAGTTAGCAATAGTGGCCCCCGCCGGGAGATCAAAGGGGAGATTACTCCAGGCTTGCACCACGAGTGGAACCTCCGGGGCGGGGCAAGCCTTGACCTCCGGGATTACAAAAATTCCTTGCTCTCCCGCTGAGGAGAGCGGCAGGACCAACACATGAGAGCCTGGAACGTGATCCAAGAATTGCATAGGAATGCAAGTCACTTCCCCAGGGAGGGGTTGCGTGGCTCGTGCGATGGTCGAGAGGGCAATGGTGACAGAGGACGCAGATTCCATTTGACCGGGGCGGGAATCACGCCCGGAGACTAGTTTTTTGCCCCCTCTCCAGGCGGCCCGGACCGGCATTGACTAGCCCAGTGATAGCTTTTATTGCATTTAGGGCACTTCTTGCTAGGTTTCTGCTGGTTTCGCTGAGAGGTGTTTTTTCCGGCCGCTGCCCCACCCCCAGGGGCGCGGCACTGAGCTCTGAAATGGCTGGGCTTTTGGCAGTTAAAACAGTTCCCGGTGGGCTTTCCCCCGCTCCTCCCCCCTCCTCGAAGGGCGGCGGCGAGGAGCGCCATTTCGTGACTTTTGGACCCTACCTCAGCACACGCTGTAAGCATTTCAGCGAGAGTGTAGTCCGGGCGGTGGACGATAGGGGTGAGAATGCGCTTGCAGTCAGTGTTGGAATTCTCATAGGCCAACTTAACCAAGAGTTCGTTTTGGGCCTGTGGATTGTCAAGTTGGCGCGCTATCGCCTCCTGCAAGCGATCTACAAAGGCACCATAAGGTTCACCATTGCCTTGTTTGATGGTACTAAAGGACTTGGCGGGCCGATCGGTGACGGGGACGCGGCGGATGGCCCGTAATACACAGAGGCCGATAGCCGCGAGGTGCTCGTCGGGGAGCTGTACTTGGGCTTCTATTGGCTCGAATGGACCAGCGCCATACATCTGATCGTAAGTAATTTGCGCCGTGGCTGAAGCAGTAGCGGCAGCCTTATACTCGCTGTCAAAAACCACGTATTGAGAGGGGGAAAGGACCATGCGAAACAGATCCTTCCAGTCTCGTGGGAGCATTCTATAACCATTCGAGAGGCCTTCAATAGTTCCTAGCACGTAGGAGGATTTGAGGCCGAAGTCTTTGATGGATTTGTTGAGCTCTCTGAGCACACTATACGGGAGTGGCTCCCAGTTAAGCTGGAGCTCGTCAGCATTATTGGGGTTCCTAGTCCGTGTAAGGGGGAAGAAGGCGGGTGACTCTCCGTTCCATTCTTCCGTGGGGTCCAACGTACCCTCTTTACGAGCGGTAGCGATGGCCTGTGCCACTTTACTGCGTACAGTTGGTGGCGGATATTGAGGCAAAGCCTGCGGAGCCAACGGCTGATCAGGAATATTCAAAGAAGTCAGAGCAGGGTACAGGTAGGGAGGCGGCGATGCCCCAGGGTCGTCCGGCGGCGGCTTAGTAGGTTGTAAGAGGGCATTCTCTGCCGGTGAGAATGCACAGACTGCCGCAAAGGCCTTCTGCCATGTTAACAGAAGGTTTATGGGGGCCCGGAGTTCGCCCTTAAGTTCCCGCCCTATTTTTTCCCAATCCTGCGGCTTTAAGCTACCCCGGAGGGGATACCAAGGACATTGGCAATCCACCTCTCGGAGAAGCTCTTGGATCTCTTTTGCTGACACCGTCTCGTCGCGGGCCATGGTTTTTATCAGCGCCGCCAGTTCTGTCGCATGTTCAATCTGCTCTTTGGACAATGATTCCCCCATACTTACCTGAAAAAAGGGAGCCGAAGCTGAGGTGCACCGTAGACTATCACAGTCGGGCAAGCAGGGAGGCGCCAGGAATCACGTCGGGGTCACCACTTGTCGGGATGAAACGAGACGAGACGGGTGTGGCGAAAGCTGACCTCCTCACTTAGGAGCGCTGCTTTATTTATAGGTCAGAGGGCAACGTGTACAGAGGGGATTGGACGGACAGTGCAGTACAAGGTGTCCACCGCTGATAGGGTGAGAGGGGCAGCAGGATGCGCAGCCGCGGTGTGGTCTGCCAGCACTACAGCTGATCGCATCGCCTGCTCCCTACAACTTAGCACAAGGTATTTCTTCCGATACCATTTCTAAAGCAAACGAAAGGGATCCATACAAAGCATCTGTTGTACATTGCATTGCTCTGTGTCCACATTATTATGTTTGGTGTAGTGGTTAAGTGCGTGGACTCTGCTCTGGGAGAACCGGGTTTGATTCCCCACTCTTCCACCTGCACCTGGCTGGATGACCTTGGGCAAGCCACAGTTTTGTCAGAACTGTTCTCGAAAAAGAGCAGTTTCTGTCAAGAGCTTTCTCAGCCCTGCCTACCTCACAGTGTGCCTGTTTTGGGGAGGGGAAGGGAAGGGAGTTTGTAAGCCACTCTGACACTCAAAAGTGAAGGGTGGGGTATAAATCCAATCTCTTCTTCTCTTCTTCTTCTTCTATTATTATTTCATTAAAATATGCATGGGGGGGTTGCGGCAGGCACTGCATTATTACTTGAGAAAGTGGGGCAGCCCTAAACACATTTTCCTTTCCACTCATGCATCATTGGACCCAAGCCTATGGCTAGCACAAACCACGATTTGTTGTTATGCCATAACTGAGACATTATTACACTTTGAAACCTCTTGAACAATTTTCGGCTGATTGACACATTACAGAGACCTCCCCCCCACACACATGTCCTCACTAGTTCCCGTCGTCTGGATGTGTGCTGTGATTTCCACGCTTGGAACTTAATTCTCAGGCAGGTGTAGGCCCAATTCAGACTGGAATCATGACATGTGAAGAGAGAGGATTTAAGCCTTTCCCCTCATGCTGTTGTCCTAACCGAAAACAGCCCGGGGAAACTGCTTTTTGCCCCATTAGAAGAACTTACATCTACAGATACTAGTCAGTCATAACTGAGGACACAGGGCTCATTTCCTGCCAGAGCGCACAGGGGCGAAGCTCCGGCAGTAAGGAGCCCAGGGGGCAGGCACATGCAGCAAGCCCCACCCCCTGCTCCCAGCAGGCCCCCTTACCTTTCCCGGCCCACTGGCCGACCCAGCAAAGTGGTGCCGTGAGCTGGCCCTCGAGCTGCTCCACCACTGCCCTGGGCCATGGCACCCAGCCCGCCCACGCTCTGCCCGTCCTCATGCTGGCCCTGGTGCAGCGCCTCTGCAAGGCGGGCCCTAGCTACTCCCACGAGGCCTGTGAGGAGCTCTGCCCCAGCCTCCTGCACCTACTCGGCCTCCTTCTGCACCTCTGCCCTGCCACCACCCTGGCCCCCTACCTGCTCAAGGCCATGCACATCCTCCACGCCACCCTCCTCAACCCATGAGCAGCCACAGACTTTCCTGTGCTTGCCATCCATCCAAAAGAGTCCAGTGGCACCTTTAAGACCAAGGTTTAATCAGGTACAAGCTCTCCCTTCTCTCTGAGGGCACATCTGCACGCTCCGCCCCCCATAGCTAGCAATCCAAAACAGTCCAGTGGAGCCTGAGCAGTGGGTGTTGCCTTCTGACACACTTCTGTTGATGTCAGGGGGTGTGGAATATGCAAATAAGTTATGCTAATGAGTTCCTGCACCTCTTTTTCTACGAAATGACCCCTCCTGAGGAGTGAAAAGTCTATTGGAGGTCAGTGATGGAAAACGCTGCCAACTTGCAGTCGACTTATGCTGACCCTGTAAGGTTTTCAAGGCAAGAGATGAGCAAAGGCGGTTTGCCATCGCCTGCCTCTAAGCAGCAGCCTTGGACTTCCTTGGTGATCTCCCATCCAAGTAGCAACCAGGACTAACCCTGCTTAGCTTTCAAGTTCTGATGTGATCAGGCTATCCTGGACCATCCAGGCCAGGGCTTTGGAGATTATGTTCAGCTCACCATCTGCCAGTGGCAAACAGGTAGCCAGTTGTCTGTCAATCAGTTCACTGTTCACAAGCAGTTCAAGCCTGTTTGTCAGGTTACTTTTCAAGTATTCCTTCAGTATGGTACGTCAGAGAGCAAATGGCAGTGTTTCACACATGGGCAATCTCGCAGACCCCCAATGGCCATGAAAATCCCCCCACGTCAAGGAAAGGAAACTCCACAACCTCAGCTACTGCACAGGTACAAAGCATTTCAATGGCGGTATGAAATGAACAGATTGGATGTACAGCACATAGCTGATTATTGCAGACATCGACTAAGGTACATGTGACTACCGAAAGCATTTACAGGAGCATTTTGTGGTATCCCTACTGGAGATGTTGTAGGTAAATAATACGATATCCTGTCTTAGGACATATATTATACTTTATTGTTCCACGCTTCAGGATTTCAAATACTTATTTCATACTCCAAAGGAAGTGATTTCCTCAAAGCACCTATTCTCCCAGCCTCTGCAAGGAGCTACAAGTAAGGGAAGGTCGATCAATATTCAAGTGGCTGTGAGTTGGACGATGACTGAAAGAAGACGTGCAGGTCAGGAAGTGCCCGGTGGTAAAGAGGCCTGTGAAGGAAACCTTTATTGGCAGAAATGACACAGCCATTATGTCATTCTCCATTGTTGCTTTGAAATTATTTGAATGCATTTAAGAGTAGTGACAAACATAGATTGTAGGAGAGGTATTTCCGTCTCTTAAGAGATATGGAGCTGAGTGGAATTGAAATATTTTGATCTGGTTCTCATTTGTACATGTGCATTTAGTGCATAGCAATGGTGAGTGTGACCTGTGCTTGATGTGATTTTTTTGTTGTAAGTTAGAATGATTCTTGGTGTTGTTCACATATGGGTTTTTTTGCAGAAGACCTACCTGATTAACCTGACAAAGGAACCGGTCCGAAATGCTGACTATCCAGAACTGTGTAATTTCCATTTGGGACGGATCTTATTTTCTACAAGCCAGTTGTGTACCAACTGAAGACCGCCCACGCGGTCGACTTTGCCCGTGGTCATGCGAAGTAGCAAAGCTTCGCTTTCAGAGGCAATAGCCCGCACGGATCCTAGAATGGACCAATCGGTCGGTCAGGATCCAAGTATGAACCAGTGGGAGATGGGTGCATTGTAAATAAACCTATCACGGGTTGGGGTGTGGCATGCGACCGGGTTGTCTTGTCTTGTATCTAGAGCAATAAACTATGAGCCAGGTAAAACTATGCTTGTTTGTCTAAGCCTCTGGTTGATATGGTTTGGGCTGACTTTTGCTTTAGGATTAATTGGCTCGTATTGTTTTTTAATGTCATGCTTTATATTTTTATATTTAAACTTGTAAAGCACCTTAGAAGCCAGCTGGCTGAAATCTTGCAGGGAGCAAGTATTTTAAAAAACAGCAAGACAAAGTGCTATCTGAAATCTGATCATTTCAGACCTTCTTGGGAGAACCACCTTGATCTACTTGGAACTTCACAAAGTGACAGCAGAGAGTTTCTTCAGAATTCTGATGTGGTACAAAGGCCGTATTTGCCATGGTCTGTAAAAGTGATTTATCGGTGTGACATTCATCGGTGCCATGTAGCTCAACAACATGTTTCCTGATGCCAACTTGCTTCTTCCCCTAAACAACTGCTATACAACCCCGGCTTTCCTTCACCTTGTTGGAGCTGGAGGTGGTTTGAGAAGACCCCAACGACAACAGCTTTGGCTCTGGTTTGGTGAAGTGGTTAAAAGCGGCAGACTCTAATCTGGAGAACTGGGTTCAATCTCCCACTCCTTCACATGCAGCCAGCTTGATAACCTTGGGCCAGTCACAGTTCTTCAGAGCTGTTCTCTCAAGAGCAGTCCTCTCAGAGCTCTCTCAGCCCCCCCCCCGCCTACCTCACAGGGTGTCTGTTGTAGGGAGAGGAAGGGACAGGGGATTGTAAGTCACTCTGAGACTCCGAGTGAAGGGTGGGGTATAAATCCTCCTCCACCTTCTCACGTTAACAGGGACCAGGGCTATTTTTGGGCAGGAACGCACAGGAATGGAGTTCCGGCTGGCTCCTGAATTGGTCACGCCCAGCAGGAACTCATTCACATAATAGGCCACACCCAACAGCAGAAACTCATTAGGATTGGCTACATGACGGGTGTGTGGCCTAACATGCAAAGGAGCTCCTGCTACAAAAAATGCCCTGGGTTTTGACAACAAACAAGGCAAACAGAATAAGAAGCAAAAGGTGGGTGTGGCTGGATGACCACACTTCTGGTAACATGGGGGTGTGGCCTAATATGCTAATGAGCTGTGCTGTCAGGGTTTCAAATATAGAAGCAGACATTAAAACATCAATATTACAAAAATTGGGGATAGATTCTCTCTTTAAAGAATAAACAAGAACTTTCCTAAGGTTAGCGATAATCTATTAACAATTTAAAAATTACATCTTTAACAACTGAATGAACTTCTATGCTAAAATTAAATCATTGTAAAAACCTTAACATTGCCTTAATTGTTTATCTTAAATCTAAATTTTATTCTTACTAATTATTTAATTACTAGTAGAATACAGAATAAAGTATTAGAACTATAATCAATATCTTCATCACCTTTAATATAATATTCAGATAATTCCATAACTTTTAAAAAAACCTAATTATTCCCATAGTATGAGTATGAGCTTGCCATTTCTCCTGAAATTAGTTGCTGTAGATTTTCTGGGTTGTGTGGCCGTGGTCTTGGCATTGTAGGACCTGACGTTTCACCAGTAGCTGTGACTGGCATCCTCATGCCAGTCACAGCTACTGGCGAAACGTCAGGTCCTACAATGCCAAGACCACAGCCACACAACCCGGAAAATCTACAGCAACTAATGTACTCTGGCTGTGAAAGCCTTCGACAACATCTGCTGAAATTCTTTCAGCAATCTTTTGTTTATATAATTGGTTAGTTTTGCCAGTGTTGCATACTCTGCTAGTTTTTCTTTCCAGGTCTCTACTGTAGGATTGCCCTCAGTCTTCCATTTCCTTGCAAATATTACTCTGGCAGCTGTTAATATATATTTAAATAGGTCTTGTGAGGTTCTGTCTATATTGCCTGGTAAGATTCCCAGTAACATAGTCTCTGGTTTCATCAGAAATTTGGTTTTAAAATATTTTGAATTTCTTCGTGTATATTTTTCCACTATCTTTCTGTCTTGATGCAAGTCTACCACATATGATAAAAGGTGCCATCTTCTCTTTTACATTTCCAGCAGGCCCCATCCTAGCAGTATCTTTTGGAGTGATGTACCATCAGTAAAACAACTTGTACAAGTTTTCTCTTAATGCTTGGCTACAGGGCTTTTTTTGTAGAAAAAGCCCAGCAGGAATCTATTAGCATAATAGGCCACACCTGACAGCAGAAACTCATTAGCATATTAGGCCACACACCCCATGTTACCAGAAGTGTGGTCATCCAGCCACACCCACCTTTTGCTTCTTATTCTGTTTACCTTGTTCATTGTCAAAACCCAGGGCCTTTTTTGGTGCAGAAACTCCTTTACATGTTAGGCCACACACCCCTCATGTAGCCAGTCCTAATGAGTTTCTGCTGTTGGGTGTGGCCTGTTATGCTAATGAGTTCCTGCTGGGCGTGGCCAACTCGGGAGCCAGCCAGAACTCCGTTCCTGTGCGTTCCTGCCCCAAAATAGCCCTACTTGGCTAGCAGTGAATCTAATGCCTTTAGTCAGTCGACTGGTCTTTTGAGGTCTGTAATGTTGTCTGTTCTGACTTGGCAGCACCTCTCCAGGGTGTCATGCGGTACCTCAGACTTTTCACATCAGCTGCAACCTCATCCTTCTGAGTGAAAATGCTGGGCACTGGACCTGGGACCTTCTGCTTGCAAAATAGGTGCTCTGCCACTGAGCCCCAGACCCACCCCGAGACATGGAAATGAATGGATGCTGTCCAATAATCAGGTAGAATCCCCAAGGAAACTTGTTGCAATTTACATTCAGAGAGCCAGTTTGGTGTAGTGGTTAGGAGCGCGAACTCTAATCTGGGAGAACCGGGTTTGATTCCCCACTCCTCCACATGCAGCTGCTGCTGTGACCTTGGGTCAGTCATAACTTCTTTCAGAGCCATTCTCTCAAAGGCAGTCCTCGAAAGAGCTCTCTCAGCCCCACCTACCTCACAGGGTGTCTGTTGTGGGGAGGGGGCAGGAAAGGTGATTGTCAGCCGCTCTGAGACTCCGAGTAAAGGGCAGGGTTTAAATCCAGTCTCTTCTTCTTCCCTTTGTCAAAGTTTTTGGCCAGCAGGTGAAGACTTTTTGTTTGGTTTTGTCTGGCTCCTTCCAGTAACAGTTATTGGCCCTCCTTCTAGTATCGTTTGTTCATGTGTTTTTAATTGAACCTTAGATTTTTAACTGCATTTTAACTGTTTAAATGTTTTTTATGTTAGCCACCTCGTGAGCTCTGCTCGGGTGCAAGGTCGGAATAATTTTTCTATAGATAAATAAACAGATCTGTGGGGCTTCTGCTCCTGGAGCCTAAATCTGCTCCAAGCTCCATATTCTTCTGCATTCATTCCAGTGAAATGATTCCGGGGGGGGGAAGCATGAAGTATCCACCCACCTAAAGGATCTGCTGTCTAATTCAGTGTTTTCATCCCCGTCCCCCCCACTGCGGATCCTGGGAGAGCAACGGCTGCTCCTGGTTCCCCAACTGGCCCTTAACCCGTTTGCTGCCTTGTTCTCTGCCCTTAAACCCCCCTTATGATTAAGGAGATGGGAACGTCCATGGAGTCGGTGCACAGTGGATGTGATCTATAGACTGAATCTTTTTTTCTTTTCTTTTTTGGAGAGCAGAAGCTGGCCTGGGTCAGAACACCATTACCCAAACAAAACAAAGCAAAACAAACCAACAGAGAACACGGGCCCGCTCTGTTCTTCGTAAAAAGCCATTTCCTGGCCTTGCTTGGAGTGTTTTCGCTTGCTTCCTGCACCATCTCCCCATAGTTCCTCTATATGGAATGATAATTGAAGCCATGCTGTTAAAAGCATTCATATGTCAAGAAGCTCTGGTTTCAAAATGATGCTTTCATTGGAGATGGGGGAGTTTGAAAGCAGCACATTCCAAAAGGTCATTCCACTGAGTTGGGGGGGAGGGGAGCAGGGAGGAAATTGGTTGCTATGGGAACCCAAGAACTTGAACATCCAGTTGCTTCTCACCAAAGTGAAAATCCTGCTTTAAGGAATAGGCGAAGATCCACACCATTCAAAGGACTGGAGCTTATGCCTTGAGCAACACTGATGGCTGGTTTTATACAACACTGACCTTGATGGGCTGAAGGTCTGAATTAGTATAAGGCAGCTTTGGAGGAAAGTGATGGCAAACCTAGACAGCATAACAACAAGTAGAGACATCACCCTGCCAACCAAAGTCTACATAGTCAAAGCGATGTTATTCCCAGTAGTGATGTATGGCTGCAAGAGTTGGACCATAAGGAAGGCTGAGCGCCAAAGAATAGATTCTTTTGAATTTATGGTGCTGGAGAAGACTCTTGAGAGTCCCTTGGACTGCAAGGAGATCAAATCAGTCAGCCCTAAAAGAAATCAACCCTGGCTGTTCCCTGGAAGGCCAGAGACTGAAGCTGAAGCTCAAATACTTTGGCCACCAAATGAGAAGGGAGCACTCACTGGAGAAGACCCTGATCCTGCTGGGAAAGATTGAAGGTCAAAGAAGAAGGGGACAGCAAAGGATGAGATGGTCAGACAGTGTTATCGATGCAACAAACATGAAATTAAGCAAACTCTGGAGCACGACGGAAGACAGGACAGCCTGGCTTGATGTGGTCCATGGAGATATGAAGAGTCGGACTCGACTGTGCGGCTGAACAACAAAAGCTTCATGTGTACATAGGTGATCACAGCTCCTCCATCTACCCTTTGTAATGAAGGCTGGGCAGTGAGTCAACAGCAGAACATCCGCTTTGCATGCAGAATGTTCCAGGTTCAATCCCTGGTTCTTCTAGGCAAACATATCAGGTGGGCGACGATGTGAAGGGCTCTGGAAAGCTGCTTGCTAGTCAGGAGAGGCAATACTGACCTCAATAGACCAAAGGTCTGACTCAAGACCAAGTGGCTCCATGTGTGTTCATGTAAATACATTTGCAAAGTCCTTGTTCGGAGATGGTACCAGTCCTTCCACAGGTACCAAACAAGGCTCTGGCTAGCTACTGTTCCTCCCGTCCCATTCCTCCAGTGTTTGGTGGACTTACCATCCTTCTCCAGCTATGATAAGCAACAGAATTCTCATGGTTCCCCAACTTCCAAATAAACAGGGTTCAAGAAGACAGTTTTTCAGAAAGGAACAGGGAAACATGTGAACCACTAAGCTGTATTTTTGGAGTACATGATTAAAGGACACCCCTGTTGTAGAAGACAACTGTTCTCTGTTTGGGGGGGGGTTGTAAAAACCCCCTTTAAGGTTTGGGGTTTTTCTGCAAACCTGAGTGTTCCTCCAGTTGCATAGAAAGATCACTCTTCCGTGTACTTGGCCCCAATTTGTGGATATAAGAATCCACACTTAGGGCCATGTTGAATGTTAGTGGCAATTTTGTTCCTTTCGTTGATTTCCCTTACTTGTGGGCAATTCTACTCCAGTGTCTGAGGGGCTTGCAAAAGCTCGATGCTTTTTAAATAAAATTATTTCACTTTATCCTCTATGCACGGATAGACTCATTTTTTAAAAAAAATAATAAGAAGAACACGGGTTTACTTCAGATGGGTATCTGTGTTAGTGTGTACAAGTAGAACAAAGTCTGAATCTGGTAGCAACTTCAAGGTCAACCCCCCCCCTAAGTTTTTATGAATCAAAGCTCATTTCATCAAGTATGCTTGTGTATTAGGGTTGCCAGCTCTGGTTTGGAAAATACCCGGAGACTTTGGAAGTTGATCTGGGAGAGGGTGGGGTTTGGGGAGGGGAGGAGCCTCAGAATGGTCCAATGCCATAGAGTCCTCCCTTCAAAGGAGACATTTTCTCCAGGGGAACTGATCTCTGTCAGCTGGAGATGAGTTGTAAAACCAGGAGATCTCCAGGCCCCATCTGGAGGCTGGCCTGGAGGCTGGCAACCCCATTGCATAACTAAATCATATAGGTATCCCCCCCAGCTCCTTTCTGAACTTTTCCTTCCCCCCCACATTGTACTGATTACATATTTCTCTATAAAGGACTGTCTTATTAGCACAGATCCACACATTACAAACTCCAAGGATTGTCAAAGATAGTGGGTGCGTTTAGACAGCGTGCTGGAGCGGTTTAAACTGCTCCGGCACGATGCGTTTTTTTTTAAACTGGAGAATCGCGCTCAGACTCACCTCCTCCTTCCGAGCGCCCCGCCATCCTCCTGCAGGTGGGAGGGGTTTCCCCTCTCCTTTGAGCATGCGCACAGGCAGCCCTCTCCCGAACAGGAAGTTTGGCCGGTGCGAAGAAGAGCGAGCTCAACAGGTCCCTTTAAAGTTTAAAGGAAGAGTCCTTTTAAAAATGGCCTCCCCGAGATCCCGGACTCCTCTAAATGCCTAAACTAGGCACCAGTAAACCTTTTCTTTTTTTAACCTAAGTGCGGAGCTCCGCTCAAGCGCACACCGGTAAGGGGGGAAAAAAATGGAGGACTAAAACCGGAAGCTGGAGGCAGCTTCCCAGAGGGGGGGGTTGAAGCACCCGGAAGTGGCTGGATGGAGCGATCAGACAGGGAAAAGTGCGGCTTGAAACGGAGAATCATGGAAAACACCGCTTGGGTAAGTGGTGCCAAAATACTCCGTTTCAAAGGGGGTTTGCTCCAGAAAGCGACGGCTGGGGACGGTGGGCAGATGTTGGGCGTGTGAACGCGCAGGGAAAAGCCGTTTCTGAGCCGTGCTGAAAACGGCTCAAACGGCGCGTCTGAACGCACCCAGTGTTTCTCAGGTATGTATGGATCCGATTAGGTTCCGGACAACAGCATGTTGAGAGACGCAGCTTAATCCTTTCCCCTGCGCCATTTTCCCCAGTGTGAAACTGCTCTGGGGAGATGCTATTTGTCCATTGGAGAAACTTACACATAGCCCTTGTAAGTTTCCTCACTGTTGCAAAGAGCAGCTTCCTTGGGGCCATTTCAGGTTGGAGAAATGGCGAATAGGGAAAGCTTGTCTCCTCCCCATGAGTGTGCCACAGTCACGATCCAAATCAGGCTGTGCATACCTGGGAATTGAATTCTGAGCACAGAATTCCCAGCATGTATCTGATGGAAAGTCTTTGTGCAGCCACAAGGTACTTTGTAACATGTGAATCGGTCCTTAGGAAGCAAGGATTCATTAGCAATTGTCCTGGGGGCTCAGACCGTGTAGGAGATCTTGTTAGGTGGTGTCACTGTAAAATGCAGAGTTAATAAATGCAGCAGAACACCCATATTAGTCTTTAAACAAGAAAGTTCACTTTACTAATGAGGGAAGGGTAAGCTGGGAAATACTAGAAAACAAACAAAGGGTTCACATCCTCTCTGACTTCACTAACCCACATCTTGACTCTCTAAAGTCTAAACCACATGTGCTAGCCCCAGGTGAGAGTTAGAAGAGCAATAAGTCTCCACCACTGGGACATCTTCTAATCTATTGATTACCCAGTTGGAGAAACTCAGACCTAACCAATTATGCATTTCAGCACCTTGCTCTGGCAGCAACTACGTGCCTGGTCTGCCCATTGGGTCTCTAACTAAACAGCTAGGATAACAGCATGCATAAACAAACATGTAAATTCTTTCATGACTTCAGGGAGGGAACTTGCAAACTCCAACATATCTCAAGTGCAGTCACCACCCAAGTAGCTTTTCCCTGGGGCTTCTTATTCTATCCCTTTGAGACTGGGTGTCATATAGCCCAGTGGTATGGGTTTGTTTGGATTTGGAACATGCTACCTGGAGGCCATTTGAGTATTTAGCTGGCCTGCATGCTCAGAGATGTCCTAAGTCTCTAGCTTCTGTAGATCCAAAGATAAGAAGGAAAATGCAAAGCCAGCATCCTCCCCCATAGAATCATAGAGTTGGAAGGGACTTTGCAGGTCATCTAGTCCAACCGCCTGCACTCTGCAGGAGCATTGCCGAAAGATAGCCCTACAACATACTTGAAAGATGGTCGTCCAGCCTCCACTTAAGAACATAAGAACATAAGAACATAAGAGAAGCCAATGTTGAATCAGGCCAATGGCCCATCTAGTCCAACACTCTGTCACACAGCGGCCAAAATATACCAGGTGCCATCAGGAGGTCCAGCAGTGGGGCCAGGGCACCAGAAGCCCTCCCACTGCTGCCCCCTCCAGCACCAAGAATAGAGTGTGTAAAGTACTGGGTTTCGGGCCTCATGACTCGGACGACGACATAAGAGAAGACGCGTTTATTCGTACTTCACATAAGACAAGAACACACAGTAACGGCCGGAGGCCAACTATATACAGTTAGGGGGGACGGCCCTATATTCCTATTGGCGGGTTTGAATCGCCCGCCAATGCTGCCATTGGTTCACTACTGGCGAGCTCAGGAACCTAGTCCCTATTGTTCTCAGAGAGCGAAGCTTGGCTGTATTTCGCCAGCTCTGCCTTCTGATCCCAGGACACAACACCCCTCCCCCCATAGTTCGTCTCCTATTAGGTGACGTAGTCTTTTAAGTATGTTGGTGCCCTCCGTTCTCTTAGCGAACGTCGGGGGGCCGGTACTGGACTGGCGGGGCCCCTATCGGGTGGTCCACCAGCACAAGGAGCTTGGACCTCTGGTAGTAGCCGAGGCGGTGATGGTGGCGGCTGTAACGGTGGCGGCAGCGGCGGCGGCGGTTCAGCTGTCACCGGGGCCCCCTCCGGATTCCGTGGACTTTCTGGCGCTGGCTCCGCTGTCGGTGCTTGCGGTCGATCGGATGATGGGGCGGCGGCAGCATTTCCCGGTAACTGGATCTCTGTGTCGGGGTCTTGCCGCCTCCGGAGCTGGTCGACGTGTTTACGGAGGACCCGGTCCCCATCTGTTAGGACTTCGTATGACACTGGCCCGGTGGGTTTTAGGATGCGCCCGGCCACCCACTGCGGCCCCGCCCCGTAGTTCCGGAAGTAGACAGGGTCTCCCGGTAGGAAGCTTCGGGGCGCCTCCCTGTTCTCGACCAGCTTTCTCTCTGGGGCTCGGTCCGGGTGGAGTCTGTCTAATAAGGTGGTAGGGCGGCGGCCCATTAATAGTTCTGCGGGGCAATGCCCGGAGATGGGGTTTGGGGTGGTGCAGTATGTGAGAAGGAAGCGGGCCAGCCGGAACTCCCAGTCCCCCTCCGTTATGCGGCTCAGGGCCTCTTTGGCGGTGCGTACCGTCCTCTCCGCCTGTCCATTGGTTGCCGGGTGGAAGGGCGCTGATCGTATGTGCCTGATGAGGTTCCTTTCGAGGAACGCTTGAAACTCAGCAGATGTGAACGCTGCCCCGTTGTCCGACACGATGGTGTCGGGTAACCCGTGCGTCGCGAATATTTTCCACAGGGCCCTTATTGCCGCTTTGGCAGAGGTGGTAGACACTGGGCTTATTTCCACCCATTTTGAGTAGGAGTCTACCGTCACCATGAACTGGAGCCCCTGAAACGGCCCCGCAAAGTCAATGTGTAGGCGTGACCACGGCTTGTGGGTAGACTCCCAGCTTTGGGTTGGCGCTCTCGGGGGATTGGGGCGGACTTCCTGACACCGTGTGCACCCTCGGACCCAGGTTTCAATTTCGGCGTCCATCCCGGGCCACCACACGTAGCTCCTTGACAGAGCTTTCATTCGTACAATGCCGGGGTGGGCCTCATGTAGCGTTTCTAGAACCCCTTGTCTCATGGGCCCCGGGATGACCACCCTGTCCCCCCATAACAAGCACCCCTTTAAGGCAGATAACTCTTCCCGCCTGGCTTTGTATGCCGTGAACTCTGGCCCTGTCGGTTCCGCTGGCCATCCCCTCACCACCCAGTTTAGGACCCGGGAGAGGATGGGATCTCGGGACGTGCGGGCGGCCACGTCAGCTGCCTGAAGGGGGGGGTTGGCAGCTCCTCCATTAGCAAGACTGCGGGAGCCGGGGCCGGATCTTCCCCTGTATGCGGCAGCGGCAGGCGGCTCAAGGCGTCAGCATGACCCAGCGCCTTGCCCGGCCGATGCTCCAACTGGTACTGGTAGCCCGCTAAAAACAAGGACCAGCGCAACACCCGGGGCGACAATACCTGCGGCATTTGTTTGTCCACCGCGAACAGACCCAGGAGCGGCTTATGATCGGTTACGAGCGTGAAGGGCCGCCCGTACACAAAGTTGTGAAACTTTTTAACCCCCGCCACCAGTGCCAAGCCCTCCCGGTCGATTTGTGCATAGTTCCGCTCCGCGGGGGACAGCGTGCGGGAGTAATAAGCCACCGGGACTTCCCTTCCATCCGGTAGCTTGTGTGCCAAGACTGCCCCGACCCCATACGGTGATGCGTCGCACGCAAGGATTACCGGGAGCTTTTCATCAAAGTGGGCGAGCACCGCGTTAGAAATCAAGAGTACTTTAACCCCCGAAACGCCGCCGCCTCCCTCGCTCCCCATGCCCAAGGTGTCGCCTTATCCAGCAGCCTGTGCAGGGGTTCGGCCACGGCGGCTTTGTGGGGGAGAAAGGCGTGGTAAAAGTTCAGGAGGCCTAAGAATGCCTGGAGCTCCGCCTTGGACTTCGGGGCGGGGGCCTCCACGATGGCCTTCACCTTGTCCCTCGCCGGATGCAGGCCTGTTGCGTCTACCCGGTACCCCAAGAACTCCACCTCCGGCACCCCGAGGAGGCACTTTTCCCGCTTCACTTTCAGCCCCGCGGCTTGGAAGCGTCCCAGTACACTTCGGAGGCAGGCGGCGAAGCTTTCCGGGGTGGTCGCGGCGATGAGGACGTCGTCGAAGAACGGCGTCACTCCAGGGATCCCTTTTAACAAGTCGTCCATGAGATTTTGGAAGATCCCTGGGGCCACACTGACCCCGAACTGCAGCTGCTTCACCCTGAAGGCGCCCCGGTGGGTTACAATGGTTTGCGCCTCAGCCGTGGCTGCATCCACCGGGAGTTGCTGGTACGCCTGCACGAGATCCAGCTTTCCAAATATGCGCGCCCCCGCCAGTGTTGCTAAGACGTGGCTGACCACGGGTACGGGGTATGCGTGCGCCTGAAGTGCCTGGTTAATGGTGCACTTATAATCCGCGCAGATACGGATTTCCCCGTTTGGCTTAACGGGTGTCACAATCGGGGTCTCCCATCGAGCGTTCGGGACAGGCTCTAGGACTCCCTGGGCCACTAGCCGGTCCAGTTTGGCCTCTATTTTAGGGCGGAGGGCCAGGGGCACGGTGCGGAAGCACCGTCGGATGGGCGTCACTGTGGGGTCTAAGTGGAGCGACACCGGGGGCCCTTTATAACACCCCAGTTTCCCGTCAAAGACTTCAGGAAATTCCTTGCACACCGCCCCCCAGTCGCGCATCCCGCACTTATTCACTCCCCCAATTGTGATGCCTAGGGCCTCAAACCATGCCCGCCCCAGGAGACTCACGAGATTTCCCTCCACCACCACCAAGTCCAAGTTCCCCTCAAAGTCTCGGTATTGCACTCGGAAAGTGCCGACTCCCCGGATGTGGACAGGGTTCTTTTGAAAGTCCACCAAGCTTAGTGGCGATGGACGTAGAGGGGGTCCCCCTGACGGGCAAAGTCTTTTTAAAGTGTCCATGGAAATGATGGACGCCGCCGATCCCGAGTCCACCTCCATGCAGCAAGGGGACCCCTCGATCCGCACGGTTACTTGGATCTTCGGGGTGGAGGAGAGGTTGGGGTTGGGGAGGCGAAGTACCTGCAACGGTTGGTCGGTGAGGTGGTTCAACTCGGCGACCTCTTCCGTCGTCTCGTAGGCGGTGGACGATGCGCGATGCGGTGGGGCCGACGATCTCGAATTCCGGGGGCCCTTGGATCGGCAGACCCGTGCGAGGTGTCCCTGCTTTCCGCACCCGTGACAGACAGCATCCCGGAACTTGCAGGATTTCCTTGCGTGGCCTTCCCCGCAGCTGGCACAGACGACCCGGTTGCCGGAAGGCTTGGCTGGCTCTCTGTTGGCCTGCTGGAACGGCGCCGGCCAGCGTTGTTGAGGTCTGAGGGCGAAGACCTCTTCCGTGTCCACATTCCCGGGGCTTGGACTCCTTCCGACCACATGGGCGGCCGCGGCCGGGCGTTCCCCTTCCGCGGCCTCGTGGGCTGTTGCGGCGTCTAGGGCCTCGTCCAAGGAGAGCTTCCGGTGCCCAACCAACTTACGCTGCAGCTTGGAGTCCGCCAGGCCCCACACGAACTGCGTCAACAGGTTGTCCTCCACCTTCGGGAATCCGCAGTCCACCGCGAGCGCCCTTAGCGCGGCCAGGAAGGTGGCAATGGATTCCCCTTGGGCCTGGACTCGCCTCTGGAAATCCATCCTCTTGGCCAGGAAGGTCGGCCGGGGGCTGAAGTAAGCGTTGAGGACATCCAGGATCTCCCCAAACGAGCTCTCCAAGGCCGTGCGTGGCACCAAGAGGCTCTTGGCGAGGCGGACGGTTTGGGTGCCGCAGGCGTTCAGCAGGATCGCTCGTTTCTGGTCGGGGTGGCGGATTTCGTTGAGCTCCAAATAGCTGATGAGCTGGTCGACCCATGCGTCCCAGGTTTCTGGCTGCGACTGATTGAAGTGCTCCAGTGTTACATGAGAAGCGGCCATGGTTCTGTCTGGTAAGGCGAGCGCCGGGGCGAGCGGTGCGGTGCTGCTCTCGGGGTTAGCGATGCGATGCTCGGCGAGCGGTGCGGTGCTGCTCTCGGGGTCAGCGATGCGATGCTCGGCGAGCGGTGCGGTGCTGCTCTCGGGGTCAGCGATGCGATGCTCGGCGGTGTCCTTTACGTCGCTCATGGAGTCATGGAAGGCGTTGAAATCCCACCTTCGTCGCCACTGTAAAGTACTGGGTTTCGGGCCTCATGACTCGGACGACGACATAAGAGAAGACGCGTTTATTCGTACTTCACATAAGACAAGAACACACAGTAACGTCCGGAGGCCAACTATATACAGTTAGGGGGACGGCCCTATATTCCTATTGGCGGGTTTGAATCGCCCGCCAATGCTGCCATTGGTTCACTACTGGCGAGCTCAGGAACCTAGTCCCTATTGTTCTCAGAGAGCGAAGCTTGGCTGTATTTCGCCAGCTCTGCCTTCTGATCCCAGGACACAACAGAGTGCATCACCTGCCCCAGACTGAGAGTTCTCATTCTATACCCTGTGGCTAATAGCCACTGGTGGACTTCTGCTCCATATGTTTATCTAATTTCCTCTTGAAACTGTCCATGCTTGCAGCTGCCACGACCTCCTGTGGCAGTGAATTCCATATGTTAATCACTCTTTGGGTGAAGAAGTATTTCCTTTTATCTGTTCTAACCCGACTGCTCAGCAATTTCATAGAGTGCCCACGAGTTCTTGTATTGTGAGAAAGGGAGAAAAGTACTTCTTTCTCAACCTGCTCAATCCCATTCATAATCTTATAAACCTCGATCATGTCACCCCTCAGCCGTCGTTTCTCCAAGCTAAAGAGCCCCAAGCATTTTAACCTTTCTTCATAGGGAAGGTGTTCCAACCCTTTTATCATTCTAGTTGCCCTTCTCTGCACTTTTTCCAATGCTATAATATCCTTTTTGAGATGTGGTGACCAGAACTGTACACAGTATTCCAAATGAGGTCGCACCAATGATTTATACAGGGGCATGATGATACTGGCTGATTTGTTATCAATTCCCTTCCTAATAATCCCCAGCATAGCGTTGGCCTTCTTTATTGCAGCTACACATTGTGTAGACATTTTCAGCGAGTTATCCACTACGACTCCAAGATCTCTCTCTTGGTCAGTCTCTGCCAGATCAGACCCCATCAACGTGTATTTATATTTAGAATTTTTGGCTCCAATGTGCATCACTTTGCACTTGGCCACATTGAACCCCATTTGCCACGTTGACGCCCACTCACCCATCCTCAACAGATCCCTTTGGAGTGCCTCACAATCCTCCCTGGTTTTCACCACCCTGAACAACTTCGTGTCATCTGCAAATTTAGCCACATCACTGCTTACTCCCAATTCCAAATCGTTAATAAACAAGTTAAAAAACTTAAAACCGTCCAGTGAAGGAGCAGCCACCACCTCCCGAGGCAGTCTGTTCCACTGCTCAACCACTCTTACAGTTAGGAAGTTTCTCCTGATATCTAGCTGGTATCGACACCCTTATAATTTCCACCCATTAGATCTAGTCTTGCAATCCGGAGCAAGAGAGAATAGATCTGCTCTAGCTTCTATATGACAGCCCTTCAAATACTTGAAGACTGCAATCATGTCCCCTCTAAGCCTTCTCTTTCTCAGGCTAAACATACCCAACTCTTTCAGCCTTTCCTCATAAGACTTGGATTCCAACCCTCTCACCATCCTGGTCGCCCTCTTCTGGACACGGTCGAACTTGTCAACATCCTTCCTAAAGTGTGGTGCCCAAAACTGGACACAGGACTCCAGGTCAGGTCTGACCATAGCAGAATGGTCTGTGATCTGGACACAATGCTTCTGTTAATGCATCCTCAGATTGCATTAACTTTCTTCACAGCCACATCACACTGCAGGTTCATGTTTAGCTTGTGATCAACCAGAATACCCAGATCCCTTTCACATGTGCCACTGTCAAGCCAAGTCCCTCCCATTCTATATCTGTGCCTTTGATTTTTTGTGCCCAGGTGTAGGACTTTGCACTTATTTCTATTGAAATTCATTTTATCTGCCTCCGCCCACTGTTCCAGCCTGTCTAGATTGTTTTGAATCCTGACTCTGTCTTCTTCAGAATTAGCATTCCCACCCAGCTTCGTGTCATCTGCAAATCTGATAAGCATCCCTCTATGTCTTCCTCCAGGTCATTTATAAAAACATTGAATGACACCAGGCCCAGGACCGAACCCTGCGGCACTCCACTCGAGACTTCCCTCCACGTAGCTGCAGAGCCATTTACGAGCACTCGTTGGGTATGATTTTTCAACCAACCATGAATCCATCCAATGGTTGCACCATCCAGCCCACACTTAACCAGCTTATCCTCAATGATATCATGAGAAACTTTGTCAAATGCTTTACCGAAATCTAGATACACTCTATCCACAGCATTGCCAAAGTCATTGCCAGGAGATAAGGTTGGTCTGGCATGAGTTATTCTTGAGAAACCCATGCTGGCTACTACCAGTTAACTCATTCCATTCAAGGTGCTCACAGACAGAGCATTTAATAATCTGCTCTAGAATTTCCCCAGGTATTGACGTCAAACTGACAGGCCTGTAATTTCCTGGGTCCATCTTTTTTCCTTTCTTGAAGATCGGAACACCATTCGTGCTTCTCCAGTCTTCCAGCACAAAACCAGCACTCCAGGACATCTCAATGATTAGAGTCATTGTTTAGAAAGAAACAAGCCTCCTCCCACGTTTGCCGCTCTAGCCACTGAGAGAAGTCACAGCTTTGATGGACATGCCTGCGACTACTCTTGCCAATGGGCCTGAAAAGCAGATGGCAGCAAATCCTCACCAAGGCAAATGGCCCAACAGAACCCTATCCCCTGAGACTACCACAACTCTCCTTGGTCGTTGCAAGGAACAGACACAAAGCAACAGTTATATGACACAGCAGCAAATGAGCTTGATTTGTATAATAAGCACACCATTGGCATAATATGTACATTAGGCTGTCTGTGCTGGGGTCGCTGGAATATGGCCGCCGAACTGTGAGGAGGAAAAACATTTTTGACAAGGTGACTACTTAAGAGCCTCATTGTTACCTGAACGGTGCTCTGCATACACCTGTGCCGAGTACACCTAGTCGTTCTCTGTCCCTCTCCTTGCCTCATTCCTTCAGAGGGGCTCTGAAATATAACAATTACTTCTTTCTGCTGTATAGCCCTGACCTGTATAGCCCAGGCTAGTCCGATCTCGTCAGATCCCGGAAGCTAAGCAGGGTCGGCCTTGGAGCAAACTGACACAGAGGCAGGCGACCGCAAAACCACCTCTGAAACATCTCTTGCCTTAAAAAAAAAAAGTCTAGCTCGCCACCTAGTGGTGCATAATGCTAAAAGAGCTAGAACTTCTGGCTGCCAGACAACCTTAGGACCTGGGGATCCCCCCAGAATTACAGCTCATCTCCAGACTGCATAATGCTAAAAGAGCTAGAACTTCTGGCTGCCAGACAATCTTAGGACCTGGGGATCCCCCGGAATTACAGCTCATCTCCAGACTGCATAATGCTAAAAGAGCTAGAACTTCTGGCTGCCAGACAATCTTAGGACCTGGGGATCCCCCCGGAATTACAGCTCATCTCCAGACTGCATAATGCTAAAAGAGCTAGAACTTCTGGCTGCCAGACAATCTTAGGATCTCCTGGCAATTCTACACACAATGCCATATGATAATTATAATTATTATGCCGAAAAAGAAACATGGTAGGCTGGCTGAGACGGCCCAACAGACACCCCCCCGTACACATAGATCGAGATGGGTACAGCCATGTTCGTCTGTCGGTAGCAGTCGAAAGGAGCCAGAGTCCAGGAGCACCTTAAAGACTCACAAAATTGGTGGCCGGGGGGGGGGAGATTTTGTGAGTCACATGGCCCACTTCTTTGTGTATCTGTAGAAGTGAGCAGTGTGACTCCTGAAAGTTCCTGTTTGGCCACATATTTTGTTAGCCTTTAAGGTGCTCCTGGACTCCGGCTCTTTTCTACTGACACACGCCCACACACAAACCCACACGCACGCCCACACACACACGCTCTTCAGTTTGCAGAGGACTGTATGAAAGGACAAACTTGCCTCCCAGTTAATGTCACTTTCACACCTTTGCCGAGGTCACCGCATCAGGCAGCCCATTCTCAGCCGAAATGGATGTGGAAGGAAACCATTTGCTCTCTCAACAATGGCAGAAGGTTGGCCTCGGTTCACACAGATCGCCAGAGGTGTTCCTTCCAACTTCCTGGAAGAGTGTGAACGCATGGAGCTGCCTGATACTCGATCTGTCAAATTCAGTATTGCCCACTAGGGATGCCAGCCTCCAGGGGGGGAGCTGGGGATCTCCCCGGAATTACAGCTCATCTCCAGACTGCAGAGATCAGTCCCCCCTGGAGGAAATGGATGCTTGGGAGGGTGGACTCTGTGGCATCATACCCCACAGAGGTCCCTCTCCTCCCCCCACCCAGGCTCGGGCCGGCTCCAGGGTTTTTTGCACACTAGGCGAGGCTACCTTCTGGCACTCCCCCCCCCCAAAGAGAGAGGAAGAGGAAGATTTTTCTCAGTGTTTTTCTCAGTTTGGCGCCTCCAGGGCCGGGCTGCCCTAGGCGAACGCCTAGTTCGCCTAGTGAGTGAGCCGGCCCTGAGGTTCTACCCCCAAATCTCCAGGGGTTCCCCAAACTGGACCTGGCAACCCGACACCCCCACTCCTCACTGGTGGCCAGGTGGAACACAGCAACCCCATCGCCCACTCGGACGGGCAGTGGATCTCCAGGGTCACGGGGTGGAGAGACTTTCAGATCTCATCATTCTACCTGAACATTTTAAGCAGGGGTGTTGGTCCCTGTGCAGCTCTACCATGACCCCTTAGTGAAGCTGCCTTATCCCAAGTCAGACCCCTGGCCCACCGAAGCCAGTCTGGTCTTCTCTGACTAGTCTCTATAAGGACTCAAGCAGAGACCTTTCACTTCACCTACTACCTGATATCCTTTTGACTGGAGATGCCAGGGACTGAACCGGTGACCCTCTGCAGACAAAGCAGATGTTCTATCACTGGGCCACAAACACACCGTCCGTGTGGTGGAGGAGCCCTTCCACTCTACTGCGCAGGTAACCTCCAAGTATGCATAAGACCCTTGACGCAAACACACCAAGCTCTGGTTCTTCACCCTATCTTTCCGTCAAGGCACGTTTGACATCAATCAGACTGTAATGTATTCTGCAAAGTGTAATGCACCCATTGGAAGCCCATGTTAAGCTTCCTTCTTAGACAAGGATCGTAATCCCGCACTTCTGATTGGTTGTCTAAGAAGCGCCGTCCAATCAGGGCATACCACAAACTCTTTGTTCTTATCTGTGTAATCTCATTGGTTACTTATCTGTAAATAGGCATGGCTAAATTAGCCAGGAATGTTTAAAAGGGAGCCCAGCTCCGCTGTTTCTTTGTCATCTGTTAGATCTGCGGTTTTGCTGTTCTGGTTGGCTTGAGCTGTTGCTGAATAAAGCTGAATCACTTTTCTGAAATCACGTTGAGTGTCATACTTAACACAGACCTCCATGTGATGGGGTGCTTCAGAGGAGGGTCTGGTTCACAGTGTAAGCTGTATATAGAAGAAGAGGAGGAGGAGGAGGAGGAGATTGGCTTTATACCCCACCCTTCACTACCCAAAGGAGCCTCAGAGAGGCTTACAATCCCTTTCCCATCCCCAGTGGCAGATCATCCATTAAGCGGACTGAGCACGTGCCTTAGGGCACCAGGGCCAAAGGGGGCACCACAAAGTTGAGAAAAGGGTGAAATTGCAGAAGACAAACTAAAGAGTGCCTTTCCAAATGTTGAAATTGTCTTAAGAATATGTTTAACATTAATAGTCACCAACGGCACAACAGAGAAGTCTTTCTCACAACTGAAACATGTAAAAAAACCAAATAGATCAGTTATGCTTCAAGAAAGACTCAACTCACTGTGTATATGAACAATTGAAGCAGACGTTCTGAGAAGTATTAATTTAGAGGATGTTATCAGTGATTTTGCAAAAATGAAATGTAGAAAAATGCCTTTCAGGTCATGAATACTGGAACTTTGATACATTTGACTTGTGAAATATCAAAATAGATGTTGCATTGCATTTTTTGCAGAACTTGGATGCAGCCAAAGCTTGGCTTAGTTTGTACAGTATATTTAGTGTTATCCTATGAATAAATTTTTGTATTGCTACAACCTGCATTGCATATCTGGTCAGACAGGTCAACCACTAAAATGGACACTGGGTCAGTATGGAAAGGAGGGGGGGGCACCAAGATTGGTCAGTGCTGTTTAGGGCACCAGGGAGCCTTCATCCGCCCTTGCCCATCCCCTTCCCCTCCCCACAACAGACACCCCATGAGGTCGGTGGGGCTGAGAGAGCTCTCTCGAGAACTGCCCTTGAGAGAACAGCTCTGAGAGAGCTTGTGACTATAGTGGAAGGGGAGAATATGTAAATTCCTTCAGCTGCACTGCTTCAGGTTCAGCCCTGACAGAATGTCTGAGCCAAGGCAATGTAAAAGGTAAGTCTACTGCCACCCCAGGGTGAGCGCAGCTGTGACTGCGGGCAGCGAGAGAGCTTGCCAAGTGGGCAGTGTGTGGGCAAGCCAAGGAGCCTGGTAGTGGGCATAGGGGGCACCCTGGTGGGCACTTTCTGCCCCTCTCTCTGTGAGACCACCTCTCCCCTTACAAGCCCCAAAGAGCTTTACGATCTGCTAATCAGCAGCTCCTGGTGGTCCCCAGCCCCAGGGACATCCATCTTGCCTCAACTAGGGCCAGGGCCTTCTCAGTGGTGGCTCTGTACTGGTGGAATGAGCTCCCCTATGAGATCAGGACCCTGCAGGGGACCTTTTACAGTTCCACGGGGCCTGCGAGATGGAGCTCTTCCACCAGGCTTCTAGTTGAAGTAGCGGCCGCCCTCCCTCTATCGTCTCTCCCCTTCAGCAGATCAGATCTTTGCAACATATGGAATGGGCCTCATCTGTTGATGCTTTGATAAGTAATATACAGATTTTTTATTGTATTTTAATTGTTTGTAGTTGTTTGCATATTACGTCTGGTGGAACCCGCCGCGAGCCTGCTATGCGGGGAGGGCGGGATACAAAACTAATCAAATAATAATAACAATAAATAGACTCAATAATAATAAAACCCAGAACCAGCCCTGCAGGTGTGCGCCATGCTGCGGAAGCAAGATGCCACCTGAATTACGCATCCAGTCCTGGAAACGGCGGGTGCGTGGGCAGGCTTGCCTGTCTCAAAAGTGCAGGGTCACTCCAGACGGCCGGCCGTTTCCTCCTCTCCGAAAGCAGCAGGGATGTGAAAAGCAGGGCACTGTAACAGACATCCTGCGCCATTGCCCTCTCTTAATCTAGCTGCCCATGGGCGGTCTATCCAGCTGTCACATCAATGGATTATTGAGACTGCCGGAAGATCTTGGGGGTCTAGCCCATTGTTTTAGTCATTTCAGTAGGAAAACACACAGTTAGCAAACCGCCTCCTGCCTCTGCTATCATTACAGCCCCCGTCGTTTGTTCCAGAACAGCCGTTTCCCTGTTCAGATGAGTGTATGGGATGGGGCGTAACTCTTTGCATTATGTGTCTATGAAACAAGGTGCTAGTATTCGTTCTGTTTTCTTTGGAAATGGGTGGGTGCTGCCAGGGGCACCTTTATTCGAGGCAGGAGCTTCTGTATGCACGGCACACTTTATCAAATACATTAGAATGGCAGGTAAGGTTCAAACTTATCGCCAGAGAACAGACAGCAAATTAACGTGCAACAAGATGATGATCAAGAGATGCAAAGTGACACTAAATAACTACTTAAGGTTATAGGGTGAACAGTTGTAAAGCAGTTGGTCTTAAAAGTGCACAACTGGACTCTAAATTTGTTTTACTCCTTCAGACCAACATGGCGGACCAACTGGATCCATGTACAGGACTTGTTACAGTTGGACTGGAAATACGGCTCGGCTTCCTCACAAAAGGAGTTGGGCCCATTTCTCCACACAATATAATTTTCTACGTATGAAAAGCAGAGCTCTGGAAATAAGAACCATCTCCCCTCCCAGCCCCAAAATGAGGTAGCCCGTTAAGCTCGTGAGGGGCTTTAGTCCTGAGAACAGCTTTGGTCAGGATTCTGCCTAGGGCACGTGGGGCTAATCTATGCAGCGCCTCGGGGAACCGGTGGGATTAAGCCCCTACATCTGCTTGTCCTCTGTAGGGTCCATCCTGCTGGAGGGGAGGGGGGCAACACATCACTGGAAACTCTTTGGTTGATCATCACTTTGCAATAAGCAATTTGCCCTGGGAGTCCGTGCTCCTAACCACTACTGCCACAGCTGATGGCGCAGAATGAACGCTGCAAAAGCACCATCAGCTGTGGCAGTAGTGGTTAGGAGCGCGGACTCTAATCTGGGAGAACCGGGTTTGATTCCCCCACTCCTCCACATGCAGCTGCTGGTGGGACCTTGGGTCAGTCACGAGTTCTCTCAGAGCTGTTCTCTCAAGGGCAGTTCTCGAGAGAGCTCTCTTGGAGCCACCTTCCTCACAGGGTGTCTGTCTGTTGTGGGGAGGGGAAGGGAAAGGAGATTGTAAGCCATTCTGAGACTCCTTTGGGTAGTGAAGGGTGGGGCATAAATCCAGTCTCTTCTTCTTCTTCAGCTACAAGCATGGACAGTTTCAAGAGGGAATTAGATAAACATATGGAGCAGAAGTCCACCAGTGGCTATTAGCCACAGGGTATAGATGGGAACTCTCAGTCTGGGGCAGGTGATGCACTCTATTCTTGGTGCTGGAGGGGGCAGCAGTGGGAGGGCTTCTAGTGTCCTGGCCCCACTGCTGGACCTCCTGATGGCACCTGGCATATTTTGGCCGCTGTGTGACAGAGTGTTGGACTAGATGGGCCATTGGCCTGATTCAACATTGGCTTCTCTTATGTTCTTCTTCTTCTTCTTCTTCTTCTTCTTCTTCTTCTTCTTCTTCTTCTTCTTCTTCTTCTTCTTCTTCTTCTTCTTCTTCTTCTTCTTCTTCTTCTTCTTCTTCTCTTCCCCAATGTAAAGAGATAAGACTCCACCATTGCTTTCCACAATCAGGGATGACTTTTTCCCAGCATAGCCTGGGTTGCTCTAATGTTTACAGAGTATAGAAGAAGGAAGATGAATATGTGGGTTGGAAGGTGAATCGATGGACAGCAGGGAGAAGATAGAGACGCCAACCTCCAGGTGGGACCTGGGGATCCCACAGAATTACAGATCATCTCCAGACTGCAGAGATCAGATCCCCTGGAGGAAATGGATGCTTGGGAGGGTGGACTGTATGGCACTGTACCCTACCGAGGTGGTCCCTGTCCTCCCCAGGCTCCAACCCCAAATCTCCAGGAGTTCCCAAACCTGGACCTGGCAACCCGACACCCCCACCCCTCACTGGTGGCCTGTGGGGGACCTGGAAAACTTAGAAGAAGGTCTTGCACGGAATGCATCACTTCTCACCAATGTTCCCTCTAAGTTGTGGAGTCTTGTGAGCAAAAATTCTACTTTGTGAGTTACTGGCATTAAAATTATGAGTGAGCAATTTGGCTGCTGCATAAATCAGTTGGCTCTGGAGCCATCCTCCCTGAGCTAAGACAAAAAGGTGTGAGCCAGAGGCTAAAAAACTGTGAGCTAGCTCACACTAACTCACCTTAGAGGGAACACTGCTCCCCACCCCATGTTGACATTCTGCATGCTATTCAAATAAGACTGAAGACAAAAGGCCACACTGGTCTCCAAGGGGTTTCAGAACCCACTCAGCGGACGCCCAGCTTTGCATGTACGGGAGACCTAATTGTGTATTGTTGTTGGCTTTTTTTTTAGTTTTCAGTGCCTAAATTCTGGCACCTGGCGAATAATCTGCTTCCCTGTAGCCCTGTTCACGTTACGGCGGACGCACGCACATCTTGCTTCTATGTGAGCGCATCTGCTTGTAAGTACAGGCCAACGTGCAGTAACTTTGCCAATGAAACAAGGGAACAGTGCCTGGGTAAGTACGGGGTTGGCACTGTACATTCGGCTGTACGTGTGTTACTGTGACGTGAAAGACCTCCAGCTGAGAAGCCCCGGAGAGGCACAGCCAGTCTGAGCAGACAAGACTGGTCTCGACGGAACGACGGTCTGATTCAAGATAAGGCAGTTTTGTGTGTTCGGGTGGCCCTCATATGAGAAGTACTCAACACACCTACAAGAGGCCTCGGGGGTGTGTGTGTGTGGAGTTCTGCCTGATTTACAGCTGATCTCCAGACGGCAGGAGACATCAGTCCCCCTGGAGGAAACAGCCGCTCCAGAGGGCAGACTCTATGGTATACCATAGATTGTAGGTGAAATCCACAGGCACCCCTCCCAAAAAAAATCTGGGAATCGGCGAGGTGGAGGCTGGCAGGCATCCCCAGGTACAAAGAACCGTGAACACTGTCCACGTGTTCCCTGTAAGCAAGGAAAGGGGGCTTCTTTTTGTCTCGATCACTTGATAAGGGCGTCTCATTGCTCTTTTCTCAGGATTCGGGGTGTTCAGCTCAGCATCAGTTCTTTGAAAGGCGTTCAAAAACGAGCCTCCATCGTTAGCGAGGCAACAGGAGGGAGGCCCTGTGCGAACAGTGCCACCTGCTGGGTACTACTTGCTCTCCGCTGTTCAGAAGCCAAAGGCACCTTCTTTGCCAGCAAGCCTTTTGTGAATCTCACTCATATCAAAGGAATTTGCACAGGAGAACACCGCATGTGAACTGTGCCCTCTTGGCTGATGAGCCGGACAAGAATACAAGCCAGGCAGCCCAAAATTCCCACCCCGGCCTGTGTGCCCACAATGAGGACAATTTAGACTTAACAACACACACATTTCCAAGATGAACTTAAATTATTTTTTATTAATGATCAGTGCACAGTTTAATACCTCTCACACAATACCTCGCACACTGGCAACAGTTCATAATTTTAAATAAATTAAATATATACCATATTCCAAACACTGTCACATTACATAATTAAACGAAACTTTCATAATACTGGATCCCTCCTTGGGGCCGCTGGTGTGCTTTTTAAGTATAAGAAAATCCTGAGCCGCTAGTAACAGGGGGTGATTACTTACACCCTCTTGGAAGTAAAGTTTACTGGTTCAGATGAACTTTTCTTTCCCTCCCCAGACTGTGCTTAGATCTGGGTGGAGGAAATTCCCAGTAGAATCCTCGTCTAAGACCATTGGCATCAATGGTTTCAACTGGAGCAACTCTGCGTAAGACTGCACTGTTGGAGATTAAGCACACCTGTCCGGGCCATGCTTATCTAGAAACAGATTCGACTGACATCAAATAAACTTATTTCAGGGGAAGCTTGTTTAGGATTGCAGCTGATAAGCAACTAACTCAGGCTAGGCTAAAGGAAGTCACCTGTTCACATGCTTCTGAATAAGTACCCCAGATGTCTAAATGTGTACCAGGTAGGACTGATTTTAATTACCCGACTATTCCAGCAGTCAGATTTATTTATTCATTGCTAACCAAATACACCGACCATCACTTTATTCAGAAGCATTGTAAATACAAAGGCTAGATTCTACCTACATTTGTTTTTTTGCAAGAGCCGATATTCCTTCCCCCAATTTTTGAATAAGACAGAATTGCACTGAGAGAAAAATTCTAAATAAATAAATAACATTTCCTAGTTTTAAATCCCATAGGGATGAAATATTTCTGAAGTCCTGAATTGCTTCAAGGAACATTCTGCAAACAGGAATGCAATTAACGGTGGTGGTATTGGGTAGTGTTGTGCTAAAATACAGAGGGAACAACAGAGTAAATGACAACATTATTATTAAAGCTGAAATTTTTGTATACATTCCATTGGGGGGGGAATATTTTAAAAGTTCAAATGAAACCATCTGGAACAATGTTTCCATCCTAACATTACATTCACTACAATAGAGAAAGGAACTGGAGTACCTAGGAAATTGCACCAAAGTATTTAACAACTGTGCTTTCCACATCAGGGAGGAGCAGAGCTATTAGACAAAAGTATTTGGGGGGGGGTGATATTAGTGTTTAAGGGCCACAAAACCTGAATTTCAAAAACTACCATTGTGGACTGAAATAAGCCACCTTCTCTCCAAAGAATGAGCACTGATTGGCACATAGCAATTGGTAATTTCCTGTTGGGCTTGAGACCAACGCTTCATTCAATAAATATCTTACAAGCTATCTATTCCATGCTCTTCTGCAATTCACACTTGTCTGTAAAGACCCTTGCTGTGATGGAGTAGGAACATTTTTCTCAGCTTGCTGAAGTACCTTCTCCTTTGCTTCGATCCTCTAGGGTGATTATTCTGGAGGTAGCATGCTTTGTGCGGAGAAGCCTTGCACCAGGACGTTGAGGAAGAGATCTACATCTTCATTTACTGAAGGTAAAGTCTATCCTTGTTGGTTACCACAAGAGACTTTTGCTTGCAGTTCATTCTCTTTTCTCCAATGCGCCAGGCATTAACGAAGACAACTTCAAATTCTACAGAAAGAACAAGATTTGTAATTTAAGTGTGGGACATTCAGGAAGCAGCTTTTACAGTATCTTATTCCAAACACTTCTTGCCAGACCATAATCTATTATTTGCATTATACTTTGACTTTCATACAGATGGAAATTTGGCCTATGGCATGTCCACAACCCCCAGGTCTATCTTCTCCATGAGTTGGAAATATCCTATACAGATGAATTCTGATACTTGTCATCTGCAGGATGGAGGAGGAGGAGGAGGAGATTGGATTTATACCCCACCCTTCACTACCCAAAGGAGTCTCAGAGCAATTTACAATCTCCTTTCCCTTCCCCTCCCCACAGCAGACACCCTGTGAGGTAGGTGGGGCTGAGAGAGCTCTGAGAGAACTGTGACTGACCCAAGGTCACACCAGAAGCTGCATGTGGAGGAGTGAAGAATCAAGCCTGGTTCTCCCAGATTAGAGTCCACGCTCCTAACCACTACACCAAACTACACCAAACCTAATGGTTTTCCAGAAAACTGCAAGGAAAAGAAAGAAATGAAGAGAATGAAAAGGAAAAAGAGAGAGAAACAAGGAAATGAAGAAAGGGAGGATTCTACAATAGCTGGTTTTTTTCAGTTGCAGTTTTCAGCCATGTCAATTCCTGAACTTCCTGCACACAGCTGGTCAGTTTAGCCAAATACTATTTTTACTGGCAGTAGCTTCACCGGGGGCTTAAGTAGATGCCTTTTCTAGTCTTGCCACTCAAGATCCTTCACAAATCCATGGACTCTTCCCAATCTGCCCCCTCTTCCCTCTCCACTCCTAGCTAATATTCAACTGTCTCTCCCATATCTTACCTTTTGCATAGGAGTTAGATCAGGTGAGCAGAAAGCTGGAAAGTGCCTTCTGAAGCAAGGCTCTGGCAACTGCTGTAAAACACAGAAGTAACAAAATGTTGGTAAGTCAAAATTCTCCAGGGCAATATTGTTTGCCAAAAGTGAAAATTTCCATTAAGGGTTTTCAAACACAACATACCTGGCTGGAGTAAATTTCTTTGCTGCAAAAAGAAAAAGAAGAGAGATTAGCATTTGGGTATTTAAGGCTACAGTTCTATACACATTTGCCTGGGAGTGACCTCCTCTGAATCCAAGGGGACCTGCAGAGGCTAGTATGTAACTTCATTGACAGATGGTTTTCTTAGCTATTCATCGCCTGACTTCTATACATTTGTTGTTACTTTGCCATTGATAAATACCACCATGGACAGTTAACTACTGGAACTCGCTGCAACAGGATGTACTGATGGCCACCAGTTTAGGATGGGCCCATCTATGGCCATTAGCCATGATATCTAAATGAAACTTCCATGCTCTGGGGCAGTGTGCTTCTGACTGCCAGTTTGCCAGGGGGAGGGATAACATGCCAAGCTTTGGACTTTATGCCTTTAGGGCATGTGACTGGCCACTGAGGGAGGCAGAATATGGGATTAGATGGACTGTCTGATCCAGCAAGGATTGTTTTATGTTCTTAACAGCAATATGGTAGTTCCATAGGGGTAGGGAGGAATACTACCATTCTTTCTTTTTTAAAAAAACAACAACAATGCCCCATCTGCTCTGTAAAGATTCCCGCCACCTTCTTAAGGTTATAGTATTTTCAGTTCTGAATCTAAGTTACTGCAGGGGTCATTTGGAGCAGGAGTGCGCAGGAGCGGAGCTCCGGCAGTTAGAAGCACAGGCGGTGGCAAGCCCCGCACCCAGTTCCCAGAAGAAGCACGAAGCAGCATGTGTAGCATTCCTCCTGGGCCCAGATAGGCTACTCTGGGACTGGAATGACAGCCCCCAGAGTGGAAAGACAGTCCCTAGGGGTGGAGCCTGAGCGGTGGGTGTTGCCTTCTGACATACTACTGGTGATGTTAGGGGGTGTAGCATATGCAAATAAGTTATGCTAATGAGTTATGCTAATGAGCTCCTGCACCTCTTTTTCTACGAAATGACCCCTGAGTTACTGTATCGTTGAATTCACACCATCCTTTTCCATACAGCTGTGAAATGCTCCCTCTGAGCTGTGGAGTCTTGTGAGCAAAAATTCTACTTTGTGAGCAACCAGCATTAAAATTGTGACTGAGAGATTTGGCTGCTGCATAAATTAGTTTGCTCTGGAGCCATCCTTCCTGAGCGGAGTCAAAAATGCATGAGCCGGAAGCTAAAAAACTGTGAGCTAGCTCACACTAACTCAGCTTAGAGGGAACACGGTATGAGTCAATCGCTTTTTTGAAATCTAAGCTCCGGTGCCATGCAGCGAAGTGGCCAGTGTGGATGTCAACAGCATGCATTGAAGTGAGGAATGCGTAGGAGAACCTCAATGCCTATTTCTGGCCTGTTATACCTGATTTCAAGAGCTGGGGGGGGGATATGGCTCACCTTTTCTGCGAATGTGCTTTAAGAGCCAGACAAGAAGCGATGCTACTGACAAGACGGAGGCTCCAGTCGCTGCTGTCACAATGCTGACATAACTCGCGACATCCGACTGAGAAGCTAAGAAAGGAAGAGTTTTGTGTGAAGTTAGTAGGAAAGCATTTTTTAATCACTTCCTTAATTACATCCATTTTCATAACTGGAAGTCCACACTCTGTGTTTATTTCCTATGACTGTGTAGATGTCAAGACGAGTAAGACGCGGCGTGGGTCAGCTCAGTCCCCCTGACGTTCTATCATCAGCTCCTTGGTCTCTTCCTCGGTTTCCATAATTGGGGGGGTTGTTTTATGTTTTAAATTACGTCTTGTAAGCTGCCTCAAGCCATGGAGAAAGGCCAGATGCAAACGTTTGAACCAGGGGCGGATTAAGGCTCCCCGGTGCCCCCTAAGCAGCACTGACCAGTCTTGGTGCCCACCCCCTCCTTTCCACACTGAGCCCAGTCCATTTTAGGGGTTGACCTGTCTGACCAAATATACAATGCAGGTTGCAGCAATACAAAAATTTATTCTTATGACGACACAATATTACTGTACAAACTAAGCCAAGCTTGGGCTACATAAAGTTTGGCTACTTAAATGCGTGACTTAATTCGTTGTTTTTTTTTCTTTCCACCCTTTTCCCAACTTTGTGGTGCCCCCTTTGGCCCTGCTGCCCTAAGCATGTGCTTAGTCCGCTACATGGTTAATCGGCCACCGGTTTTAACAAATAAACAAACACAATAAACAGAATGGCTGTTCTTTGCTTGGAAGACTTCTCCTCCTCCTGTAGACAGATACCAACGACCTCTCGTTTGCGATTTGTTCATTTCCCAGGCCAATCGGTTTAAAAGAAATGGCACTGGGGTGGGGAGATCACTGCCTTATTCCATAGTTACACAGATTTGTGGAAGAGAAGTCTATTGCTGCTGGCTGTTAACCAAGGTAGCTGAATGGGACTTGCAGGCTCAGAAGCAGAATACCTCTGATTGCCAGAGGCCAGGAAGCGACCCCTAAGGGAGGGCTGTTGTTTGTGAGCTCATTCCCTGTGGCCTCCAACTGGCCCTTGCAGGAGACGGGATCCTGGGCTATAGGGACCAGCAGTCTGATTCAGAATGGTTGCTCTTTTCTTCTTGTCCCTCGCTGCTTCCTGATAAAGCCCAGGGGCCTCTTTGACATGGAAACCACCCCATTCAAGGATGCTAATGAGGTGCACCCAAGGCAAGGATACTAATGTGATGGGCAAATACCTTCACATGTGGGAAGCCCTGCTGTCCAGTTTCCTGAAGCTAGACACTGGAGTGTATCGGAGCCATGCAACATCCATCCATCCATACAGCTGACCTCGCAAAGTGTTCTGTAGGCAAAATCTGGGTGCGAACAATTCAAGAAGCCCTTCTCCGGAGCCGTCAGGCTTTTGCACTTGGCAACTGAAATGGGGGGGGGGAAATGCAGACAGGCAATTAACACCGTGGGTAGTGGGGCCATGCAGAAGGTTTCTTTCTAGAACAAAATGCATTTTAGAGGTCATCAGCTTTTGCAGAAAAGGGATTATTAGGTGAACACTAGCCACTGATTTGCATATTTATTGCCAGGGTTTAGCCGCACCTCAAACAAAATATATTGTCTTCCCAGCTTCATACTTGTCAAATTTGGATATTCCATCTCATCGAAGGGCCTTTTCTAATGGCCCGTTGTAATATTTTCCCCTCAGAAGTGGTAGTAGGGCCGCTACAGAAAGACACCTATGGCTGAGCATGTCTGCCTGTGCGGTATTGGAGAAGTCGATACGACCACCCATATCCTGCTCAGTTGTGGGTATTACAATCAAACATGAGCTAGTTTTATTCAGCCTATACAGGAAAGATTTTCAAGTTTTTCAAATGCTGCAATAAGCAAACGTGCTTCTATCAGATGCTAACCCAGAGATCACGGCACGTGCAAAATTTTTAGCAGCAGCCTACAGAATTCACAAACAGTATGTAAAAGGTCTGATATAGAGACAGATTGTATGATGTTTCATTCCAGTTATTTGTAAATGCTTCAGTTTTGTTCTGTCTCTACATCAGTATCTAAATTTCATATTATTATAGTTATATTTTGATATCCAGTTTTTGGATGTATCTGGACTGTTTTGTGCTGGTTGCGAATTGTGATAAAGTGATGATGATGACAAGGATGATGAAATTTATTGCATATGGGTTGCCCACTCGATGATGTTTTACTTCTATGGAATGCCATTAAGGGAACTGTTTGTGTGTGGGTTGCCAACTCTGGGTTGGAAAATTCCTGGAGATTTTTGGGGGGTGGAGCCTGGGTTAGGGTTTTTGCTCATTGGGGAACAAGGCCACAGAGTTCAACCCCCAAAGTGGCCCTTTTATCAAGAGGACCTGTTCTCTGTTGTCTGGAGATCAGTGGTGGTAGCGTGAGATGACAGAATCACAGAATCACCCAGAGTTGGGCCACAGAGGCCATCTAGTCCAGCCTCCTGCCCAGTGCAGGATCCGCCTCTACAGCATCCCTGACATAGACCTCCAGACCCCCTCCGGAGGCTGTCGACCCTGGGGAAGAGCGGACTCAATACGAACGGGATAGAAGCCACTCTCCAGCTCTGAATGCCACAAACTCCTCACAGGAGCCCCATTTTCACACACGGGGAAACGGTTTTAATTATACTCTTGTACTGATTGGATTCATCTTCAAGATTTCTTTCACTAGAGATATGAGCCGAGCCCTTTCAACACGGTCCTCCAAGTATCATCATCGTCGTCACCATCATCTTCATCACCAATATCATGATTTTACCCCACCTTTTGGCCTTCATAGGGCCGCCAAGGTGGCTAGCAAATTAAAAGGTGCCAATTAAATTTTCACCTTAAAAGTCATTAAAACCAATACACAACTACATCACTAAAACAAGTTAAAACCAGAGCTTAAAATACAGACAAAAGATTAAAAAAATACCAGCACGTCACTCTGCTTAGGAGAGGACTGATACAGTCTCTGTGCCCAGATAGCAGGTGGACACACGGACCCAAGAAGTAAGGAGAACCAGCGAGGTTCCGCCTTTTGTCCCGGTCACAAGTTCTGCCTACATGGTTTAATGACTCTGCATGTTGGGCTTAAGAATTCTTAGTGGAATATAATGGGATGTAATAGCTGCAGAATGTTCTCATACACTTCCACAGAAGGCTGAAATCTTACCTTCACAATGAGGAACTGGTGCTGACCAATGTCCCTGGGAGGAGCACTGGATTTGGGGCAATCCTCTCAAGGTGTAGCCCTCCTCACAACCAAACTGACAGGTTGAGTTGAAGACCAGTTCTGCGTCAGTGTGGGAACAGTTCACAAATCCGCCTTCAGGCTGAGGAACTGCATCACATTTCACCGCTGAAACAGACATAGATCGTAGTTCTAGTAAATTCAGATGTGATACAAGGAGGCCATAGCGGGCAGGGGAGGAGGGGAGATAAAATACATTTAATAACTGGGATCAAGTTTATGACTTTGGGGTTGGGTTTCAGTATATAGGCTGAGTTCAGACTGGCAGTTTTCCCCGCTATAGCCACGTTCCAGCCACGTTTTACAAGCGGATTAAAGGGGGCGTTCACAAAGGGACATCTGCCCGGCGTTCCCCACCCATAGTCAACCCGTGTTGTCCCACTTTGCTCCCGCATTTAAAAGACACCTGTTGAAAGTGGTAGCAAATCCCGGAGAGTGCCTTTATCCCGCTGCATTCCACTTCCCGGAAGTGTGAACGCCAACCCGAAAAGCCAGGAGCAACCTGGGTTGCACATAAGGCAGCAGTGATATGATTGGCTGTGCTCCGCTCTACTGCCCAATGCGGTGCTGGCGCAATGGGATCCTCCCCAAATCGCCCTGATGTGCATATGCGCATATAGCAAATTTTCCAGGAAAAGCCGTTTACAGCTGCGCCTCTGGGCCAGCAGTCTGAACGCTCCGGCATGCCTCCTCCCGGTATGCTCCCACATCAGTCCATGCAGTGTGACCAGGAAAACCCAGAACACTTTGTTCCAGGGCTTTTTTGCCTCGACTGGCTCCCACTTCAAACTGCCAGTCTGAACTCAGCCATAAACATGTGGAATAGGAATCTGGATTCTAGCTATTGCTTTTTAGAATGTTATCAAACCTTTCCATGGAAGGCTGAACTCTTACCTTCACAATGAGGAACTGGTGCTGACCAGAGTCCCTGGGAGGAGCACTGGATTTGGGGCGATCCTCTCAAGGTGTAGCCCTCCTCACAACCAAAATGACAGGTTGAGTTGAAGAACAGTTCTGTGTCAGTGTGGGAACAGTTCACAAACCCGCTTTCAGGCTGAGGTACCACATCACATTTCACCGCTGAAAGAGACACAGATCGTAGCTCTAGTAAACTCAGATGTGATACAAGGAGACCATGCAGGAAAAGAAATATGAATAAAAATCCATATAAATAACGGGATCCGGCTTATGACTTTGAGACTAGGTTTTGATAGATCGTTGAGCAGAACAGAATCTTAACTTTAAGCTGTGGCTTTCTCAGAATGTTTTGGAACATTTCTGTGGAAGGCTGAACTCTTACCTTCACAATGAGGAACTGGTGCCGACCAGAGTCCCTGGGAGGAGCACTGGATTTGGGGCGATCCTCTCAAGGTGTAGCCCTCCTCACAACCAAAATGACAGGTTGAGTTGAAGACCAGTTCTGCGTCAGTGTGGGAACAGTTCACAAACCCACTTTCAGGCTGAGGTACCACTTCACATTTCACCGCTGAAAGAGACACAGATCATAGCGCTGTTAAATTCAGGTGTGATACCTGGGAGGCCAACCCCACCCCCACCCCCAAAAAATGGCTAAAAATGCATATAAGAAATTTGAACAGGGTTATGATTTTGAGGTTGGGTTTTGATATATAAGTCTGTGGAACAGAAATCTTTTTTCTGGGTGGATTCTTTTTGGAGAACGTTTTGAAACATTGTCATAGAAAGCTGAAATCTTAGCTCGGCATTCATCATCCAGTGTGACTGCTTCTCTTCCCCTTGCCCATCCTTGAATTGTCAATACTTGTGTCAGCACGTTGTTATCAGTACGTGCACAGCCCTTGCAATGGGGCAAATGCGACTCCAGGGCCATTTTGGGTCAGGAAACAGCACAGAGGGGAAAGCAAAACCTCATTCTCACCAAGCACCATCACCCCAATCCAAACTGAGGTTCTGTACACTTGGGAATCGACTTCTCTCACGCCTGACCTCTGAATGTCTCCATCAAAGTCAGGTTCAGGGAACCCGTACCAGATTGTGTATAGTATGGCCCCTGAAGCTGTGTCCCGAGCTGATCTGTGCTGGTTTGGGGTGATTTAGAACCTGTCCAGTTTCCTTCCCCCCTTCTTTGCAGATGTCTGCATATTGGAGTTTTACAACATCTTCAATTGTTTAACAGCTGTTTGACTGATTTTATTATATTTATCGAATCGATTAATTGCAGTTTGTATTTCTGAAGGTTTTTTAAATGTACATGTTATAAACTCTTGTCACTCACCCTGAGCTAGTTTTGGGAAGAGCGGGTTATAAATTGAATAAAGCAAACAAACAAACATACGTTGACACATAGGGGTGGGTGCCGACCATGTTCCAGAAGAAGTGCACCATATTGTTTCTTCCCTCGTTGCTTCATAACCTTCCCCACACTGGACTCTGCAAGATGAGTTGTAGATGAAACCCTTTCCTGGCTTGTTGCACTCTAAGGTCCCGTGATCTGGTTCTCCCAGTGGCTCACAAATCCTCACTGCGGGCAAACATAAGCAAAGATGTCAGGAAAGGCAGCTGTCTGAAGCAAGATCTAATAAACTACAAAACGTAGACTCTTGCAAATGGAAGCGAGCTCAGGTACTCTGCCCCCCTGGAAAGGAATCTGAGGGTTCGTCTTACCATATTCACAGTCACGCCCATAGAATCCAGCATCACAGATGCAGGTGTAATCGTTAATGGTCTCTACGCATTCCCCACGGCCACTGCAAGAATCTGGTTTACAGGAGGCTGTAAAGCAATTCAGCAGATTAAATATATGTCTCCAAGTGGAAATACATGCCACATGGTATATACAGCAAACAGGAAGAAAACTTGCATTTTGGAATTAAAAGAGGTCTTCTGTTCTCCTGCACAGAGCTTTTCATTTCACCCACATCTACTAGGGAAATCACCATTTAGCTGCTTGCCCACAATCTCTTTCTCGGTTACACACAATGGGTTGGAGTCAGCCCAGCCTTTCTGCTAGTAAAAAAGGCAGGAGGGGCTCCCTTTGACTCCCCCAAAAGCCTGTGCTGAGTAGGGATGCCAGCCTCCAGGTCGGAATTACAGCTCATCTCCAGACTACAGAGATCAGTTCCCCCGGAGAAAATGGATGCTTGGGAGGGTGGACTCTGTGGCATCGTGCCCCGCTGAGGTCTCTGTCCCCCCCCCCAGGCTGCATCCCCATCAGTGTTCCCTCTAAGCTGAGTTAGCGTGAGCTAGCTCACAGCTTTTTAGCCTCCAGCTCACACATTTTTTTGTCTTAGCTCAGGAAGGAGGGGCTCCAGAGCAAACTAATATATGCAGCAGCCAAATCGCTCACTCACAGCTTTAGTGCCGGTAGCTCACAAATTGGAATTTTTGCTCACAAGACTCCACAGCTTAGAGGGAACATTGATCCCCATACCTCCAAGAGTTTCCCAACCAGGATCTGGCCACCCTACCCACCACCAGGGGGCGGGGGCGGGGGTGGGGACCTGGCAATTCTAGTACCAAGGATCATGGGACTTGTATGTACAAAAACCACGTGGGACGGGGGCCGTAGTAAGGATGGGAATTGAGTAAAATTGAATGAAAAGACTGGGTGGATCCAACCTGCTGTCTTGCATTCCGCAACAACTTTTGAACAATACTTTTGAGAACGGTATCATCCAGGATGGGGGGAAGAGAGTGGTTCTAGTGATTTGCATGCGACAGAGCACAGAAAATTGGCTTCCTACACCAAGCTAGTAAAGGCTGCGGAATCCTTAGGGCTGTCTTTATTTTTTTCAAGTGACATTTTCCAGCTGTGGTGAGTTGCAAAACTGACCGAGAGGACCCCCCACTGTACCTGTGTAGCACAAGGCTGCTTTCTTTCTATCACAGCGCTCGTCATTCCACTTTCCCGAATCCTTCACCCGTTTTATGTAGATTTCGACACAGTCCTCGTTGAGTTTTCTGCCGTTTGGTTCTCCCGCCGCCCAGTTCTCGGCGCTTTTGTTCAGGGGCTTGTTTGTGCCCACCCATCTCCACTGACCGTTATGTTTTCTCAGCCCGATCCAGTAGTGGTTTGCGTTTTTGTCGAGGGTGGCATTCAAGTATTCGATCTCTTCCTTGGTCTGAATAGCAACCAAGTTGGTAAACTCGGCTTTACACCATTTTTCTGCCTCTGAGTAGGTCAGATTCACACTCGAAGTGTGATAAGTCCAGCAGGTGCATTCCTGGAGCAGCATGAGTCCTCGAAAGGGAAGACACGAGGAGTTGTTTATTTAAATTATACCCTGCCCTTCTCCCCAGTGGAGATGCATAGCATCTGGCAACACTGTTCCCTTCTCCCTTTTATCCTCACAATAACCCTGCAAAGTGGGTTAGGCTGAGAGTTTGTGACCAGTCCAAGGTCATCTAGCAAGTTCCTCAAGTTGCTTGCTTATTGCCGATTTCTCTTTAAAACTACACACACACACACACACACTCCTGCAGAATAAGATTGCTATTTTATATAAGGAAGGTTGCCAACCTGCAGGTGACGCCTGCAAATCTCCTGGGATTACAACTAATCTCCAAGTGACAGAAGGAGAAGGAGATTGGATTTATACCCCGCCCTTCACTACCCAAAGGAGTCCCAGAGCAGTTTACAACCTCCTTTCCCTTCCCCTCCCCACAACAGACACCCGGTAAGGTAGGCGGGGCTGAGAGAGCTCTAGCAGAAACTGCTCTTGAGAGAACAGCTCTGAGAGAACGGTGGCTGACCCAAAGTCATACCAGGAGCTGGATGTGGAGGAGTGGGGACTCAAACCCAGTTCTCCCAGATTAGACTCCACGCTCCTAACCACTACACCAAACTGGCTCAGTTCACCTGGAGAAAATGGCCACTTTGGAAGGTGGACTCTATACCCCATTCAAGCCCCTCCCCTCCCAAACCCACTCCCCAAATCTCCAGATGTTTCCCACCCCAGAGCTGGCAACCCTATATACGAGTGGGGGAAAGACTCAGCACATAGTTATTTCTAAAAAGTTTCCAACTTGAATATGCATTCACTTACCACAGACTAGAATGGGCAGGAACCCAGAAATGTTCATGATGTCAGAAAACATTTGTAAAGCTTCTTTCTTCACTTGGGCTGTTTTTATAAAATCAGCTGCACAAAAAAAAAAAGGAAGGAAGCAGTTTGAAAGATGCAGGTTTTCTTTTTGTAAAATATTTAAATCTGATTTTTTTAAAAAAAATAATAATAATTGAAACATCTGTCAGGGCCCAGGGGTGGTTTCTTTGTGTTATTCTATAAAGAGCGGTAACCATTGATGTGGGAAAGGAATAGTTAAATTCAACCCATATCTAGCAGTGGTTTACAATAAAAATAAAACAGTATGCTGATAGAAGGGGGGGATTCTACAAAAGGATATCAGAAAGAAAGATGGGGAGAACAGTAGGCCCGTAGCTACAGAGGGGCGTCTCGGGGCCTGGCCCCCTGACTTACCACCAAGCCCCCCAACTTCCTATCCAGCCCAGGCACTTTCTTGGGATTGTGTGCAGGGGTGTGGGTGGGATGCCCCCTGACTTATTTAAAGGCCCCCCGGATTAAAAAATTCTGGCTACAGGCCTGGAGAACAGTAAGCATTAATAACAGCATCCTAAGTGAAGTTGCCCTCTTCTAAATCCATTGAGATCAGTAGGCTTAGAAGGGTTTAACTCTGCTTAGACTGGCACTGTAAACTTTTGGTTCCAGCCAGCTTTCTTACTCACTGTCACTCAGTTCCCCTCTTTACTCTACAGGCCCCTCTTTACTCTACAGATGGCTTTTCTATTGTCAGTCCCATGAGCCCTCAGCGTGCATTTTCCTGGGTGGTCACAGGGGACCCCCACTTCCTTTTTCACCAGCAGAACTGATTAGGTCCAATCCTATAACTTTCCAGCGATTCATGGTGTCACTCTAAGCAGAGTGACACCCTTTTAATTTTGTTGCATTTTGGCCTGCTCTGTTATTATTAGGAATTGGGGTTTTTCCCCCTTTAAATGAAAATTCAAAGTGGCAAAAATCAAAATCATTAAAAGAATTCACATATATAATACGAACATCAAGCAACAGATCTCAACCTGGCTAGAAATTAAAATAAACATCAGTCCAAAAATATATATTAGCAGCTTTCTTTAAAAAGATGGCTTTGACTTTCCCACCAAAACTCAGTAAGAGGAGCAACGATTTGTCTATGGAGATTATAGAATGTGTTTCTCCAGAAATATTCAAGACAGCATCCTTTATGAGGGCAGGATGTTGGACAGAACAACAACAACAAAAACCTATTCCAATCATTTTACTGCCTCACAAATAATAATAATAATAATAACAACAACAACAATTTCAATTTATACCCTGCCCTCAGCGCCAAAGCAGGCTCAGGGTGGCTGCAGGGCCCTGAACTCTTCTGGAAGCTCGTTCCATTACTGTTTAGATGTATTCTTATGCCAATGCACATAAAGCTGCCTCATACCACATCAAGCTCTTGGGCCGTCATCATCAGTATTGTCTACTGAGCATCTTAGGCAGAGATCTTTCCCACCTACTGTGCAGTCATTTTGAGTGGAGATGCAGGGAATCAAACCTGGGAGGGACCTTCTACATGGGAAATGGATGCTCTGCCATGGAGCCTTGATCCCTCCCTATAGTAACACCTATGTATCTGCACATATATATGTCACGTGCTGGTGCTGTGATTCTCTGCTGAGCACAAACCAGATGGGAAACCCTGGTTTGCCAACATATAATGTGGGAAACAGCAGCTGTTCCTAGGATTTTTTCAAAATTAAAAAAAGAATCAATCTAGACTGCTTTCTAATACAGTTTTCAGCAAGCCTATGTTTTAAGGCAGAATAAATCCTGCAATTAAATACATCCACTTCAATGGTGGAGGAGGTTCCGCTCAATTTTCCTCCTGGTACCACTAAAAATTGATATGCAAAAAAAGAAATTGTCTTTTTAGACTTACCAAAAATGGCTGTAAAACTCTAGTCGTAGTGCTACTGCGGTCTCGAAAAGTCGCTTTGCTCTGGGAAGTTAATAAACTTCGTTTCAGCTCAGAGCTTGCACTTGCTGACGACTGGTTTGGCTCCGAACTCACAGCCTTTATATCATGAGTGGTCGTCCCCTGCCTCCTTGGAATTCCCATGACGTGACTAATGTCTCCAAAAAACGAGAGAGAGAAAGAACTTCCCTGGCTGGGAAAAAAAAGAAAATCTTGGAATGTCCGTGATGATAAAACAGGCAGACCGATCGCCCTGCCCCTTCCTTTTCAAAACATTGCATCTTGATGAGTTTCCAGGGTCGAAAACAAACTCAGTTTCTATCGGTATTGTCTCTCTTAGGGAACAATTTAGCCAATTCTTATCAGTTCACTTCCATTGTTATTCGAATCATAGTAGATTGCTCATTGAAAGTGTCAACCCCGGAGTGTGCTACAGCAGCGAAAAAGGCAAACTCTATGTCAGGGATTATTAGGAAAGGGATTGAGAATAGAACTGCTGATATTGTAATGCCCCTGCAGAGATCTATGGTGTGGCCTCATTTTGGAATACTGTGTACAGTTCTGGTCACCATATCTTAAGAAACGACACTGCAGAACTGGGGAAAGTACAGAGGAGGGCGAACAAGATGAACGGGGTTGGAGCACCTTTCCCATGAAGAAAGGCTGAAGAATCTGGAACTCTTGAGTTTAGAAAAGAGACAACTGAAGGGGGTCATGACAGAGGTCTGTAAAGTTATGCATGGAGTGGAGAGAGTTGATTAAAGAGAAATTTCTCTCCCTCTCCCAAAATACTAGAACTTGAGGACATCCAGTGAAACTGATGGGCAGTAGCCTCAGGAAGGACAAAAGGAAATGCTACTTCACACATAGAGTGATTAAAATGTGGAATTTGCTGCCAGGGGATGTAGTGATGGCCACAGGAATAAACAGCTTTTAAAAGGGGATTAGATAGATTCATGGAGGATAAGTCTATCAGTGGCTTCTAGCCATGGTGACTGAGGGGAGCCTCCACATTCAGAGACATTAAACCTCTGAATCCCAGAGTCAGAAGGCAACATCAGGGGAAGGCCTTGGCCTCTATGCCCTGATGTTGGCCTTCCAGAAGAACTGGTTGGCCTCTGTGTGAGACAGGATACTGGACTAGATGGACCATTGGTCTGATCCAGCAGGGCTCCTCCTATGTTCTTATGTTGTGTCGATGTTGAATTCTTGTAATGGGATACAAAAATTCACCAGCAATCCCCTAATGGTACCGATGGGTAAGTTCAAGCATCTTTGCTGGTGTAGCAAGACTTGGGACCCCATTTATCAGGCAAGGCGGGGTATAAATCGAAATTAATCAATAATAAATAAATACATCACTGCATAAAACTAAGGAAATCCAGAATCTGGAACCCCAAAACAATTATTCCAGTGAACCAGTTTTGCAAACAATTCCTTGTTATGGATTTTTGTCCGAAATCCAGGTTTTGACCTTTAAAAACCTATATGGTCAGGGGCTTGCCTACTTGAGGGACCGCCTTTCCCCATATGTGCCCCAGAGAGCACTGAGGTCAGAGACTCAGAGTCGCCTGGCTCTCCCTGGCCCGAGAGATGCCAGGTTGGTTGCTACCAGAGCCAGGGCCTTTTCAGTGGTAGCTCCATACTGGTAGAACGACCTCCCGGATAACATCAGGGCCCTGCAGGACCTTTTACAATTCCACACGGCCTGCAAAATGGAGCTCTTCCGCCAGGCTTTCGACTACGAGCTGCCACTGACCAATGTGCCACCGGAACACACTATGGCCTACGTAAATATCAGTTGGACACTGCTTCCTGTGAGAGGATTGTACACTGATGCCGCCATCATTTGCACTGCTTTGTTAGATTTTTATGATGTCAGGGATCTGTCTATGCATATTTTGCTGTATTTTATTGTATTGATTGTTTTATTATTGTTCGCCGCCTTGAGCCGGTTCCCAGCAAGGAGGGATATGAATTGATGATGATGATGATAATTGTTAATGTTTTGACAACAGTCGGGTCCTAGAATCCTACAGGGTCACCACAAGTTGGCAGTGACTTGACAGCACTTTGCACAGACTGTAGGCAGTTCTCACATACGTAGGATGGGCTCGGATCCTTTGGATGCTATTTCTGTAAACCTTCTGCTATCAAGACGTTGTGCAATGGCATTTCAACATTATTTTTGCAAGGGAAATTCATCATTGCTGTTTTCATTAGACAGTTTAAGAAGTCCCTGTGTGTGCTTCAGAGTATTGCCCAGGTATGTATGCTCCTATGTTAGGGATGGTTCCCCTTTTACAAAAAACACCAAAGGTCTGCGAAAACAAGAATGTCTTGACCAAGCACCCAAAACTCAGAAGAGTAGGCACCAGGTAAACAGATACAGGCAGGGAGGAGACACAGCCAAGGAAGCTGTCTCCAGGAACCAGGGATCTCCACGGCAGAGAGGGAAGCCCAACTCCTTTGCTCTTGCTGTGTCCGGTTAGACGTGCTCCCAAGTAAGTGTGCAGAGAACTGCAACATCAGATTCTTATCCACTGCCCTTGAGGTCAGAGTGACCAAATGATATGGCACACGAGGGAAGTTTACCTGGGTCTCAGTCTCTTCACAAAATTTTAATCAGAATGTGGTAAATGTCCATTCCTCTCCCCCCTGTTTCATCAAGGTAAATATCTTTTCAAAATTTGAGAGAGGCAGAGAACATATTAAGAACATAAGGGAAACCAATGTTGGATCAGGCCAATGGCCCATCCAGTCCAACACTGTCACACAGTGACCAAAAATACCAGGAGGTCCACCAGTGAGGCTGGGACACTAGAAGCCCTCCCACTGTTGACCCCCCCCCCCAAGCACCAAGAATACAGAGCATCACTTGCCCCAGAGTCCCTATCTATACCTTATGGCTAATAGCGACTGATGGACCTATGCTCCATATGTTTATATTCTATGTTACATTTCGGGGCAGGGGGGTCTGTCCATAGGTATTTCATAACTGTTGGCATATATAGGAAGAGTCCAGTAGAACCTTAAAGACTAACAAAATGCAAAATATGTGGCAAGGTATGAGGTTTCGTGAAATATATGTTCACCTATATATTGAATTCTGAACCTGGCTCCAGAATGCAGATTGAAAAATGTGGCTCAGAGGTTAAGATGCTGAGTTGCAGACTGGAAAGTCTGTAGTTTGGTAGTTCGAGATCCGAGTGCCGTGTGACAGAGTGAGCTCCCGTCTCTGGCCCCAGCTCCTGCCAACCTAGCAGTTCGAATGCAAGAAACTGCAAGTCGATGAATAGGTACCACTTTGGTGGGAAAGTAACAGCGTTCTGTGTGCCTCATCGTCTAGCCATGCCAGCCAGATGACCATGGAAAAAAACCTCACAACATCATTCCCTCCTCCTCCATTTTATCCCCACAACAACCACCTTGTGAGGTAGGTTAGGCTGATAGCGTGTGACTGACCTAAGGTCACCCAGCAAGCTTCCATGGCAGAATGGGGACTCAAACCAGGGCTCCCTCCCCTGATCCTTGTCCAACACTCAAACCACTGCCTCATGCCAGTGTAATTAGCATTTTAAGATTTTTTTTCTGTTCTAATTAGACATGTAATACCGAACCTACTCAAAAAGTCTGATCATTTGTGAAATGGCTTTTTCCCACTTCTTCACCATGTTTGGGTGTTTCCCCCTTAGAGGTTTTTATGAGCCTCCTTTTTGGCCCCACCGGCTAAACTGTCGTTCAGAGGTTTCCAAATGTTGGGCGGGAATTTCATTGGAAGCATGCATCATTAGTGGAGTTCCGAGCAGGAAGGAAACTTCAGCATGTTACACGGTTTAGTTTACAGATACGTTTCCTGCTCGATGGCAAGAACACTTTCTCGGGAGGCGAGTCGGGAAAAATGTTGTGGGACCTTTCCAAAAAATCCCCTCCGAGTTATTTGTGTTGGCCGCATATCCAGGAACTTTGGCTAGCCCAAGCAGGTCTCGTTTCTAATAATAATAGTCATAATAGAGATAAGATTTTCCCATCATGATATTTTTGAACTGATTTCATATGCGGGAGATCAAGCGCCAGAACGTCTAAACACACATTTAGAGCGGTAGGGAAAATGAGATCTCTCCTCTTTGGAAACGCAACATTCACCGCCAGCCGAAATAATAGAATGTTTACCCCCCCTGTATTGCAAATCCTCATTCATTTGGCTGCCCATGAGCTTTTCCAGCCAGTTTATTGCACATTCAGAATATATTTGACTAGGAATAAGGCCTGTTATGTTATGCCAATCTCCAGGTGAGAGCAACCTGCTGAGGTTGCCGCAGTGAACTGGTGCTGAGTGCCCACCATTTTTTCCAGGGGAACTGATCTCTGCCAATAATAATAACAATAATAATCTGAAGCACAGTTTTAATTCTGAGTGATCTCCAGCTCTCACCTTGAGATTGGCAACAATGTTTCCCCAGGAGAAAATAGCTGGTTTGAAAGGTGGAGTCTATGGTATTGTACCTGTCTGACATCCCACTCATCCTCAAAGCCCACTCGCTCCAGGCTCCACCCCTCAAATCTCCAGGAATTTCCCAACCTGGAGGTGGCAACCCTATCTACTTCCCAGCCAACCGTCAACGTGCCGTTATCTGCCCCTCTGACTTCAGGTTTCCATCTCCTGCCCCCTCCCTGCAGACTTTACCTAGGAAAAGTACAGGCTTTCTCCACAGTGGGAACCAAAGCAGCTCACATTATTCTCCTCTCCCCCTTTCAATCTGCACAACAACCCTGTGAGGTAGGTTAGGCTGAAAGTCTGTGAGTGGTCTGAAATCACCCAATCAGCTTCCACAGGAAGAACCTGGGTCTGGCAGACCCTGTTCTGAAGCACTAACTGCTACATCACACTGGCTGTCATGACACAGAGTCCAACATTTTCTCCCGGGGAACTGATCTGTCAGGCACTTCAGAAAGTCAGTCAAACACCAGGCTTCATGAAGAAGATAGCGTTTATTGAAAGCAGTTCTAGGCACATTAACAATTCCTTGTCAGAGATAAAGCACTACGGAAAAGCCTCTACAGTTATACCCCCTGGTTCTTGCCCCCCCTTTAATCTACCAATGACTATCAAGCTCGCGTGCAGGAGAAAGGTGCAAAAGTTGTAAAGCGGTAAATAACCCAACCAGAGCTGTCCCCCCAGAAGAAACAAGAAGAAAAACAAAATCCGTGAGACCAAGGCCATTTGGGCGCTAGCAGATAACCCAGGCTGTGAATTGCTCTGTTGCCCAGGCAACCTGCACACCTCCCCACATTCCAGACATGAAAAGTTACAGACTATCCAAACCTCCTCCCCACCCATCCATCTCATGGCAGGATTACCTGACATGATCTCTGCCATCTGAAGAGCAGTTGTAATTCTGAGTGATCTCCAGCCCTCACCTGGAAACTGGCAACAATGGTTCCCCAGGAGAAAATGGCTGGTTTGGAGGCTGGAGCCTATGGCAGTGTACCTGTCTGATGTCACACCCCTCCTCAAACCCCATCATCTCCAGGCTCCACCCCTCAAATCTCCAGGAATTTCCCAACCTGGAGATGGCAACCCTATTTCCTTCCCAGCCAACCATCAATCTACTGTTATCTGCCCCTCTGACTTCAGGTTTCCATCTCCTTCCCCCTCACTGCAGCCTCTACCTAGGAAAAGTACAAGTTTTCTCCTCAGTGGGGACCCAAGCAGGAGGGATGCGACATCAGCAGGGTATAATGACACAGGGTCCACCCTGCAAAGCAGCCGTTTTCTCCAGGGGAACTCAGCTCTGCCATATGGAAAACAGTTGTAATTCTGAGTGATCTCCAGCACTCACCCAGAGATTGGCAACAATGGTTTCCCAGGAGAAAGTAACTGCTTTGGAGGGTGGACTCTATGGCATTCTATTCAGCTGAGGCCTCTCCCCTCCCCAAATTCTGGCTTCCATAGACTCCATCACAAAATCTCCAGGAATTTTCCAACCTAGAGCTGGCAACCCTAATCAGGACTGGCCCCAATGAGTTCCCCACAAAGGCCAAAGTAGGCCTGGAAAGGGCCTCCTGCCTTTGCCTTTTTACTGACAGAATCAAGCTTGATTGCCTAGCAACAGCCACTGAGGGGAAAGTTAGCCCCACAACAGGAGGAGAAGAGAATGGTTCGATGGCCGGTGGCCCACCTCAGTAGCCAGCCAGCTGCAGGGGAGCCAAGCAGGAGAAGCATCTTTGTCAGGAGAGACAGCTGCTTTGGCAGTTTATTCTGACAGGGAAGAGTGGTCAAGCTGGCAGTGGGTGGGCGAGAGGAGTGGACGCAGCACCCAGCCAATAGCACGCAAGTACTCTTGAGTGGCAGTTGATGGGCCAATGGCTGTTGGAGCGCACAGTACAGCCAATGGGAGAGCTGGAAAGTGCCAGTACAATAGGGCTTTTATACATCAGATGTATGCAGTCCAAACCTTTCTTCCAAGTGGCAGATAAAGTCTGAAAATTATTACAGGTAAAGTCTGGATTTCTTTAGACTCAGGGATTCTGACTATTTTAGCACAGTCTGGTGGGAAAGTCTCCTCCTCATTCTATGAGGCTTTGGGAATTCAAGAACACATCTGACTCACAAGGGAAATGAGCTTGGCTTGATCACTGAGGCTCAGTCTATCCTACATCAGAAATGGAAGAGTAATGTATCATAATGATCGTAATACGACCCCCCCCCCCATAGCCCTTAATGGCTCTAAGCCAAGCAGCCACCAGAGGTGGGAGAAGGTGACCCACACACATGCACGCTCCCAGCTGAAGAGTGCACAGTTCTGTGCAGGGGTCATTTCATAGAAAAAGAGGTGCAGGAGCTCATTAGCATAACTCATTAGCCTAACTTATTTGCATATGCCACACCCCCTGACATCACCAGAAGTGTGTCAGAAGGCAACACCCACCGCTCAGGCTCCACCCCTATGGACTGTCTTTCCACTCTGGGGGCCGTCATTCCCATCCCAGAGTAGCCTATCTGTGCCCAGGAGGAATGCTACACGTGCTGCTTCGCGCTCCTGCTGGGAGCTGGAGGCGGGGCTTGCCACCACCTGTGCTTCTAACTGCCGGAGCTCCGCTCCTGTGCGCTCCTGCTCCAAATGGCCCCTGGTTCTGTGTATGAGAAGAGAATTTTGATACTGGGAAGGACAGAGAGAGAGGTAGATGTACTGGTCTCAGAGTGGCTGAAGTTCCTTGGGGGTGCAGGACCTCATGCTCTGGAGACCTGATGTGTGGTGGCAATTCTGTAAGAGCGCCTCTTTGCATCTTGGGGTGGTGGTGGAAAGTGCTGTCAGGTCCCAGCTGACTTATGGCAACCCCAGAGGGGTTTTCTTTTTGTATCTTTTTATATGTGCCTGTGTGCCTGTGTGTGCACCTGCATGTGCACCTGGAAGTCATGGCGACCTCTGGTAACTGACCCCTACTGGGGGTCTGTGGGCCTATTCAGAGAGGTGGCTGAATACAGCCTGCCCCTCTCCTCCCGACTGCTGGTATTCCAAGGAGGTTTCCCATTCCAAGTACTTGCCAGAGTCGGCCCTGCTTAGCTTCCGAGATCTGATGAGATCCGGCTTGCCTGGGCTATCCAGGTCAGGGCTCCACGGTCTTTTCAAGGCAAGAGATGAGGAGATTTTATGTGCAATACATGTTCATATACCTTGTAGGTATATTCATAAAATTAATACTTTTATTTCAGGAATCTATATGGAGTCCCTTACTGCCTCAGACTCCTTTGTAGAGGATGAAACTCCATTCAATGAAGGAAGATTTTGGCTGAATCTGCATTTGTCTTTCCCATTCCGTCTTCAAAAAAGCTGTCCACATTTGGTGTCATTTTCACACCTCAACAGTGCTAGCATACTTTCACACGTCCACATGTTTATCATCCTTTGGGGGGGCGGCTCCAGTGTCATTGCACCTCCGCGCTGCTTTAAAAGAATCTTCTCCAAGCAACATTCAAACAAGCATAGAGAAAGACGGCGTCACAGCAGCATGCAACTGACTTAAAAATGCAAATGCAGATCCTACCTTGGTTTCCCTAATCTTAGTTCATATCACCAGGCATTTGCAAAGCTAAACTAATTATTGGGATTGCTCCTTGCAATTGGACTACCCATCTTGGGCTCTTTTGGAGGGTCCTTGTCTGGCGGAATGCATTAGGATCTACTTACGCTAGAGTGGGGATCCTAGTTCCTCCTTCAATTTCTGTAGCGAGAGAACAATAATACGTAATGTCCTGTTAATACCAGTTTGATCCATTTTCACATGCTAAATTAACATTATGGACCAATCAAGGCCTCAAAACTGGGAAGAAGTATATTTTATGGAAGGCTTGAACCAATTTTCACATTGGACCAGTTCATAAACCATGATGATGATGTTAGTTGCTGTAGATTTTCCGGGTTGTGTGGCCGTGGTCTTGGCAAAACGTCAGGTCCTTCAATGCCAAGACCATGGCCACACAACCCGGAAAATCTATAGCAACTAATGAACTCCGACCGTGGAAGCCTTCGACAACATGATGATGATGCTTTGTCAGTTCCTGAGCTGAGGGCGAGACATGACTTGTCATCTTCTGTTGAATAGCGATAGTTACAATTGCAATGTATGGCCATGCAGCATTAAATGTCCCCTTTGCTCCTGGAAACACTAACTGAATTGATGTGGCGAGCGAAACCTACAAAATTTGTTTATAAATATTGGATTTTGATTAATAAATGTGATATGGAGAGTCTTAGCCATGAATGGAAGGCGGAGCTGGATCATCTTTTGCTAAAGCCATGGAATATAATCTTAAATTACATTCATTGATTTTTGAGAACACTTCTGTACTTTTAAACTATCTACCCTCCTCTTCGAGGCTAACCGATGGTCAATGAAAATGGACCCTCTATGCCCTCACTGCAGCTGAAAGTAGGGTTGCCAGGCCCCTCCCACCCCTGGTGGGGAGAGGAGGAGTAGGAGTAGGAGATTGCATTTATACCCCACCCTTCACTACCCAAAGGAGTCTCAGAGCAGCTTACAATCCCTTTCCCTTCCTCACAACAGACACCCCGTGAGCTAGGTGGGGCTGAGAGAGCATTCTCGAGATGTGCCCTTGAGAGAACAGTTCTGAAAGTACTTATGACTGACCCAAGGTCACACCAGCAGCTGCATGTGGAGGAGAAGTGGGGAATGGAACCCAGTTCTCCCAGATGAGAGTCCGCACTCCTGACCACTACACCAGACTGGGACTTACAAGGAGCAAGATGAAGGCCCAGGCTTCATCACCAGTGTGATAGTGCCGTGGCTTCAGTCCTGTACCAGAAGTGACGTTATCACGTCGTGATATCATGGTGGTGCTCTGGTATTCAGGCAAAAACTCTGTGGTAAAAATGGCTTCTATCATAGAGTTTTGCCCAAATACCAGAGTGTTGCCGTGACATTGCCAATGTGATGTTGCTTCTGGTACACGCTGGAAGTGATGTGGTCATGTCACTGCTGATGTAGCCTGGGCCTCCCTCCTACTCCTGAGTGGCGGCGGGGGGCAGGGATCCCCCCACCTTCAGCAAGGGGTTAGCAACCCCAGCTGAACGATGTGTATTACAGCTGTTAGCCGAAATGCTTATCTACGCATTAATCGGACTAAACTTAAGTGAGTTCTGGTCTATGTATACAGAGAAAGCAGCTTCGCCCAGAGAATCCGTTCCCAAAGAGAACACGTGACAAGGTTTCTTTAGTAAAATCAGTTATTCTCTTTACTGAATAATATCTTTGGTTCACAGGCATACAAAAACAGATTCATTCACACATACAAACAAGTTCCTTTAGATACAATAGAAGTGGAATACAGTATGGGGTTTTAAACTAGAAATATTGAGGATTGGGAAGCACGTAATACTTATCTGATTCCTGAAGCTCAACCTTCACAGCGAAGAATGCAGGAGTAGAGATTCTGGCTAAGGGAAACTCTTACTACACACAGTTGGAACCAGCCAACACGTGTGGGCTTCTTGGTTGCAATCCAAGGAAGCACGCCAGAGTTACCTATAGTAGACTCTAGGTTATGGAATGGGCGAATTTAACTCAGAAGACCATTATATCTACTACTGTGGCCAGGAATCCCGTAGAAAAAATGGTGTGGCCTTTATAGTCAACAAGAGAGTGAGAAAGGCAGTATTGGGATACAATCTCAAAAATGACAGAATGATCTCGGTCCGAATCCAAGGCAAACCATTCAATATCACAGTAATCCAAGTCTATGCCCCAACCACTGCTGCAGAAGAGGCTGAAGTGGACCAGTTCTACGAAGACCTACAACAGCTCGTAGAACTAACACCAAAAAATGATGTCCTCATCATCATAGGGGACTGGAATGCTAAAGTAGGAAATCAAAAGGTAACCGGAATAACAGACAAATTTGGCCTTGGAGAACAAAATGAAGCAGGGCAAAGGCTAACAGAGTTTTGTCAAGAGAACACGCTGGTCATAGCAAACACCCTTTTCCAACAACCTAAGAGGCGTCTCTACACATGGACATCACCAGATGGGCAACACCGAAATCAGATTGACTATATAATTTGCAGTCAAAGATGGAGAAGTTCTATCCAGTCAGTAAAAACAAGACCTGGAGCTGACTGTGGCTCAGATCATGAGCTACTCATTGCAAAATTCAGACTTAAATTGAAGAAAGTTGGGAAGACCACAAGGCCATTCAGATTTGACCTAGATCACATCCCCGGTGAATATACAGTAGAGGTGAAGAATAGGTTTAAGGGACTAGATTTGATAGACAGAGTGCCTGAAGAACTATGGACAGAGGTCCATGACATTGTAAAGGAGGCAGCACTCACCGCCATCCCAAAGAAAAAGAAATGCAAAAAAGCAAAGTGGCTGTCTGATGAGGCTTTACACATAGCAGAGGAAAGAAGGAAAGCTAAAGGCAATGGGGATAAGGAAAGATCTGCCCAATTTAATGCAGATTTCCAGAGAACAGCAAGGAGAGATAAGGAGGCTTTCCTGAATGAACAATGCAGAGTAATAGAGGAAAACAATAGATTGGGAAGGACTAGAGATCTCTTCAAGAAAATTGGAGAAATCAAGGGAACGTTCCATGCAAAGCTGGCCATGATAAAGGACAAAAACGGTAGGGACCTAACAGAAGCAGAAGAGATTAGGAAAAGATGGCAAGAATACACAGAAGAACTATACAAGAAGGACCTCAATGTCCTTGACAACCACGATGGTATAATCACTGACCTCGAGCCAGACATCCTGGAAAGCGAAGTTAAATGGGCCTTAGAAAGCATTACTAACAACAAAGCTAGTGGAGGTGATGGTATCCCAGCTGAGTTATTCAAAGTCTTAAAAGAAGATGCTGTTAAAGTGCTGCACTCAATTTGCCAACAAATTTGGAAAACACAACAGTGGCCACAGGATTGGAAAAGGTCAGTTTACATTCCAATCCCAAAGAAGGGCAACGTCAAAGAATGTTCAAACTATCGCACAATTGCACTCATTTCACACGCTAGCAAGGTCATGCTCAAAATCCTACAAGCTAGGCTCCAACAGTACGTGGATAGAGAACTGCCAGAAGTACAAGCTGGGTTTCGAAGAGGTAGAGGAACTAGAGATCAAATTGCCAACATTCGCTGGATTATGGAGAAAGCAAGAGAGTACCAGAAAAACATCTACTTCTGCTTCATTGACTATGCTAAAGCCTTTGATTGTGTGGATCACAATAAATTATGGCAGGTTCTTAAAGAGATGGGAGTACCGGACCACCTCACCTGTCTCCTGAGAAACCTGTATAAGGGTCAAGAAGCAACAGTTAGAACCGGATATGGAACAACTGATTGGTTTAGCATAGGAAAAGGAGTACGACAAGGATGTATATTGTCACCTTGCTTATTTAATTTATATGCAGAGTACATCATGCGAAATGCTGGCCTGGATGAATCACAAGCTGGAGTTAAGATTGCTGGGGAAAAGATCAATAACCTCAGATATGCAGACGATACCACTCTGATGGCAGAAAGTGAAGAGGACCTAAAGAGCCTCTTGCTAAGAGTGAAAGAGGAGAGTGCAAAAGTGGGCTTGAAGCTCAACATCAAAAAAACTAAGATCATGGCATCTGGGCCCATCACTCCTTGGCAAATAGAAGGGGAAGTCATAGAAGTAGTGACAGACTTCACGTTCCTAGGATCCCAGATCACTGCAGATGGTGACTGCAGCCATGAAATTAAAAGATGCCTGCTCCTTGGGAGGAAAGCGATGGCAAACCTAAACAGCATGATAAAAAGCAGAGACATCACCTTGCCAACAAAAGTCCGCATGGTCAAAGCAATGGTATTCCCCGTAGTAATGTATGGCTGCGAGAGTTGGACTATAAGGAAGGCTGAGCGCCGAAGAATAGATTCTTTTGAACTATGGTGCTGGAGAAGACTCTTGAGAGTCCCTTGGACTGCAAGGAGATCAAATCAGTCAATCCTAAAAGAAATCAACCCTGACTGTTCCCTTGAAGGCCAGATCCTGAAGCTGAAGCTCAAATACTTTGGCCACCAAATGAGAAGGGAGCATTCACTGGAGAAGACCCTGATGCTGGGAAAGATTGAAGGTCAAAGAAGAAGGGGACGGCAAAGGATGAGATGGTTAGACAGTGTCATCGATGCAACGAACATGAAATTGAGCAGACTTCAGCGGACAGCGGAAGACAGGAGGGCCTGGCGTAATCTGGTCCATGGGGTCGCGAAGAGTCGGACTCGACTGTGCGACTGAACAACAACAACAACAACAACAGTAGGGTCATCTTCCCTCCTGTTAGTCCGTCCCATTTCTATACCATTGGTTATTGGGATAGTGGGTGCCTACCTAAGAGGGGGGGGCAATATTGGAAATCTACACCCTCATCTCGATGGGGCCTCCGGTCAAAGGTGTGAAGATGAGTTGTCATGGAAACCTTAGAACTTCGAATGACTCTGTTCTGGTCCAAGTCATAAATCAGGGGACAGTGTTAACACTCCCAAAACCAGGCATCCTGTGGGTTTCGTGTTGACTCTGAATTCCTGGATGGAGGGCTCGTTGTTGTTTTCACCATCCTTCCAGCAGACCCTAGTGGAGATGGTCTTCTTCTTCCCAGTGCATGATGGGTAGGTATGTGAGTGCGTAGGTGTGTGTGCTACTTCATTAGCATGAAAGAGCAGACAGCATGGCCACTTCCCAATGCAGAGAGTCACGTCAAACAACGCACACCATCTTCCCAAACCCATAGACACTTATGAGCACCATTCAGGTGTGTGTGTGGGTCAGCAAACAGCAAATAAAAGCATTTTAAAAGTACGTCTCCTAACACAGTACTGGGGAGATAAATGCCCACCTCCTGTAAATCAATGGGCATTACAAATTTGTTGCTGTAGTCTTTCCAGGTTGTGTGGCCGTGGTCTTGGCATTGTAGGACCTGACGTTTCGCCTGGCGAAACGTCAGGTCCTATAATGCCAAGTCCACGGCCACACAACCTGGAAAAACTACAGCAACTAATGAACTCCGGCCGTGAAAGCCTTCGACAACTTTACAAATTTATCAGTAGTTGAATGCATGGCATATAGGTGTCAATTGTGCATGGTAACATTTTATAGAAACTTTCGTATTTATCTGCCATTGCTGTCGTTATATTTTTGTTTCTACTTTAGATACCCCCCCCCTTTAATTAGTTGCTGGATTTTGAGGGCTTTTTCCTTCCTTATTTTCTGGGGGGGGGGTTTCCCCAAAGAATTTTTTATTTAAAGATAGCCATCTGTTCTGGAATTGGCCCAAAAAGACCCACCCAAAAAATCTACTGTTGGTGCTCCAGAAATCTCAGAACATGGAAAAATAAGATTCCCTCTAATATTTTAAGTTTACAAGGATTCTCAGTAGAAAAGCCGGAAGACATGCCAGCAGCAACTATAAAAAATATTTCCTGTTTTGTGGGAGATACATGAGATATTATCACACAAACCTTTTCAGCATGACACTTAATTGCTTCTTTTTCGGGTAGCTGAGAAGAACTGAAACGAATGCCTGGCAATAGTCTCCCTTAGGAAAACTTTTGTTGACAGAAAGATAATGTTGCCCATAATATCTTTTGTGTGTCTCTCTGTGTGTGGGTACTCTCTCACTCCACTTCCATGCCCCTTATATTTAATGGGGGGGGAAACACGACGCAAAAAAGCGAAGTCCATCATCATTAAGACACCTGGAATGTTTGGCTGTGTGAAAGAGACTCCAATCTGTCTGGCACCAGGAGTTTCTGAATTATTTTATCTTTGTTGCCAGAGTTTGGAATTTTCAGTTTGAGTCACACGATCAGATTCAGTCAGGGAAATCGTTTGCTAACAGGGCAAAGAAATAAAGGCTTTGGGCGGTTAAGATACCATGAGCCAACTCGAGAGGGCAGCCAGTGAAGGCCCGCGTTCTTCCTGCAGCAGGGGCAGCTCACCAATTGCCAGGGGTGGCTTAAGGCCTGTGTTCCTACCATTCCACTCATCCACATTTGAAGTGTTCCTCCACAACCTTTCAACTTAAGTGGGCCTTCTGGCAGTAGAAGATCCAGTTACATTAGAGAAATGCTGGTGGAAGGCTTCAGACTTTGGGAAGCAGAACTGGTAGGACACAGGTCACAGGTTTTCATCAGAAGGATGCCAAAACATTTGGCTTGCCACAAATACCTTCCATCCCCCATCCTTGTTTAAGACTATTATATTACAAAAGTCTTTTCTCCCTACACATAAATAATCTCCAATTAGGAAAAAAATGGCATGCTAATCACATACGAAGTCAGGATCATCATTTGATTTTGCTACACAACTACATGTGGTGAAAATGTTACCCCATTTGCCCCCTTCATGTGCATCCATAGGCATGGATGGACTCTCTAACTTGGGGTCAACCAAGCGATGGTAACAGTCGATAGACAATCCAAAAACACCAGAAAACTGTGTAATATTTGCACTAAAGAAATCTTTACATAAATAATACAGCTAAAGTACAAAGGATGAATACAAAATACCTAAAAAAATCATTCAACAGTGATGGTTTCAAACTGTGGTTGTTAACGATGGTCTCCAGGATGGTCTACCGTTTCGATAACTCTCTTCTTCCGAACGAAGATGAATAAGAAATGAAGAGCATGTAGCGTCTCAAAATCACACCTTGCCCGTTAAGAATAACTTGAATCTCACTACAATAATGTCATGATACATCAGCAAAAATTGTTGACACTTTACAGTTGAAAAACTGGCCAGAGATGCTTGCATGCTCTTCATTTCTTGTTCATCTTTGTTCGGAAGAAGAGAATTATCAAAATGGTAGACCATTCCAGAGACCATCGTTAACAACCACAGTTTGAAACCATCACTGTTAAATTATTATTTATGTATTTTGTATTCATTCTCTCTAACTTGGGTTCAAGACACTCACCCAGAACTTTCATCAATTGGGGGGAATTTAAGTTCAGGCTCAGGGGGAGACATCTTCTCACTTATGCAGTCTGGCTAGCTTGGAAAAGTGATGCACTTGCCAATTAGGGAGAGTACAAACACCTGGTTTAGGAACCTTTCTCTAAATGGAGAAACCTCCACTTAGCTGCTTGCCATTATTTCTATCTGTGAAGAGAAAAAAACAAGGCACCCTCTTACATGACACATGATGCACATAAAAACACATTGCAAACCTTACCAAATGCCCTGAAGATTAATGTGTCTAAACTGCAGGTTCCTTTTAAGCTTGAGGCCCAATGGGCCTCCAGACACCCCCACCCCACCTCGTGATTGGTCCCACAGGAATAGAATTTTGGGAAGATCAGTGGGCTCTGCAGTGGAAGGAGTAGGAGACAAGGGGATTCCTTCCATGAGCAGTGAGAGCCACTCCAGTATTTAATTAGTGGTGTCAAACTCATTTGTTCTGAGGGCCGGATCTGACATAAGTGTCACTTTAAGAAAGCCAGAGAAGGGATCCCAGTGTGCAAATTCATGCCAACAAACAAAGAACCTTAGTTGCTGTAGATTTCCCGAGTTGGGTGGCCGTGGTCTTGGCATTGTAGGACCTGACGTTTCCACGGCAAGTGATGCTCTCTGTATTCTTGGTGCTTGCGGGGGGGGGGGAGCAACAGTGGGAGGGCTTCTAGTGTCCTGGCCCCACTGCTGGACCTCCTGATGGCACCTGGTATTTTTAGCTGCTGTGTGACACAGAGTGTTGGACTGGATGGGCCATTGGCCTGATCCAACATTGGCTTCTCTTATGTTCTTATGTTCTTATGTTCAGTAGCTGTGACTGGCATCATCAGAGGTATAGCACAGAAAGATGGAGTACTCTCTGTGTCAAGGTATCAAACAAAGAACCACTGTGATAAAATTAACAATGACACATTTAATAATTCTATGAGCATCAATTTGTGAAGCTATTAATCTTACAATATAGTTAGAAAATTCTGACATTAACAAAGCGAAGTCCAACATCATCATATCCTCGATGAGCACACCGGTTTTTGCACTCATTTCACCCATCTTCCTCATGAGTAGTCTCATAAAGTTGGAAGGTGCTAACCTCTCGATTCAGCTTAGTTTCTTTTTAAAACAGTATAACTTCTTGTTTTCTTCTTTATTCAATCTCTCTTTCAGTTCCATTGCAAGTACATTGAATAGGAGCAAGCCAGTTACAAAATTTCTAGCCGTAGCAACCAGTCCAAAATTTTTATGTGGCAAAAGGCCTCCTTTAAATTGGCTGGCATTTGCTCTCTGTCTCACATTGTTGGCTAGTAGCTCTCCATTAGGGAGTAGCATTTCAGTTTTTCTTATCTGTCTGGCTGAAAGCCGTCTTTTAATGATAGACTGACAACACTCTCCACTTCTCATGCTGAAAACTAACTCTTAAGGAACTTTGTCAATCTGGGCCGTGTGTGCCGTGAAATGTCATGCCAGGTACCAGAGATATAAACTTTATAAAGAACACAGGCAAACCTAATTAACAATTATTTATTTTTTACTCAAAATATAAAGATGCTTAAATCATTAACACTCTTACCGTATTTCCCTGATGACCCCCTCCCACTTCCACCACCCGTCATGCATTCACACAGGGACTGTGCACAGGGACATGATGCCCAGCCTCTGTCGTCTGGCAATAAAGGTAATGACCAGTTGCTCACGAGCCGGATATAAGCCCTGGATGGGCCGGTTTGGCCCACGGGCCATATGTTTTACACCCCTGATTTAAACAATCTCTGAACATTTTCTATTTAAATTGGCCTTTTATTCTTTATTATGTTATTCAGATCAGTCCACCATGGGGTAATCTTTGCAAACTGAATCCAGCACAGGTGAAGCATTGTGGAAGAAACAGGTATATCTGTCAGGTTCTCTGCACATTTTACAGTGCGCCTGCCATAGAAGGGGGGAGGTTCCCCTCCCCTTGATGTACCCGCGGCTTGACACATAGTGGAGCCAAATGTTCCAGCATCTTACTTGTTATTCTGTTTTCTTGTTATATAGAGGCTACGTGCCAGGGAGGGGATAGGCAATGGCTAGGTTGGTGGGTGGGGTGCTCAACTGTTAAAACCCGGTAGGTAGATACAGGGGGGTGATTGGGTCCTGGTTTTTATTACTTCTGTTTGACACTGTTGTGTACTGACCCAACCATGTGCGTGATCCGGTTTCAGCCGGTCCGCACGTGGTCATGTGAAGAGCCGGAGCTTCGTTTCCCCAGAACAATAGATGGTCAGATCCTAGTTCCCCCTCCTATAGGGAGCCTAGGATCCTAGAGTTAAACTAATCAGTGTAAATAGACCTATCACAGGTGTGTCTGGGTGTGGTTGGGCTTCAGGATATAAGCCAGCCTGCGAGCTGGCTAAAGTGTCTTGTTCCTGATCTTGAAATAAAAGTATGAGCTGATTTCACTCTACCCAATGATTCAGTCTCAGTACTTTTCAGAAACCAATATACTTGTAACCTTCCCGCGTTCATCTCTAGTTCTAACAAAGGAAGTGTCCAGAGGGTATCTATCAATGATCTCAATAAAGTTAGTTTCTCTCAAACTGGCTGTCATTGAGAACTGATTTAATCCAGATTCTGACAATATCAGGAACATATGGGAAGAGGACAGCTAGAACAAGCTGCTATGCAAAGAAAAGAGAGATTTAAGTTTATATAGTTTATATAGACATGAATCCACTGTTTTGAGTCTTCATTGAAAGCAGAGCATTATACACAACTGTCCAAAGACCACACACTGTATAGATCTCACTGTGAGGCTGCAATTCATGCATTGGCTGTCAATTGCCATATGACGGTGGTGGAAAGTGCTAATTTATCGGTTTTCAAGATGAACAGAGGTGGTTTGCCATGGCCATTGCCTGCCTCTGAATAGCAACCCTGGACTTCCCTGGTGATCTCCCTTTCAAGTGCTTACAAAGGGCCAACCCTGATTGGCTTTTGAGGTCGGATGAGACCAGGCTAGCCCAGGCCATCCAGAGGACAGGGCTTACTCTTTGATAGGCTATTGTGTAATAAAAAGCAGGCCATTTGGTCTTCAGGTCAGTCTGCAGCTATAACACCTTTCTGAGATTAGGGCTGTAAATCATGCTACAAACAATAGTACACTTCTGAAATTAGTGTATTTCCTTTCGATGTTTATCTTCACATGTCTATTCCCATGTTTAATGGCTCCCCAGGACAGATAGAAAGCTCTCAGTTCATTGTCTGCACTTCAGTGCTTCAATTTTTTTGTCGAATACTACAAGGACACCACTTGAGAAAAGACAAGAGCTTTTGTTTTGCTTTGTTTACAGGGTTAAGCGCTGACCCAGCAGTCTTACCATGGAACTCCTGCAGCAAATTTCAACTTACGAAGGCAACATTTTTGTTATGTTTATAATGAACAAACTCAACTACAATTCACTATAGGAATCTCAGGAACGGACATTGGCGATCTCGGAAGCTCAGTCTAATCACAGCTGTTTGAATGAAGCTCACTTGTTGCAGACCGAGAATGTTGACATTTTGCTTGGAGGAATCTATCCTACCGCCTCCATGCTCAAATCTGGTCCATTTGAATGACTACTTCAGTCTTTAGGGGAATGACTGGCTGGATCTAGCAATGATTTAATGTGTTCTTGACAGAGGGAAGTGATTCCTTTTGACCACCTGGGTTGTGGAGCACCTCCTGAAGATACTCTTCTGTCAGGCTCCTTAGTCAAGTCACACAACGCAGGGCTTCAGTAGAAGAATCTCTTTATTGGTGACTCATAACTAAAGACACGTGTACAGCTTGTGTCAGGAATGCCCGGGAACCTAAATTATAGTGGAATCAAACAACCCCCTAAACGAGCTGAAGCCACTGAGTATAGTTCGCACACGTGGGCAAAGCAAGTGGGCAAAGCAGGCAAAACAATCTAAAAGCCACTGAAAAGTATGTGAAGTCTGGCTGTTTTTCCTGGATCTCTTATCACAATATGGGATGTGTCAGGCTCCTTAGTCAGGTCACACAATGCAGGGCTTCAGTAGAAGAATCTCTTTATTGGTGAAACAGAACTAAAGACACGTGTACAGCTTGTGACAGGAATACCCGGGTACAGCAGGGCTCTCTACCCCCCTAAACGAGCTGAAGCCAATGAGTATAGTTTGCACGTGCGGGCAAAGCAAGCGGGCATAGTGGGCAAAACAATCTAGAAGCCGTTGATTCCCAGCAGAGGAGTTCTGCAGCTGGAGACACTACAAGGTCAGGAAGATGATAACATACAGGCAGTAGAACAGTAATGGTCAGAGGCTGGTAGACTACTCCCCCGCATTCCAACTCCATGACAGGGTTACCTGACAGGATGGTCGAGGTACAGTGTTTTGGTCATTCGGTTTCTGTCCAGCAAACTGGACAGGAAGTGCTACAGAGCTCTTGCTTTGACTCCCTGGCACATGTTATGGGGTCCCACAAGGTTCTATCTTCTCTTGTATGTTAAATATCTAGGTAAAACCTCTGGCAGATGTACTTGGGGAATCTGGGGGTAAGGCTCTGTCAAAGACCTTTCTAGATGAGACTGCATTTTCCCTAAATCAGCAGACTCTAAGTCTGGGGTGTTATCCCCGCTTGCGGGGAGGGCGGGGTATAAGTTGAATGAATAAATAAATAAATAATCAGGTCTGTTTCTGCACATGGGCGCTCAATAATCAGCTGTAGCACATCGCTCCTGTGATTTGTGCACTAGTCTATTCTTGGGAAAGCAGTGTTTTGCCATAATTCTTTGGACTACTGAAATTTGCCCTATGTGCCTTGGGAGAAATAAGGAGACTTTCCTGAATGAACAATGCAAAGTAATAGAGGAGAACAATAGAATGGGAAGGACTAGAGATCTCTTCAAGAAAATTGGAGAAATCAAGGGATTGTTCCATGCAAAGCTGGCCATGGTAAAGGACAAAAACAGTAGGGACCTAACAGAAGCAAAAGAGATTAGGAAAAGATGGCAAGAATACACAGAAGAACTATACAAGAAGGACCTCAATGTCCTCGACAACCATGATGGTGTAATCACTGACCTTGAGCCACACATTAAAATGGGCCTTAGAAAGCATTACTAACAACAAAGCTAGTGGAGGTGATGGTATCCCAGCTGAGCTATTCAAAGTCTTAAAAGATGATGCTGTTAAAGTGCTGCACTCAATTTGCTAGAAAATTTGGAAAACACAACAGTGGCCACAGGAATGGAAAAGGTCAATATACATTCCAATCCCAAAGAAGGACAATGCCAAGGAATGTTCAAACTATCGCACAATTGCACTCATTTCACACGCTAGCAAGGTCATGCTAAAGATCCTAAAAGCTAGGCTTCAGCTGTACGTGGATAGAGAACTGCCAGAAGTACAAGCTGGGTTTTGAAGAGGTAGAGGAACTAGGGATCAAATTTCCAACATTCGCTGGATTATGGAGAAAGCAAGAGAGTACCAGAAAAAAATCTACTTTTGCTTCATTGACTATGTTAAAGCCTTTGATTGTGTGGATCACAACAAACTATGGCAAGTCCTTAAAGAGATAGGAGTACCAGACCACCTCACATCTCTTGAGAAACCTGTATAAGGATCAAGAAGCAACAGAACAGGATATGGAACAACTGATTAGTTTAGCATAGGAAAAGGAGTACAACAAGGATGTATATTGTTCCCTTGCTTATTTAATTTATATGCAGAGTACATCATGCAAAATGTCAGCCTGGATTATTCAGAAGCAGGAATTAAGATTGCTGGGAAAAACATCAACAACCTCAGATCTGCAGACCATACCACCCTAATGGCAGAAAGTGAAGAGGACCTAGAGAGCCTCTTGCTGAAAGTAAAAGAAGAGAAGGCAAAGGTTGGCTTGAAACTCAACATCAAAAAAATTAAGATCATGGCATCCGGCCCCATCACTCCTTGGCAAATAGAAGGAGAAGTCAGGGAAGCAGTGACAGACTTCATGTTCCTGGGATCCAAGATCAATGCAGACGGTGACTGCAGCCATGAAATTAAAAGACGCCTGCTCCTTGGGAGGAAAGCGATGACAACCCTAGATAGCATAATAAAAAGTAGAGACATCACCCTGCCAACAAAAATCGGTATGGTCAAAGCAATGGTATTCCCAGTAGTAATGTATGGCTGCAAGAGTTGGACTATAAGGAAGGCCGAGTGCTGAAGAATAGATTCTTTTGAATGATGGTGCTGGAGAAGACTCTTGAGAGTCCCCTGGACTGCAAGGAGATCAAACCAGTCAATCCTAAAAGAAATCAACCCTGACTATTCCCTGGAAGGCCAGATACTGAAGCTAAAGCTCAAATACTTTGGCCACCAAATGAGAAGGGAGCACTCACTGGAGAAGACCCTGATGCTGGGAAAGACTGAAGGTCAAAGAAGAAGGGGATGGCAAAGGGTGAGATTGTTAGACAGTGTTATTGAGGCAACGAACATGAAATTGAGCAAACTCCAGAGCACGACAGAAGACAGGAGGGCCTGGTGTGTTGTGGTCCATGGGGTCGTGAAGAGTCGGTCTCGACTGCGTGACTGAACAACAACAACAACAAAACCTTGGGATGTGTAATGGTATACCCCAATCCTGTCAGATCTTGGAAGCGGGGAGGGCGGGGTATAAATCTGATAAATAAATAGATCGATACTTGGAGGGGTGCGTGACAGGCTGTTTCTGTCAACTGATGAGACCTGCCCAGCCGCCTATGTTTTTGGGGGATCCAGGTTTATTTTAAACTATAAACCTTCCCCTTAGTTACCAGGTGTTCTAAATCAAGATGGGTAAAGCCATGTTAGTCTGTCTGTAGCAGGAGAAAAGAGCCAGAGTCCGGGAGCACCTTGAAGACTAACAAAATATGTGGCAGGGGGAGGAGCTTCCGTGAGTCGCTGCCGTCATTTCTTCCGGTACAGCTACAACGGGACGCCATCTGTCCCTCCCCAAGCGCCATTCCTCAGATCTGATTCTGCCTCCACCTGCTTTTAAAAAAAATCCCATAAGAAATCTGAAGCACAATTATTTCCTGGGAGTACACCCCTCTGAACAGACTTCAGTAGGATTTTGAGTAGATCTGCTTAGGATGTCTCTTGTAATCATGGATCCTGATGTATCTCATTCGATTTAACCGTCAGACACTGCCGATTGGAGCGCTCTGAAGCCCCATCACCCCCGTGCTAGGCAGACCAAATAATGCTGTATAAACACAGACTGAAAAACTGTCTCTACAAAGTGACATAACAGTGGCCATAATCTGAGCTGCAGTTAAATTACTTGACAGGCTAGGGTTGTTAGTCGTTGGAGTCGTCTGCTGAGCTGCTGGCTGTGATAGGAGCCATTAGCATTTCCTTCTCTTTGAACAAAGGTTCTTTTAGAGGATCCGGTGAGCAGCAAACTAGTCACTTGGGCTTTAATGAACAAAGAGAGGTACCTGGAAGCCGTGCGAGCCTGTGACTCAGCCGGAACTATCTACTATCCACAGAGAGTTTGCATGCGTAGAACACCACTTTCCAAAAGCCAGCTTGGAGCCAGACTGTTTCAGATCTCTTCCTGTATCTCTGGGGTGAACTGGACAACTTGGCAGAGATGTCAAATTGGCCACAAGTGGGCAATTCAGATTTGTCTGAACGACGGCGAATGCTGAAACTGAGACAAAGCCAGTTCCTGTTTTAAATGCTGCCATTCTTTTCTTCACCCATGGCAAGGATTTCTCTAACACAGAAGGGCAGCAGCAGCTTGAATAAGAAACTTCAGTTTGCTTATACCTGAACATGAGAACATAAGAAAAGCCATGTTGGTTCAGGCCAATAGCCCATCAAGTCCAACACTCTGTGTCACATAGTGGCCAAAACCCAGGTGCCATCAGGAGGTCCACCAGTGGGGCCAGAACCTGTTCCAAGTGCAGTGTTCCCTCTAAGCTGAGTTAGTGTGAGTTAGCTCACAGTTTTTTAGCCTCTGGCTCTGTAGTGTATCCATCTCAAAACATGTGCTCCAGCCAGCCATGTGCTTGGACCAGTTTCAGCAGGCCCAACATGCGGCCGAGCGAAGTGCCGGAGCTTCGCTTCAGAGGACAATAGATAGTAGGATCCTAGCTCCCTCCCAATCAGGGAGCAGGAATCATAGGAGATAATGCAATCAGTGTAAATAATCCAATCACGGGGTGTTGCGTGTGTTGGGGTGTGGGTTCCTGTGGAAATAAAAGCCGGCCTGCGAGCCAGCTTCACTTGTCTTGTTCTTGAACTAATAAAGTATGTGAGAGCTGAAATCACTCGTCAGTCTCAGTACTTTTCACTGGCGACGAGGATGGGATCTGAACTCCCTCCATGAACAACAACCACGAGGAAGAGCATCGCATCGCTGACCCCGAGAGCAGCACCGCTCACCGCAACCACAGCCGCCGCTTCTCCTGAGCATCGCATCGAGCCCCAGCGCCGAGATCACCGCACTCGTGCCACTTCGCGCCACATACCTACTGCCGCTCACCTCGGGCACGATGGCGGCTCCACAAGGTAACATCCAGGCTTTCGATGTCTCCAAGGCTCAGCAATGGGACACCTGGCTGGAGACCTTGGAAAACCACTTTGCCTACCACGATGTTGAGGAATCCGGAAAAAAGAAGTCCCTGCTCCTCAGCTCCTGCGGCATGGACACCTTCCTGCTCCTGAAGGATCTCATCAACCCAAGGACAACCAAAGAAGAAACATACGAGGGATTGGTGAAGGCCCTCTCTGATCACTTTTCTTCTAAACCCACTAAATTTGGCGGTGGAAACTGTTGGTCTGAAAGGTCTCAAACTTTGTTTTGCTGCTTCAGACCCACACGGCTACCCCACCTGAATTTTTCTCCCAAAGAGAAATTAACACAGGGAATTCACTGCCGCAGGAAGTAGTGGCAGCTACAAGCATAGACAGCTTCAAGAGGGAACTGGATAAACATTATGGAGCAGAGGTCCATCAGTGGTTATTAGCCACAAAGGTATAGATAGGAACTCTCAGTCTGGGGCAGGTAATGCACTCTATTCTTGGTGCTGGGGGGGGCAACAGTGGGAGGGCTTCTAGTGTCCTGGCCCCACAGCTGGACCTCCTGATGGCCCGTGGTATTTTTGGCCGCTGTGTGACACAGAGTGTTGGACTGGATGGGCCATTGGCCTGATCCAACATTGGCTTCTCTTATGTTCTTATATGGAGCAGAGTTCCATCAGTGGTTATTAGCCACAAGGTGTAGTCAGGGGCTCAGGGGCAAGTGAGGCTCTGCATTCTTGGTGCTTGGGGGGGGTGGGCAACAGTGGGAGGGCTTCTAGTGTCCTGGCCCCACTGGTGGACCTCCTGATGGCGCCTGGTATTTTTGGCCACTGTTGGACTGGATGGGCCATTGGCCTGACCCAACATTGGCTTCTCTTATGCTCTTATGTTAAGAGCAGAGGTCCATCAGTGGCTATTAGCCACAAGGTATAGACAGGGACTCTGGGGCAAGTGATGCTCTGTATACTTGGTGCTTGGGGGGGAGCAACAGTGGGAGGGCTTCTAGTGTCCTGGCCCCACAGCTGGACCTCCTGATGGCCCCTGGTATTTTTGGCCGCTGTGTGACACAGAGTGTTGGACTGGATGGGCCATTGGCCTGACCCAACATTGGCTTCTCTTATGTTCTTATGTTAAGAGCAGAGGTCCATCAGTGGCTATTAGCCACAAGGTATAGACAGGGACTCTGGGGCAAGTGATGCTCTGTAGTCTTGGTGCTTGGGGGGGTGGGCAACAGTGGGAGGGCTTCTAGTGTCCTGGCCCCACTGGTGGACCTCCTGATGGCGCCTGGTATTTTTGGCCACTGTTGGACTGGATGGGCCATTGGCCTGACCCAACATTGGCTTCTCTTATGTTCTTATGTTAAGAGCAGAGGTCCATCAGTGGCTATTAGCCACAAGGTATAGACAGGGACTCTGGGGCAAGTGAGGCTCTGTAGTCTTGGTGCTTGGGGGGGGGGCAACAGTGGGAGGGCTTCTAGTGTCCTGGCCCCACAGCTGGACCTCCTGATGGCGCCTGGTATTTTTGGCCACTGTTGGACTGGATGGGCCATTGGCCTGACCCAACATTGGCTTCTCTTATGTTAAGAGCAGAGGTCCATCAGTGGCTATTAGCCACAAGGTATAGACAGGGACTCTGGGGCAAGTGATGCTCTGTAGTCTTGGTGCTTGGGGGGGGGGCAACAGTGGGAGGGCTTCTAGTGTCCTGGCCCCAGGGGTGGATTAAGGCTCACTGGTGCCCCCTAAGCACTGACCAATCTTGGTGCCCCCCTCCTTTCCACACTGACCCCGTCCATCTGAATTTGGCTCCACCATTTTACTTTCAAACACATGCATTTGACTTTTAAACATAGCCCATGACACTGCACCTCGCCCACAAAAAATAGAAGATAACCCCTAGGGGTGGCACCATGATCAATTTGCATTGGTTTTTATCATTATTATTATTTTTTAACAAATCTTTATTCTTTTTTTCCTTTCTTTTCTCCCTTTCCCCAACTTTGCGGTGCCCCTCTGGCGCGGGTGCCCTAAGCACCTGCTCAGTCCGCTCCATGGTGAATCTGCCGCTGGGGATTGCTGAGGCCGGTTGCCAAGGCGACCAACCCCGCCCCTTCGGTCCGGGCTCCTCGCTCTTGAGACGACGAGCGGACAGAACAGCGCGGCTTCCGGCCTCGGCTTTGTCTCCCCGCCCCCTCCCTTCCTGGGGCCCAATCAGCGACTCCCTCCCGACCCAGGCGAGCCAATGAGCGCCCCGCGGCTGGTTGTCTTCGGGCTCTCGCTGGGCGCCCGCTCGGCCGGGCTTCTGGGGACCCGCGGCCATTTTGCGGGGAGACTCCCCTTGGCGATGGCGGCGGGCGGGCAGCTGAACGCGGTGCCCGAGGTGGAGATCGACCCGGACGGCACCTTCAAGTACATTCTCGTGCGGGTGCAGCACGACGGGGCCGGCCAGCACCGCGATGTCGTCAGGGGCACCGTCGCCGCCGAGTTCCACAGTGAGCGCGGGGGGTGGGTGGGGCGCGTGTATGCAAATGAGCTTGACACCCCGGAGAGGGTGAGCGGCCTATCAAGGCTCTTTTTGTGGCAGGGACTCCTTTGCATATTAGGCGACACGCCCCCTAACGTGGCCAATCCTCCGAGAGCTTACAGAGCTCTTCTTACAGGGGCTATTGTAAGCTCTCGGAGGATTGGCTACATTAGGGGGTGTGTCGCCTACTATGCAAAGGAGTTCCTGCTACAAAAAGAGCCCTGAGTCCATAAGCATAATAAATGGTGTTTTAACAGATGCAAGGACCAAACTGGAATAACAACCATTTTGGGGGGGTTTAATCAGTCAATCCTAAAAGAAATCAACCCTGATTGTTCCCTGGAAGGCCAGATCCTGAAGCTGAAGCTCAAATACTTTGGCCACCCAATGAGAAGGGAGCCCTCACTGGAGAAGACCCTGATGCTGGGAAAGACTGAAGGTCAAAGAAGAAGGGGACGGCAAAGGATGAGATGGTTAGACAGTGTCATCGATGCAACAAACATGAAATTGAGCAAACTTCAGCAGACAGCGGAAGACAGGAAGGCCTGGCGTAATTGTCCATGGGGCCGCGAAGAGTCGGACTCGACTGTGTGACTGAACAACAACAATGCTGGGGGAGGGGGCGACTCTTGAATGAGTTGGAGAGTCAGGTAGGTATGTGCACCTGTATGTTGTAAGCTGTCTCAGGTGGGCTCCCGGGAGAACAGGCATAAAAGTCTTTCTGAATAAATAATAGGCATATGAACACAATACATACAGTGGCAGATTCACCATGAAACCGACTGAGCACGTGCTTAGGGCACCAGGGCCAACGGGGGCACCACAAAGTTGGGGAAAGGGTGAAAAGGGGGGAAAAAAACCATGAATGAAGATTTGTAAAGAAAAAAAAAGATAAAACTAGTGCAAATTGATCATGGTGCCACCCCTAGGGGTTATCTTCTGTTTTTTGTTGGTGAGGTGCAGTGTCATAAAAGGTAAAGGTAAAGGTTCCCTTGCTCGAAAGCCAGTCGAATCCGACTCTAGGGTTGCGGTGCTCATCTCCGTTTCAAAGCCGAAGAGCCAGCGCTGTCCGAAGACGTTTCCGTGGTCATGTGGCCAGCATGACTAAACACCAAGGCGCACGGAACGCTGTTATAGTGTCATAGGCTATGTTTAAAAGTAAAATGATGGAGCCAAATTCAGTTGTTAGTTGCAATGACCCTCGCTGCCCCCTTTTTAATTTCAGCTCCATGTAAATGTCAAAAAAGAAGCGTGTTCAGGAGGGGGGCACCAAGATTGGTCAGTGCTTAGGGTACCAGTGAGCCTTACTCCGCCCCTGTTTGTATGTACACACACAGAGAGACAGAGGTAATGCGTGTCTTGTGTGTGCATGCATTGAGAAACAGACACCCACAGACAGATATGTGGCACATATGCATTCGTACACACACATGTACACTTTCTCAATGTATTCACTCATGCAAAGTATGTATTGTGTTCATATGTCTATTATTTATTTAGAAAGACTTTATGCCTGTTCTCCAGGGAGCCTGCTTGAGGCAGCTTACAAAATACAGGTGCACATACCTACCTGACTCTCCAACTCCTTCAAGAGTCGCCCCTCCCCCAGAATTAACCCCCCAAAATCGTTGTTGTTCCAGTTTGGTCCTTGCATCTGTCGAAACACCATCTATTATGCTTATGGTCATTTGCTGCTCACCCTCTCAGGGCTGTCAAGCTCATTTGTTACGAGGGCCGGATCTGACATAAACGTCACTTTGCCGGCCGGGCCATGAGCGCCATTCTTTGTGTTACGTTTTATGGCACTCATGACCCAGCCCAACAAAGTGAAATTTATGTCAGATCCGGCCCTCATAACAAATGAGTTCAACACCCCTGGATATGTATGGACTGGTAACTTCCATTTCAGTGTATCTGAAGAAGTGTATGTGCCCACAAGTGTGTGTGTGTGTGTGTGTGTGCTTAAATAAACTTTTGTTGGTCTTAAAGGTGCTGCTGGACTCAGACTTTGTTCTGAAGCGTTACTCTGTGTAATCTACCTTGAGTCCCAGTGAGAATGGTGGCGGACAATAAATAACATAAAATAAATACTTGCAGGCTCCAGCCACTTAGGAGCCGAGCTAGGGTTGCCTCTCCTTTTCCTCTGAATACCGGACTAATCTCAGAGGGGTGGCTGTGTTAGCACGTTGCAGCAAAAACAGCTTTGAATAAAACTTTCTTGGTCTTAAAGGTGCCCCTGAACTTGAACTTTGATTGGAGTCTTATGGCAGTCTAAATACAGAAGTCCTGATTCCAGTTTCAACTTTTGAGGATGAGGCCAGTTTCCCAGGTAGAATGCTAATGTAGGAGCTCCAACATGCATCAGATGATGTGGACTCTTGTCCCTAAAAATTTATGGTGGAGTAAAATGTTCCCATGTCATGAGCGGCTGCAGGAGTACGAAGTGTGTTCCCTTAGGTGTGTTGTGAGCAGTGTTCCCTCCAAGCTGAGTTAGTGTGAGCTAGCTCACAGGTTTTTAGCCTCCGGCTCACACATTTTTGTCTCAGTTCAGGAAGGACGGCTCCAGAGCAAACTGATTTATGCAGGAGCCAAATTGCTTGCTCACAACTTTAATGCCAGGAGCTCACAAAGTAGAATTTTTGCTCACAAGACTCCACAGCTTAGAGGAAACATTGTATTGCACAAAGTGACGGTGTTATTCAACAGATAAATCAAGGTGGAGATGGGAGCCCTGTTGGTGCAAGAGCTCAAAGGAATAAATTGGTTCTAAAGGAAGCTATGGGACTTTTTTATGCTCTTGGGCACCAGCCATGTGTCTGTGCCTGAATATTCTTTTGAGCTACCCATAGCACTAGAGATAACTCCAGTAGTCATTTAAAACCAATGTGTACATGATTTTAAGAAGCCAGCCTTGTTTGAGACAGGTAGAAGGTGGAGGTAAAAAAGAGGGCTTGAAAAGTTTGCATGGCCCTTGAGAGACTGTGCAAGGTCTTTTGCAGATGGTTTAGGATGACTTTTATACCTACTTAAATATTTTTTATCCTACCCGTCCTTCAAGGCGCTCAGGGGCATCATTCTCTCCCATTTTATCTTCACATCAAGATAGATTAGGATGAGAAATAAAGACTGACCTTTAGTCACACAGTGAATGCCTTAAGAAGTTGAACACTATAACCACTACCACAACTGAAGACTCTGCCTTGCAGTGCAGACGTGCGTTTTTTCTAATCCGGTTCATGGGCTCAGAAGAGAGTGATTCTATTTTGGAATTCTTTGGTAGTTTGTTACCCTGCATTTGACTTTGCTGTAATATCCAGCGGTAAAAAGAACTGATATTGGTATTGTTGCTGTTGCGTATTATTGTAGACCACCACCTTAGTTTTGTTTTTCTTGTTCTTTCACACCAGTAAAAAGGTCCTTTGCAATCTTATTTATTGATCTTCCCCACTATTATTCTCAGTTTACAAATGAAGAGCTGAGAATAACATTTCTATCCCGTGAAATTAGGCTCTCATAATTAAACTCAGCTCTGTCCACTGGATTGCTCCGTGTTTCTTTACAGTCAACCGGCTGCAAGACAGAAAACATTAGTGCTGCTTTTTAATAAACTCTGGCCTCAGTTCAGACTTAGTTCTGGCACCAGAAGTGTACAAAGGCTGTTTGTGTAATTGATATGGATGGTAAATTTTCAAAGAAGCCAGAATTAATTGTAGGTCTTCCTACTGCTTCAGATATTTAAAGTTTCACATAATTAAAAAATGTAATAGTGCGTTATTTTTGTTTTGCAGATCACATATTTGAAAAATTAAATCCTGAAATGGAGAAACTAGGTTTTGTATGCAAGTGCCTTGGAGGAGGAAAAATTGACCATAATAGTAAAGAAAAGAAAATCCGAGTATTTGGTCTTTCTACAGTAAGTATTGACTATCATCATGACTAACATTGTTCACTGAGAGAGATAATGTGGGTGTCTGATAATTTAGAAAAATGTCCTTAGTAGTATTTCATGGGAGAAAGAACAAGGTAAGAAACATACTTTTGTATAGGTACGTTTCTGCCATTTATATATAGCTTTTACAAAATCAAAATATTGTTTAGTGGCTTAATTTATTGTATATTCTACTAAGAAAAGAACTACAGTTGGTAGCAAAAAGACATTATGTATAGACAATAACACCGTATTAAAAAATTCTCAGTTAAACACTAACAGAAGTCCTATGCAGAAATCAAAGACTCTGTATACGATCACACTGTAAATCCTTTAATGCTACATGTTAAAATTATAATTTTATAGTAAAACTGCTGTAACAACTCATGGCAAAAAACTGCATCCTAAACAAGTTATTAGAAGGCATCTTGAAGATGTGCCATGGGTTCAGACCATAACTGGTTGAAGCATGGTTTGCTGAAGAAAATAATCTCAGTCCAGCATCTGCCAATTTATATTGAGCATTATAGGTTATTAATAAAGAGTCTAGTTGTCCCACAACAGGGATACTTCTGACATCACAGATAATTACAAATGCTATGGTCACTGATTTCTACTCAAGTTCCTTTTGTTTTCTGTCTCCTCTACCTTGTGTCTGTACTTTCAATGAGGGTCAAAGTTGTCTTCCTCTTGCAAACATGCCTCTTTTGGGTTGCTGCAGGGGTAATGCCATCTCCTTTCCCAAAGTTCATAGGTTGCCACTTCCAGGGACTGTCAGTAGTCTTAATTTCTGGCAGCTCAAATACCCATAGGACCATCCATGTGGAAAGGGAGCAACTAATGTTCATGGAGCACCAACAATGCCGTGTTGGGTCTGAGATCAGTGCATAATACTTGGAATCAAAGGTGCCTGTGTTGAATTATATAGACTCCCTGTGATAATTTAACAATGTAGTGCTCCCTGCTGTTGTTCTCCTCCTCTTTGAGGCTAGATGCAGAAAGACTTCCTGCCCACCCCCAGATCTCATCTGTGTTCCACAAATGTGTTTATCAATATTTGTAAGAAGGGATGTCTTCCCTTGGTGAAATTTTGAATAGTGAGAGATTTAAATTTGTTTTTAAAAAACAGCAACAGGAGTCCCCAGCTGATCCAAAATATAAGATATCCTTAATTGAAAAGTGGAGTTGATAGGAGCATTGGTACCACCTTTCTGCTTTGAACAGGCAGAACCAGGAGCGACATGTGGTCTCTCTTTCCTTGGGAACCACAAGTTGTAAATGGGCAATTCTTGCTTTCGTCTTTCAGGGATATGGGAAAGCTGATCATGCTGTGACAGTGGAACTACTGAAGGGGACCTATAAGGACTATGAAATTAGCTGGTCAGATGACAAGAAGTGAATCGCTGCCAACTGTGTATTCTGAACTATGAAGTCAGTCCGTTTTCAGCACAGCGTGGACCTTACATCACAAAGTACAACTGAGCTAATTTCATTGTTGCTGAATAAAAAAAACTTGAATGTAAAGCTGTTTGAAGTTCAATGAACAGATGCTTGCTATTTTAAGACTTCGTTCTTACGCTTCAAGTTTTTGTTTTTCAAACCTTAACCTCTTAGACGCTCCTGATGATGGGATTGCCAAGTGGCCTAGAGGAGAAAGAAATGTTTTATGCCTTTGATTGAGGCTTAATATGTAGGAATGGGCAGCGGAAGCTTTTCATGGCATGGAGATGACATCCCGTTAAGCCTCCGTTAGACAGACAGGACATTTCTTTTTGTTTCTTCCAAGCCAGTTGGCTACCCTACCTAACGGGAGATGCGTATGTCTACCTGAGGTATTAGTATATCTTTTGCTTTTTTATATGCACACTCTTGAAGATAGGAGTACATAAAAGAAACTCTGCTGTTCTAGCTACTGGTCTAGGTAAATGCCCAGGTGTGTTTTGGGAGAACCAGATCCATGTGGTCTCTGACACTATATATAGGGATCTTCAGCCTATTCTGATTTGCCGGCAGGAAAATTCCAAACTGATCTCGTCATCCTGTAAGGAGGGTGGGACGGAGGGACAGGTAGATTCTGCCTCTTTCTGTGGGAAACATTTTGCAATTTAGAGCACAAGACGGTAATGCCTGGGTATGTTCTTAGTTAATGTCTTCAAAATCTGTTACCCCCGTTAAATGGGCTTACAGTTATTGCCTAATGAAGACTCTTTCAGCTGAGGTTCACTGATGTAGCTACAGTTTACCTCTCAATCTTGATGCTTGTTTTGCAGGTTGTGTGGCATAAGCATCAACAGCAGCCCAGCTGCAAAGTCAAGAGAAGGCCAGGGGCAGTTCTCCCACAAAGAAGGTATTTGAAAGAGCAGATCTACATCCTTGCTTTGTGCAGACCTGAACAAGGTGCTGGCATCCAGTAATTTTAAAACAAGAATATAAATGGAAGAATGCTCCCTGTAACAAATCTTCAGGGATTAATTCTAGTTTAGGGTTTAATGTAATTATTAGAATGTGCTAAGTACTCACTGTAATGATTTCATGTTTTGGTGTGTGTTTCTTTAAATGTTTAGCGTGGCTGCGGTACTGTAAGGAGAATGATAGAGGGAGTCAAGTGTGGTGTGACTGGCTGATGACTGAGTGTGGGAGGAGAGGTGTCTAGGAGGGGGATTCTGTATGTGAAGTTGGAAGAGAGCATAGTCTGACTGTGGGAGATTGAGTCTATTCTGTGTGAACAAGACAAACAGTTTAGTCTGTGTGAATATGAGTTTTGAGTCTATTCTGTGTGAATAGGACAAAGAGTTCAGCCTGTGTGGCTATATAGATGAGAGAGAGATATTAGACTAAGTGTCTGTCAGAGTGGAGTTTTGGGAGTCTTGAGAGACTGTGACACTAACCTTTGCCAGTTATATTTACAAGTTCCTTTCATCAGCAACAGTTGAAATTAACCAGGAACCTATTTTGTTCTTTATTAAATAAATCATTTTTTTGTTTAAACTTATCCCAGAAATCAGAATAGTCCTTCCTCAGGGCCACATAGTCCTCTGAAGTGCCCAGACCCTAACAGGTCATTCTACCAAAAGAGAGAGATTTGGAATTTTTAATTCCTGGTGGCACCAGAAATCTACCAAGTTTAGGTACACAGAGAGTGTTTTAAAGATTAAAACAGTGCCCCAATAAGCGAGGACCCCACACTCACAATAGACTCATAACAATTTTATAATCCACCTTGAGTTTCAGCAAGAGCCCCTCTCTTGCTGAAACTCAAGGAGGATTACAAAATTGTCAGCAATTTTTTTTCTGTTCCAACACTTTGGAATGCAAGAAAAAAAAGCTTGTGGGAAAAGTTGGCGGATTTTCCTTTCCTTGCCCATCCCCTCAGCAGCCTTCTGCAGAAATTTTCTTGTAAACAAAATGCATCGCGGAATAGGTGAGAAGGAAAAAGCTGGCAAAACTGCATCTCCTCTGTCTTCCATGGACAGAGAATTTATTCCACCACTGGCCAAAGAGGGAGGGAGCCATTCTGGCCAGTTAACCCTTGCAACCTCCCAAGAGGCTTCCTGAGGAAAGCTCTGCTCTTTCAAAGGCCTAAGTTGGGTTATTATTTTTTATTTATTTAGATAGTTTTTATGCTTCTTCTCCAGGGAACCTGCCGGAGGTGGCTTACAAAATAAAACGTAATAAAAACGCTAAAAAGCCCAATAGAAAACATCCAAACAGAGCACAAAAACACAGATTAAGCAGCTTAAAATGGGTACAAGTTTTCAGGCCAAAACATGCTATTAAAATGATGGCACAACATTAGCCTCTTGACTAAAAGCCTGAGTGACCAGAAACATTTTTGGCCTGGCATCTAAAAGAGGGTAATGAAGGTGCCAGGGCAAGCCCGAAGGGGGAAGGGGCATTCCACAGGTGAGGTGCCCCCGGGGGTCTCTGGTTGCCACCCACCTCAGCTCTGAAGGCAGGGAAATGAACAGGAGGGTTTGTGAGGCAGGTCTTCTTTATATACGTTTCCTGTCATCCACAGGACTTGAAGCAGTTCTCTTTCTGGGATCACACTTTTCCCCGTTACACACAGAAAAAGACAACTTTCCTTCCTGTCAGGAGCTTCTGATGCCCCATTGTTCTCCTGCTTAATTACTGGAAGCAATAAGCCTGTGCTGATTTTCTTTTAAGGCAGTTACATCCTTGAGTAAGATGTTTAGTGAAGATAAGGGAAAAGCTAGCGTAATAGGATGGACTAGATGTAAAATAACTTCAGGCGGGACCAATTTCTATTTTTAGGAAACCGGGCCATTGGGCACCTGTGATGAGCTTTCCATGAAGACAGGAATATTTCAGGCTTTAGGTAAAAGGTAAAGGTTCCCTTGCTCGAAATTCAGTCGAATCTGACTCTAGGGTTGCGGTGCTCATCTCTGTTTCCAAGACAAAGAGCCAGCGCTGTCCAAAGACGTTTCTGTGATCATGTGGCCAGCATGATCATACACCAAGGTGCACAGAACGCTGTTACCTTCCCACCAAAGCGGTACCTATTTATCTACTTGCAATTTCTTGCTTTCGAACTGCTAGGTTGGCAGGAGCTGGAACCAGAGACGGGAGCTCACTCCGTCATGCGGCACTCTCGGGTCTCGAACTGCTGAACTACCGACCTTCCAGCTTGCAGTTCAGCGTCTTAACCACTTGAGCCACCGCAGCTCCTACTTCAGGCTTTACAGTTATATAAAAGGCATCTTTTAGACTCATTTCAATCCTGCTTTCCAGGCTTGTTTTGGAACTGAAGTGCTTTGGTTCCCCTGTTGGACTTCCAACATTAGGAGACAGATCAGGAGAATATGTTGCTGTTTTTTCTCCCAAAACAGTGATTTTTCAACCTATCCGCCATGGTGATTGCGGGAGGTGGGTGCGGGAAAGTTGCAAGCTGTTCTGCTTCTGCACCATTGTGTCATATGTCTACAAGGCTCTGCTTCATCCCCCATTATATTTAACATCTACCAGAAACCCCTGGGAGAGATCTCCAGAAAAAAATGACTCTCTCTTTTACTTTTTAAACTAATCCAGTGGAGAGCCTGACTTAGTGTCTAGACTTGTAGGTCAGAATAAGCACCAGAAGTGGCCCCAAAAGCCGACTAGTGGCAATGTGACAAGCACTCAGTTTTGTTTGTTCTTGGTGTTCTACATAACCTACTTTCCGAATTGTTTTCAAAGGCAATGGAAAATATTTCATGCTGTAGCAATTGATCCAAGAAATTCCACGGATGTAAATGACAGTTACTATAGGTCTAGTCCTGCTGAACCCTAAAAGAGGTTTGGAAGTTGGGTTTATCCCAGGCTGAGAATCCTGGAAGCAGTTTGACAACGTGGCCCTGACAACACAGAGGCACTCTGAATGCCATCAACTATGATATACTCTGAAATCCAGCTAGCAAGAAGACAGAAAGATGCTGCTGCATCTCTGAGACGTGCTGGTGATGACCTAGCCTTAATAATGTAAACATAGGAGTAAGTACTGGGACAAAGGAAAGCGCTGGACAAGTATTACCAGCAGTGAGTTGCCGCTGTCTGCCTAGTTTTTATTTAGAGGGGAACTGTGCACAATTAAAGGTTTTTAATAAACGGTGCGCCTAAAAAAAAACCTAGTTAAAATGAAGTGGAGATCAGCAAAAGGATTGCACTTAACCGTATTTTTGGTGTTTGAGAGAACAGTGCCTACCAAGAAGAAAAGTATGAAAAGGAGGGTAGGAGCCGTCTCCATTGACAACTCCTGTATTATGGTTTAGACCCTGAAACTCTTGGTGCTAGTGGACTCGAACCTAACTGTTTTACGGTTGAGTCTGTGTCATCTTGTTGGTTCAGCATTAAGTGCTAAAGGACCCAGATCGACACTTGCCAGATTCTTCTGCTCCCGAAATAGCTGCAGCCTGTGAAATAGATAGGGGTCGATAACAGCAGCTCTTGGCTGTTGCAGCTGCTCACAGTTCTTCAGACATGACCAAGAGGATCCCAGGCCAAGCCCTTGATTTACCAAACTGAAGAGACCCCATGAAGGAGTAGACCAGTCTCCATCCTTTTGGGCCACCAATGTAGTTCTAGTCCGAGACCTAGGCCAGAGGAATGTCAAGAGATTATGTAGGACATACTGGAGGTACATAGCTATTTACCCACTTCCTCCACAGAAGGCAAATTGGGTGTGGGTAACAGAGGGCTTGATTATAGGCAGCATAACATTTTTGAAGGAGGTCGAGCCATTTCTTTATAGTATGGTAAATTGATGTTTTCCTTTTAATTGTAATTTAACACTCTTGTTGTTCATAAAACCTGAGCATTCCTCTCTTTTTGCTAACCAAATGGGTCAAACAGTTGTTGTCAATAAATGCTTGGCCACTTATCAAATAATGATTGACATGAAGATCACCAAGGACTTTCCACCTTACATCTCTAGATGCACTGATTACATCCATCCAAGCTTGTACGGTTTCTGTGACTTATGTAGACATGAAGTCTAGCATTCTACATGTATAGGAGTCTAGTGACGCCTTAAAAGATTTAACAAGCACAAGCTGTCATGGACTAGAGTCCACTTTATCCACTACAGTGATGTTCAGACTTGGACCTTGGATGGAAAATATTAAAAAAAACCCAGAAATGGTGTATATCCTGCATCAAATAATACTGAAAAGGAGATTCAAATTATATACCCAGAGCAAACTATATTTTGGGTGGAGGCGGGCAAAAAGCGCCAGCATTATACAAGGGAAAGCATTCAGATCAGATCCAGAAAAAGAGCCAAGAATGAGCCACTCGAAAGGCGAACAAAGAAAAAAAGAACATCTTTATCAATGCACAGTGTGATGAGATCATGTTAGCAGGGATTCTTAAACACCAGTTCAATAATAACCCGTTTCAACCCCTTGTCAATAATTTTAACACTTCTAGAATTGAACACATTTTTCTTTTTGATGAATTCTGTAAAGAGCAGGACCCCACCTCCGCACCCAAAATAATGTGCTTTGCTAGCCAAATACACGCGGCCATTTGCTTTCAGCAATTTTGAAAGCGTATCGTGCAAATCTTCATAGTAATCAGGATTGTAAATTGTTTCTGATGTGAGTATGAGATCATATTTTGCGAAGGGTGTATTGCTGTTTAGTAAAAGCTTACTAAATCCTGACCATTCCCCAGAAAAGAACTTGCACTTTGAAATTAAGTCTTGGTTGAAGTCTCTTTTCTGGCAGGGCTGTAGAGAAGGATCACCCTTCTGACAAATGCAGTTTACCAGGACATTAGGTAGAGTTCTCTCTTCAATCACCATGCTGTTATAGTCCTGGAAGTGCACTCTTTCAGCATTTCCTTTCAATGCAGTGATTCCCAGAAGTCCAGCCCCACAGCCCAGGTCCAAAACTACCTTATGCACAAACTGAACTTCAGCTTCTGAAAAATAGTCCACGAGATCAAATGTGCATTCCCATATTTTCAGACCTCCTTCGTAAACGCCAGTAATTAGGTCTGAGTGAGAAGAAATGTTTTTCGTCAACATGTTATCTCCATGGGAGTAATTTGGGAGTTCTGCCTTTACCACAGAAATGTTTACATGGCACAGGCCGAATAGTGTCTCTACAACTTTATTTTCCAAGACTTTACTAATGTCTTCAGGGACGTTATGTTCCTTGGCAGCTGCAGGACTAGAATATTTCTCTAGCAAAGTTACATCACGGCTTTTATTCAAAGAGCTGTGCTCTGCCACCTGAGCAGGCATTTCTGATAAAAGTTCCTGGTCAAAAATATTTTCGTCTGAGGAAATATTTCTCTTTTCTACCAGGCTTTCTTGCCTGTCCAGAAGGATTAAAGATTCTTGTACCAATTCTTGTTGTGGTTTTCCATCTTCAAGAGCCTCTGGTTTGTTTTCTGCTGTGTTCTCTATAGAGAAGTTGAACTGAAATGCCATTCTCATGCGAAACAGGTGCAAAAATTTGTATCTCCAAAGTACAAATGCACAGAATGCTGCTGGAAGAATGAGCTGTTGAAAGGCAGTTTGTAGGTTCAGTCTTTACTTCAAATGTCTCTTCTCTGTAGTTACATGTTCTGTTCGGCTCTGCTGAGATTGCCTCTTAAATGTAAATGCATTTGCACTGCTCAAACAAACAAACAAAACAAAATCAACAAATAGTAACATCAATAAAACACTAATGCCTTGATTTAAGTACATCCTTGTGTTTTGGGAAAGGAGAACTGGACGTCCATACCAACTTAAATCAATCCTACCTTCACCTTTTAAAATGTGCATTTAGGTTCTGGAGTAGCAAAAAGCTATAACAAAGGAAGGTAAATTGTAAGAAGAAATATAATTATTTTGTTTGGCATTCCTCCTCCAGAAAATTAAGAAAATACTATTAATTATACTCGAATGTTGTTTTGGTCTCATCCTTGCTTTGTTTCAGTGATGGAATGTCTGGCTAAGCATGTTCTCCTTGGAACAAAAGCTTCCCAGAGAACACACAGTAACCTAATAGCAGCAAAAAAGTTAAGCTCTTTGTTTGCATGCATCTTACAGAGGATGCTTGCAAGACCGGGTTGTAACACAATAGCCTAAAAAAAAGAATCCCCCTTCCTCTCTTTTTGTCTTTTTAAAAATTCGTAACATCCAGCCTGGTGAAGACGTCTGATGATCTTGAAAACTTGTACAATGTTTTCGGCCAATTTGGTTGGTCCTGATAAAATGCATTACACAGATTTTGTTCTTGGGACTAAATGGCAACCTTAGAAGAAGAAGAGAAGAGATTGGATTTATACCCCACCCTTCAAAACCCAAAGTTGTCTCAGAGCGGCTTACAAACTCCTTTCCCTTCCCCTCCCCACAACAGACACCCCGTGAGGTAGGTGGGGGCTGAGAGAGCTCTGACAGAAACTGCTCCTTTTCCAAGGACAGCTCTTATCAGAACTATGGCTTGCCCAAGGTCATCCAGCCAGATGCGAGTGGAGGAGTGGGGAATCAAACCCAGTTCTCCCAGATTAGAGTCAGCGCACTTAACCACTACACCAAACTGGCTCTCAAAAATCAAACTGCCACGGGAGAACAGGGACAGAGTCCTTAACATCTAAGAGGTACTGCAACAGGGACATGCCTTAGAAGTAGGGCTGCCAGATCACCATTGTGGTGGGGGAAAGGGCCCTCAAGACACAGCTGATTTACAGCAAACCCATGAGGTTTTCGAGGCAAGAAAAATTCAGAGTTGGTTTGCCACTGCCTGCCTCCATATCACAACCCCTCGAGTTATTCCTCAAGCATCTCCCATTTGTTTACTAGGCAGGGCCAACCCTGCTTAGCTGTGGAGATCTGATGAGCTCAAGCTAGCCTGGGCAACCCAGGTCAGGGCCAGGTCACCCTCAGACCGGCCCAACTGATCAGCTAGTCCAGCAAGCCGGTTCTCTTAAGCAGGGCATAGAGGTGACAGTTCATGACCCCTCCACACACAACCCCATTTGTCCCTCGGCATCTGTTATTCCAGGATATGGTGCCTCAGAGGAATTAGCTCTCATAGCTGATCTCATAGTTTTTTACCTCCTTCTCAAGGGCTCTGGGGAGAACACAAAAAAGGATGGAAGCGGGAATGCACTATATATTTGCACACTATATGAAAGGGGGATGCTACCTGCTGCTTGGCTACACATCCACTGCCAGAGCCAGGAGCCAGCAAAATCTCCTTCCTTGCCTTTAAGTGCTCCAAGCTCCGCTCCCCACATCTCCCACAAAGAGTCGACACCTTTCCCATCCTGTCCCCTGCATTCAATGTGCAAGTATGGAAAAGCAACAAAGGCCATTTTGAATGTGCTTGAGCTTAATTTTTTTGAATGGACTGAAGGTCACATGGATTTATAGTCGCTTCCTGATCCTCGCATGTGTACTGTTTTCCCTGGAAACCTGAGGCTACAATTAGGAGTCTTCCCCTAGATAAGACTGGTGTTTGGGGTCTGCTTGCAAGCCTTCCTCCCCCAGTGCCTTCGGTCAAATGCAACAGGCGTTAGGCTGCTAAAACAGCGATCATAAACTCACTGAAATGAATGCAGATATCCAGGACTGTAGAGAGGGTCGAAGGTTTTGGCTACAAGTGTTAGTTTTTAAACTTCTGTATTTTCCTCCAGGACTTTCAGATAGAGAATGAGGGACCTGAAGGTGGCAGCAGCGGGGGGGGAGGAGAATGGGGGAGACGTGCAATTTTCTACCTGAAGATGGGTAGCCAGTGTTAGTCTGTCTGTAGCAGCAGAAAAGAGTCCAGGAACACCTTAAAGACTAACAAAATTTGTGGCGGGGGAGGCGCTTTCATGAGTCACTGCTCACTTCTTCAGATACAGCGAGAATGGGAGTCCATCCGTCCTTATATGCCAAATCACAACAGCAGTCTCTCTTTCTAATCTCCCTTTGCAATTCCTTTGTAAGAGCACTGCGACTCTTAGGTCAGCAACTGAATATTCCGGAAAGTTAAAATTTCGGAATATACTAGCCAGTTTGGTGTACTAGCCAGTTTGGTGTAGTGGTTAAGTGCGCGGACTCTAATCTGGGAGAACCGGGTTTGATTCCCCCACTCCTCCACTTGCACCTGGCTGGATGACCTTGGGCAAGCCCTAGTTCTGATAAGAGCTGTTCTTGAAAAAAGAGCAGTTTTTGTCAAGAGATCTCTCAGCTCCATCTACCTCACAGGGTGCCTGTTGTGGGGAGGGGAGGGGAAGGGAAAGGAGTTTGCAAGCCGCTCTGAGACACCTTTGGGTTTTGAAGGGTGGGGTATAAATCCAATCTCCTCCTCTTCTAAAAGGAAGGGCAGGGTTGCCCATTGGAAACAATGGGAAACACTTGAAGGCCCACTGGAAATAATGGGAGCCAGGAATGCCAATTTTTTTTTTAACAGTGTAATAAGTCTGTGCAACATTTATTTGCCTGATTGCATGGAATTGTTTTAAGTGAGTGGGGATTGCTTCTGTTGCTGATTTCCACTGGGGATTCAGCGAAGTTGGCTGGAATCATATATGCTGGAACCAATGCATTCCTTAATATGTCATTTTTGAATAAGGAGATGATGAGGCAGGCACCCCTGGAGTACTGTCGGATTGGATTTTCTTCCACTAGATTTTCAGCATACATCATGGGTTATAGCCAGATCTCTCTACTCCTCTATCCCTGCCAATATTTCATCTGCTTACTGATGGATGAACACTGAATGCTGGTAAATGGTTGACTCAAACTGCCTTGTAGTCTCCCCCCCCAGCATTCTATCCTTCACCTCACAGTTTCAGCTATGCATCTTCTACCACCCTTTATCTCTGCTCCCTTGTGTTCAGCTTCTCATTCATCAGACTCTAGGAAGACCTTGGCTGGTAGTTTTCTTAATTCCTTTTCTGTATAGCTTCTTCCTTCCAGCTGCCATTCAACTGCCTCTTTCTCCAGGAATGCCAATTGACTTGCAAGGGCTCCATTGAAATATATTACAGTACAAGCAGAGTTGCAATAAAAATGTGGAATGCATTTTCCATTAAGAGTCTCTGGGCCCAAATAGACTACTCTGGGACTGGGATGAGAGGCCCCAGCTTGGAATGACAAGCCCTAGGGGGCAGCAGAAGTGTTCTGGGACTGGGATGAGAGGCCCCAGAGTGGAATGACAAGGCCTATGGGGCAGCAGAAGTGTTCTGGGACTGGGATGAGAGGCCACGGAGTGGAATGACAGCCCCTGGGGGGAAGCAGGAGTGTTCTGGGACCTGAATGAGAGACCACGGAGTGGAATGACAGCCCCTGGGGGTAGCAGAAGTGTTCTGGGACCGGAATGAGAGACCACGGAGTGGAATGACAGCCCCTGGGGGTAGCAGGAGTGTTCAGAGACCAGAATGAGAGACCAGGGAGTGGAATGACAGCCTCTGGGGGTAGCAGGAGTGTTCAGGGACTGGAATGAGAGACCACGGAATGGAATGACAGCCCTGGGGGGTAGCAGGAGTGTTCAGGGATCGGAATGAGAGACCACAGAGTGTAATGACAGCCCCTGGGGGGTAGCAGGAGTGTTTATGGACCGGAATGAGAGAACACGGAGTGGAATGACAGCCCCTGGGGGAAGCAGGAGTGTTCAGGGACCGGAATGAGAGACCACGGAGTGGAATGACAGCCCCTGGGGGTAGCAGGAGTGTTCTGGGACCGGAATGAGAGACCACGGAGTGGAATGACAGCCCCTGGGGGTAGCAGAAGTGTTCTGGGACCGGAATGAGAGACCACGGAGTGGAATGACAGCCCCTGGGGGGTAGCAGGAGTGTTCAGAGACCAGAATGAGAGACCAGGGAGTGGAATGACAGCCTCTGGGGGGTAGCAGGAGTGTTCAGGGACTGGAATGAGAGACCACGGAATGGAATGACAGCCCTGGGGGGTAGCAGGAGTGTTCAGGGATCGGAATGAGAGACCACAGAGTGTAATGACAGCCCCTGGGGGGTAGCAGGAGTGTTTATGGACCGGAATGAGAGAACACGGAGTGGAATGACAGCCCCTGGGGGGAAGCAGGAGTGTTCAGGGACCGGAATGAGAGACCACGGAGTGGAATGACAGCCCCTGGGGGTAGCAGAAGTGTTCTGGGACCGGAATGAGAGACCACGGAGTGGAATGACAGCCCCTGGGGGGAAGCAGGAGTGTTCTGGGACCGGAATGAGAGACCACGGAGTGGAATGACAGCCCCTGGGGGTAGCAGAAGTGTTCTGGGACCGGAATGAGAGACCACGGAGTGGAATGACAGCCCCTGGGGGGTAGCAGGAGTGTTCAGAGACCAGAATGAGAGACCAGGGAGTGGAATGACAACCTCTGGGGGGTAGCAGGAGTGTTCAGGGACTGGAATGAGAGACCACGGAATGGAATGACAGCCCTGGGGGGTAGCAGGAGTGTTCAGGGATCGGAATGAGAGACCACAGAGTGTAATGACAGCCCCTGGGGGGTAGCAGGAGTGTTTATGGACCGGAATGAGAGAACACGGAGTGGAATGACAGCCCCTGGGGGAAGCAGGAGTGTTCAGGGACCGGAATGAGAGACCACGGAGTGGAATGACAGCCCCTGGGGGGTAGCAGGAGTGTTCAGGGACCGGAATGAGAGACCACGGAGTGGAATGACAGCCCCTGGGGGGTAGCAGGAGTGTTCTGGAACTGGAATGACAGGCCCCAGAGCAGAATGACAGGCCCTGGGGGGTACCAGCAGTGTCCTGTGACTAGAATGACAGCCCTTGGGGGGTAGTAGGCGTGGTCTGGGACTGGAACGACAGCCCCCAGAGTAAAATCAGGGTTCTCCTTTGTGAGCTACTGACATTACAGTTGTGAACGAGAGAGTTGGCTGCTGCACAAATTAGTTTGCTCTGGAGCCCTCCTTCTGAGCAAAGACAAAAATGTGTGAGCCGGAGGCTAACCCCCCCCCCGTGAGCTAGCTCACACCCACTCAGCTTAGAGGGATCACTGGTCTCCACCACCACGGCAGTGTGCTTGAGCGAGGAGCCGTTCATGCCTCACACTTCCAATCCGCTGCTCTTCGAGGCTGCTGGGGCCAGTGCTCCCTCTCAGCTGAGCGAGTGTGAGCTAGCTCACAGTGTTTTAGCCTCCGACTCACATATTTTCGCCTGGGCTCGGGAAGGATGGGGCTCCAGGGCAAACTGACTCATGCAGCAGCCAAAATGGCTCGCTCACAGCTTTAAGGCCAGCAGCACACAAGGTGGAATTTTTGCTCACGGACTCCACAGCTTAGAGGAGTGTTGGCTGGGGTGGGTTGCTGGAAGGGGGGAAGTGTGCTTTTCTGAGTTTCCGCCCAGGATCCAGGCAGCACGGGTTCGAATCCCCACTGTGCCGTGGGTGCTTGCCCGGTGGCCGCCAGTGTTCCCTCTAAGCTGAGTTAGTGTGAGCTAGCTCACAGTTTCTTAGCCTCTGGCTCACAGTTTTGCCTTAGCTCAGGAAGGAGGGCTCCAGAGCAAACTGATTTATGCAGCTGCCAAATCGCCTGCTCACAACTTGAATGCCAGGAGCTCACCAGACTCCACAGCTTAGAGGGAGCATTGCAGCCAGTGTTCCCTCTAAGCCGAGTCAGTGTGAGCTAGCTCCCAGTTTTTTAGCCTCCGGCTCACAGATTTTTGTCTTTGCTCAGGAAGGAGGGCTCCAGAGCAAACTGATTTATGCAGTACAGCCAAATCGTCCGCTCACCACTCTAATGCCAGGAGCTCACAAAGGAGAATTTTTGCTCACCAGACTCCGCAGCTGAGAGGGAGCCTTGGTGGCGGCAGGCTCCAGTCCCAACTCCCTCTCTCTGCCTCACTTACCTCACGGGGCCGTCGCGAGCGGAGTGGAGGAGGGGGAAGTGCTGCAAGCCGCCTTGGGTCCCCCTCGGGAGGAAGACGGGGCACACGAGCCGCCCACCGCCGGCGCCGCCAACCCGCCCGCTCAGCGCATGCGCCAAGGCCGACGTCATCGCCGCCGCCGCGGTGCCGGATGGGAGCAGCGCGCGGGCTCGGCGGGTCTTTCGAGAGCGGCGCAGGGTCCTCCCGCCATGGCCCAGGCCGCGCCTGAGGAGGAGGAGGCGTCGTCGTCGTCGTCGTCGTCGCCGCTGCGGCGGCTGCTGAGGGAAGTGGAGGGCTGGGAGCCCGAGCGGTGCCGCCGCCAGCTGCCCGCCGCCCTGCCCCGGCTCCTCATATCCTTCGCCCGCGCGCGCTCCGGGGCGGCCGGGAGGGGAGCGGCTCTGCGGCTTTATGCGCCCCCAAAAATATGTATTTTAAAAAAACGCACTCAGTTAATGTCCCCCCCCTTCCCCCCTCCCAGGGGCGGATTAAGGCTCGCTGGTGCCCCCTGAGCGCTGGCCAGTCTCGGTGCCCCCCTCTTGGTGTGCCCTAAGCACTGACCAGTCTCGGTGCCCCCCCTTGGTGTGCCCTAAGCACTGACCAGTCTCGGTGCCCCCCCCTTGGTGTGCCCTAAGCACTGACCAGTCTCGGTGCCCCCCCTTGGTGTGCCCTAAGCACTGAACAGTCTCGGTGCCCCCCTTGGTGTGCCCTAAGCACTGACCAGTCTCGGTGCCCCCCCTTGGTGTGCCCTAAGCACTGACCAATCTAGGTGCCCCCCTCTTGGTGTGCCCTAAGCACTGACCAGTCTCGGTGCCCCCCCCTTGGTGTGCCCTAAGCACTGACCAATCTAGGTGCCCCCCTCTTGGTGTGCCCTAAGCACTGACCAGTCTCGGTGCCCCCCCTCTTGGTGTGCCCTAAGCACTGACCAGTCTTGGTGCCCCCCCTTGGTGTGCCCTAAGCACTGACCAGTCTCGGTGCCCCCCCCTTGGTGTGCCCTAAGCACTGACCAGTCTCGGTGCCCCCCCCTTGGTGTGCCCTAAGCACTGAACAGTCTCGGTGCCCCCCCTTGGTGTGCCCTAAGCACTGACCAGTCTCGGTGCCCCCCCTTGGTGTGCCCTAAGCACTGACCAATCTAGGTGCCCCCCTCTTGGTGTGCCCTAAGCACTGACCAGTCTCGGTGCCCCCCTCTTGGTGTGCCCTAAGCACTGACCAATCTAGGTGCCCCCCTCTTGGTGTGCCCTAAGCACTGACCAGTCTCGGTGCCCCCCCTTGGTGTGCCCTAAGCACTGACCAGTCTCGGTGCCCCCCCCTTGGTGTGCCCTAAGCACTGACCAGTCTCGGTGCCCCCCTCTTGGTGTGCCCTAAGCACTGACCAGTCTCGGTGCCCCCCCTTGGTGTGCCCTAAGCACTGACCAGTCTCAGTGCCCCCCCCTTGGTGTGCCCTAAGCACTGACCAGTCTCGGTGCCCCCCTCTTGGTGTGCCCTAAGCAGTGACCAGTCTCGGTGCCCCCCCTTGGTGTGCCCTAAGCACTGACCAGTCTCAGTGCCCCCCTCTTGGTGTGCCCTAAGCACTGACCAGTCTCGGTGCCCCCCTCTTGGTGTGCCCTAGGCACTGACCAGTCTTGGTGCCCCCCTCTTGGTGTGCCCTAAGCACTGACCAATCTAGGTGCCCCCCTCTTGGTGTGCCCTAAGCACTGACCAATCTCGGTGCTCCCCCTGGGTGCCTTAAGTACTGACCAATCTTGGTGGGCCCCCCTCATTGAAATGAGTGTCATGACAACTGAATTTGGCTCAATTTTTTTAAAAAAATATATTTTATTTTGAATATAGCATAACAAAATACACATCACAAATATGAAAACAGCAAAGATACAAGAATAATAAACCATCGAACTTTCAAACGTACATATATCATTATTCAACTCTGTCAGATACTAACTGATATCAATTTAGTACAATCTTTTCCAAAAAAACCCCATCTAATGTATTGTAAGTACAAAGGTTATCCATAGGGGAAGAATATCAAGTCTGTGCTAGTATGTGAACAGGTTGGGATAAGACCATAAAGGAGCAAATTATAAAGCATAATCTATTTTTACTTTTAAACACCTGCACTTTACTTTTAAACATAGCCTATGACACTGGCACCTCGCCAACAAAAAATAGAAGATAACCCTAGGGTGCACCATGATCAATTTGCACTACTTTTTATCAATTTTTTTTTTTACAAATCTTCATTTGTTTTTTCTTTTTTTCTTACCCTTTCCCTAACTTTGCGGTGCCCCCTTTGGCCCTGGTGCCCTAAGCACGTGCTTCGTGGCTTAATGGTTAATCTGCCACTGCCCGCCCCCACATTTAATTTCTCCATAAAATACATTCAAAACTGTGATTATTCTAAAACACCACCAAGCGCATCTCCCTGGGCAAGCTGGGGTGGAGAAAGGGCCAAACATATAAAACAAAACTAGAACCGCGGTCCCTTGCACACCTAAATAAAACTCACTGATTTCCGTGGGACTTAATTCTGAATAAATGTAGAAAGGAATGGTCTGTGGGATCCATGCTTGAGAACCTGCAATTCCTTAGGCTATGCTTATGGTGAGTATTCAGATCTAAAGGATTAGATGGTGGAATTTGGCAAAGGGTCTGATTCTCCTGCACCTACACCTAGTGGTGTAAGAGTAATTACCCTGTGGTTTGGTCCAGTAACTTTGAAGAAAAAGAAATAGAGTTGGATTTATACTTGGAGTCTCAGAGCAGCTTACAGTCTCCTTCCCTTCCTCTTCCCACATGTGGGCTGAGAGAGCTTTGAGAGAACAACTCTGAGAGAACTGTGACTGACCCAAGGTCACCCAACTGGCTGCATGTGGGAAGCAAACCCGGTTCTCCAGATGAGAGTCCACAGCTCTTAACCAGTACACCAAACTGGCTCTCTTTGCGTGGGATATATGATGCAGCTTTTATTTGTGGGTGTTTGTGTGTATGTTTTTCCTTAATATTGGTACTCTGTGTATCAGATTTCTGACAACTGGACTGAGCATATTTGTAAGTAAAAGCTATGAGTAAAAGTGTATGAAGTTTAGCTAGATTGACATTGCATACTTAAAAGTATCTGTTTTCTTTATTTTGCTATATATGATTTTTTTCTAGCCATGCCTTGTAATTGTACATTGCAGGAATGCATATGTGCAAAGCTTTAATGTACTGTGTAATATCAAAATATTCAGTCTCTCTCTCCCTGCCTTTTATCTTTCTCTTGAACAAACCAGTAGAAGTGGAAATATGAGCTAGACAGTAGTGGAGAATTATTATATTTTTCATGCAATTAATATAATTTTCATAAATTTGTATCCCCTTTCTGCCCTGAAAAATGCATTTTTCTTCATTACTTAAACATTTCTGGGAATTGTACATCTCTATTACTCTGGCCCTTCCCACTTTAGTTGGCAAACCTTGCCAATTAGGACTGGACATCCAGTACTGGACTGGACATTCTGAAGCTTAGAAGGTTCCACCTCTGTTTAGCATTGGACTGATAATTGCTACTGAGTATCATTACACTGTCATTCCTAAGGGAAGCTCTGGAATATTTTTTCCATTTGAAAAACCACATTTTAATAAACATAATAAAATGCTAGGATGGATTCCATGGCTAAATAAACTATCAGAGAAATGAGTCCAAGATGGTTAGGACTTCATGGAAAAGGAGTTATTAAGGCACAATCAATAATGAAGAAAAATAGGAGACATATAAACCTGTGGCCACATGAAAACTAAGCAATAAGCTGAAAATCAAAAAGGAATGTATAGGATAAATAACATGGATTTGTTTTGAAAAGCCAAAGCTCAAAGTGGGTTGAGGCTGGCTACATTTACCCAAAACAACAGAGAGGTTTTCCAAATATGCTCGAAGTAAAGGGTAAAAGGAGGTCTCAGTAAGCCCGCTGCTTAATAAGGCTGCTGAAATGTTAACAGATGACAGAGAAGGCAGGACTAGTTAGTTCCTATTTTTCTCTGAACTGTCCCAAAAGAGAACTCAGTGCAATCTTGCAAAAGTGGTGTGACTGGTGAGGAGACAGGCTCGCAGCTTGCAGTTAAGGAGGGCTGCTTTAAATGAGTCCAGATCTGTAGGGCCCAGATGATTTGCATCTGAGAATACTAAAGGAACTTAACTGAGGTACCTTCAGAATTTACTGAATCTGTCAGAATGGGGCTGGCCACTGGGAGGAATAAGTGGTCAGTACTTTCTTGAAAGGGGGTGGTCCCTAAAGTTTTGAAGGAATCAGTGCTAAGAGCACTCCTGAAGAACCTCTTGTTGAACCTCATAGGTAAAGGTAAAGGTTCCCTTGCTCGAAAGCCAGTCAAATCCGACTCTAGGGTTGCGGTGCTCATCTCTGTTTCAAAGCTGAAGAACCAGCGCTGTCCAAAGACGTTTCCGTGGTCATGTGGCCGGCATGACTAAACACCAAGGCGCACAGAACGCTGTTACCTTCCCACCGAAGCAGTATTTATCTATCTACTTGCAATTTCTTGCTTTCGGACTGCTAGGTTGGCAGGAGCTGGAACCAGAGGCAGGAGCTCACTCCGTCATGCGGCACTCGGGTCTCGAACTGCTGAACTACCGACCTTGCAGCCCGCAGTTCAGCATCTTAACCACTTGAGCCACCGCATATCTCATAGATCTGGCTAATCATTGGCCTGTGTAAAATCCTCCCTTATTTGGTGCAAGATCCTAGAGCTCATAATATTCCAAGCTCCAGTACCTTGGTTGCCCTTTTTACTGACTTGCTCCAGGAACTGGACTGGAAGAATGTATCCCTTTTGGTTTACTTCCATCCCTGGACTTTTCAGCAGTTTTCATCCTATTAACCATGGTGTCCTTCTGGATCCTTAGACAGCCTTGGACTGGGGGGCATTGTGATAGACCTCCAAGTCTTTCTTGGCGGGTAGATTCCGGAAAGTGATCTGGAGAGGCCATTGCTCTGTCACAAGGCCTTTGACGTAATGTCAGCTTTGTATCTTCTCAACAATGATGCATAAGTTGTGGAACTTCATCCCCAGGGAAGTTTTATCTCCTTTTTTCTTGTTGGTCTTTGGATATACCACACAACAGCAATTTTTAAGGAGTGATTCATTGTCTGATCTGTATGCTAGAAATGGTTATGTTTTTCAGTTGTTGCTTGTTTTGGATCACTTATTTGTAGTGTTGAGTTTTTTCATGTTGTGTATGTTGCCACTTTATACTGATTTGAATTCTAGTTTTTGTTTGTGAGCCATTTTAGAATATTTTAATCAAAAGGTAGGCCATTAACATTTTAATAAATTAATAAAATAAATGCAAACAATGAACATTTGTTCTTTGGGCAATAACTGCTCCACAGCACCACCTGTGCTTGACATGTGGCTTTCCTTACCTTTTTCTTTCTTTCACAGGTGTCTTGAGAATCCTGGCAGAACGGTTTCTGCCCCACATTAACCTTTCTGAGTTAGAGCAAGAATTTTCCTCCAAAGTATTACCAAAGGTATGACACAGTACTGTAGACTAGCAAATGCCAAGTTAGGGTTTGCTGAGTCTTTGCAACAAAAGAGCCTAGAGACTTACTTTTTGAAAAAAGAAAGCTGGGAATTTACAGAAAATTATGCACAGATTATCATAACATTATATCAATTTGCTATATGTCATTTGCTATTTTTTTAAAAAAATCTGAAAAATCCCTGGTGCTGTGGGGTGGGGAGATTGACTGCTGCCCAGGGAAATGGGGCAGGGAAATTAGCCATGCAGAAGTCCCATCGCCACTGCACTTTATCAGTAGCCACAGCAGCGATGGGGAAGCTACACAAGCTTGTCCCTGTGGGGAAAGCATCATTATCCCTGAATTTGTCTAATGCTTTTTAAAAGTCATCAGAACTAATGGTCATCATCCCATCCCTTAGCAGTGGGCTGCCTTTTGGTTGTATGTAATCTGTAGAAGGCCTGTATTGGATTTCTTGTACTAATATTGTTTTCTTTGTAACTGACTTTGTTCTAACAGGTAGTACAATTGTTTGATCTTTTGATATATGAATTATCCAGTCAAGCAAAAGAATTAACAAATGAGAATGCAGAATTACACATGACACTGAGGAGTCATCTGAAGGTAAAACTTGGAAAGTTACATTTTCTGCACAATTAAATTTTTAAAAATCGGCATTTGATTGCTAATATTCTGAATGGCTTCTTTGTTTCTGGGAAGGTATCCATTTTGTTTCAATATTTGTCTGGCTGTCATCAGTAGATAACTTTAAATACGTGCCTGATCGGAAACTGTCTACTTCCAATTTCTGTGTTTGGACAATGCACAGAAAACAATCTGTTCTAAAATAGTTGTTGTTTGGAACTGAGCATAAAGAATCTGCCATTGCCAGGTGATAAAATTTCTACACATCAGTTAGCTGGAAGCTTTAAATTATGGTATGAACCCTTTGTGGTAAGGATTGGGCTAAGATATCTTTCCTATGGAGCAAGTGGTTCATAGTTCCATTATAATTTCCCCCATGTTCACCTTCTACAGAAGGTTGTATTTTATTAAGTAGGGATTTATAAAAACTTCCTTGTTGGTTTATGGTGCATAACATTCGTTTGACCATTCTCTGTTTCTTCCAAGATGTACAATTGAACTTTTACATTAATATATATGTATCCCTCTTTTGGTATTGATTGGGGTACATGGGGGAAAAATTCCCTCAGTTTGAACAAGGTAAATAACAAAGGTAGTTGACCTTGCGAACCTGTCTCTTGGAGGATAATTACATCACCTTGCCTTTTCCCAAGAATCGTATCTTTTTCCTCTTTCATTTCAGTATTAAGTCCTTGTAACGTTAAGACCTAATGCTTTCAAGTTGCTGATTTTTATCAGCAATTAAAATTGCACTTTCATATGTTAGAAAAGTAATATGTGTATCTTGGGAAATTTTAATTCTATAACATCAATATTGAGTCTCTCCTGTTAAGTGAATATAGTTTTGTTTAATGGCTTGTCATAATGCAGTTTAGATCTACCTGTATTGACCTTTCAGATCATTTACTTACTGCTATCATTTCGATGCCATCCATGTTTATTCCACCTTGGAAAAGAAAACCTCCTTCCTTAGTTTTCAAAGTTACCTATTTCTGTTTAAATTGGGGAAATAGAATCTTTAAATGGTGTCTCTCATTTATATTGTTCCCCTGGAGAAAATGGCTGCTTCGGAGGGTGGACTCTGTGGCATTATACTACCCTGAGGCCTCTCCCCTCCCCAAACCCCGCCCTCCTCAGACTTCATCACAAAATCTCCAGGCATTTGCCAACCTGGCCCCGGCCCCAATGAGTTCTCCCTCAAAGGCCAAAATAGGGCTGCCTTTTACTGACAGAACCAAGTTTGGAATGCTGTGGTTGCCCAGCAGCCACTGAGGGAATCCACTGCTTGAAGCTACAGGTGCTCCTTTTATCATTTTTGGATTTTTTAAGCTGCCCAATGTATTTTTTGTTAGATTTATGCAAACCTTTTCATGTTTAGAAAGATCTGCCTTGCCTGTTCACAGCTCCAGTCACTGGATTGGTGTATCCAAAGATATCTGGACTTTGCCATTAGAATATAAGATATTTTCCTTGAGTAATTTGTCTGTAAGGAACTGGAATTTCCCCTCCCCCCCTTTTAAAATGTGATCAGTGACTTTTCCATTGATTTTTGGTTTGGGCTTTTCAAACACAGCCTTCATAAAATATTATCTTGACTTAGATGTTTCAAAAGAACGAAGATGACTTTGTCTTAATTTTATCTTACAAGCAGTTTGAATTTCTAATATAAACTGTCTCTGTATACATATTTTTGTTTACAGAGCCTATTATAGTCCCTTTCACCTGTAGCATTCTACACCCCCAGAAGGTTAGGGAAGCTTGGGAATAGCTTGGGATATGCAGCAAGAAGAGAGAACTGGCAGAAATTGCCCTCCCTTGCACAAGTGCTGGTCTCTTTATTGGAACAGCTCATCCTGGAAGTGGTTTCTTCTAGTTTTCCCTTAAGCTATACCCCCCACAACGTTCGTGCATGTTCTGCTATGTTGCTGAGAAACCTTTGACTTGGGTGAGAGACCCTAAAGATTTTAATATTTTTTACTGAAGTGTGTGTGTGCTTTTTTAAAGGTCCATGTATTGCAGAAGTATATACCTATGGCACTTGTGGGCGGAAAATTCCCCCGATGTCTTTAGTCTTTGTGAATACTTGGTGGGGAAAATGTTCTGTTTAAAAGGAAGCTGCAAACCACTTTCAAACTGCTTGTTGGAAGTCCCTTAGGTCAGGAATATGATCAGATGAGCCGGTGTGTGTAAGGGTGGACCCCAATTTAATCATGAAATCCTATGGTCACCCCTAATTTTTCCTCTGCAGTTTACTGCTAAACTTGAATTGAATTGCATTAGAAAATGCAGGAATATAGAATTCCCACTGTTGTTGCAGTGCTACCTGGTTTGGGCCTGTGGCAGCCAGGGTTTTTAGGAAGCATGCCCTGACAGAAGCTGAGCCGTCTGCCCGGAAGCCATCTCCACTGATGCTTTTTACTAATGTATTTTCCCTTGCAGACTGTAGTGCAGCTGATGGAAGTATTAAGAGGATGTGTGCAACATGTCTGTGCCATGCAGGAGACTGTGCCTCTAGAACTCATCCACAGTCTTCCCTCTTCTGTTCTTCATGTGATCAAGAGCACATTTATATACTGCAAGGTTGGTGAACTGAATACTTCCATAGACATTTAGAATTAACAGGCCAAAAAAAAAATTCTACAAGTTTTTTAACAGAAACCATTGAAATACTAGTACTGTGTCCAGGTTTCTAAAAAAAATCAGTGTTTTGAATTCCCCAGAACTGTCCCTAGAGGGTACATGATTAGTAAAAACCAAAATAAAAAGTGGAGGGAGAGAACGCATTGTTCCAGGGCGTAATGGGAAAGCTTTATGGTCGACAATTTGTAACACTCTAAAATTAGAGTAGAGGAGGTTGTGTTGCTCTGTCCCCAGCAGTCTTTGGGGCAACCGAAATCCTATTTTGTATCTAGTGTAGTCGAACCTACTTAAGTCTGCGAATGTAGATTCTGATAAAAGTTATTATGTTACTATGACTTTTAGGTATTCTGTCATTCGTGAGCCTGTTTCCACTGTTATCTGTGCATCATAATGTGTGCGTGTGCTTCCTGACTCTCCCTTTTGCTACAGGACAGTGAGTCCCTGTACGGTGACCATCTCCATTTGTTTGCTGACTTACTCCAGTCTTTGTTTAAGGAAACCTACGCTTTGCAAAAGCAGTTTATGGAGCTGCTTGATATGGCATCTGTGGATTCCTGCGCTGCTGAAGACAGTACAGCAATTATTGTTTCAGGTGAGCGTGCAAAATGTGCATCTTAAGACAAACCATTCTTCTCTGATGGGCACCAAACTAAACAAGCACTTTTCCCTTCCGTGAATGTTGATGTCGCACATCACTTGAGAGGTTCTTACAATTATTCCATGATTCCTGGATGAATGTGCCCCCCCCCTTAAAAATCAAAACCCCGTGGGCTAGGGATTCGGGGCGAAAGTGATTGAAAGTATTCTGAATTTATGAGAAATAGTCCTGAGCTGACGGGATGCCCTGTGTGCCCGTGGCTATGTTTGTTGATAACATTTTATCTTGCAGTTAGTATTGTATTCATTTGCTTTGCAGTGATTCACACTGTGTTGGAGATCTGCTCTGCTATTTCCATCATAGATCATGCCCTTCATGCAAACACCTGGAAGTTCTTAATCAGGTATGTTTTCATCATCTTAATGATACATTATAAGAACTAAGCGGATTCTGTATCTAGCCTGTTATAAACAGGCAGTCTGATCTGTTCTTTTTTTAATTTCCTTTTATTTCATACCACAATCTATATGCATTTTAAAATTGTGGGCACAAAACATTACAACTCAGAGCAAGTCAAATACAAAAACACAACTTTCCATGATGCCTGCAATACAACACTCACCAGCAGGGGGAAGAGCAGCGAGGGGGGGGGAGGGAAGACCTCTGAAACAAATAGATCCTGGCAGAGAAGGGAGCTTATTTTCTGAACACAGCTCTGGTTGAAGCAGTCTGATCTGCTGTTAAGTTCAGTTGAAGTTCTTAAACTGAAGGCCATGTAGTTCTAAACGGTTCAGGTATTTTTGGCTGCGATGTGGGTTGCTAGCTGCAGTGTTTGGGACTTGCCTGCATTCACTCACCTGATGTATCTGTACACAGGTTTTTAAGTCAGATTTGCGCTCCCAGGGCACTATACAATTAAAATCTTTCACATTTTTATTTTCTCTGTGCAGTCTGTGAAGCTTCAGCAGCACCTGTTGGAACCTGCTAGAACTCTTAGTGGTGTTGGTTAGGTCAGAGGTGACCCCCACCCTCCATGTACTGGTGGCTTCCGTAACAGGAATTTATGGCTGGATATGGGACATCCCTGGACCAAACTGACAGGCTGCAGGAGCTTTGCTCATTGGCTTGTTTTCAGGGACATCCCATATGTAACCATTACCCTTCTCTTTCTCTCGTACTGTCTTCCTCCATGTCTCTCTTGCTCCACCACGGGGCATTCCCAGCACCATGATCCCCATATCATTCCCTTCTTGACCTGAGGCACGAGCCCACCTGTTTCACGTCCATTTTCAGCCTGCTCTGAGGGAGGAGGAATGTTACATAGTGTATTGGAAAGGTTCCCTGGCCAGACAGAAGTCATGGGTTGCCAACTGAGACACATTGAATAAGACTTAAATGAAAGCCACTCTGACGCTTGCATTGAGACGAGAGCCAGTTTGGTGTAGTGGTTAAGTGCGCGGACTCTAATCTGGGAGAACCAGGTTTGATTCCCCACTCCTCCACTTGCACCTGCTGATGTGACCTTGGGTCAGTCACAAGCTCTGGCATACCTGTTCTTGAAAAAGAGCAGTTTCTGTCAGAGCTCTCTCTCAGCCCCACCAACCTCACAGGGTGTCTGTTGTGGGGAGGGGAAGGGAAAGGAGTTTGTAAGCCGCTCTGAGACTCCCTTGGGTAGTGAAGGGCAGGGTATAAATCCAATCTCTTCTTCTCTTTTTCTTCTAAACAAATACATTCCTTTTGTTGTACATTTGGAGTCTCCATCAGATGCAGTCCATGGCTATAATGTTAATTCCTGAGAGTGACTCAGTGTCTTCTTTTCATTTGGAATTGTTCTGTTCTATAGCTCTCAAGTACCGAGTTCCTGTTTTATATTTCCTTATGTGATCACCATATATATTGCTAAGTTGCCTTAGATTTTTTTAGGCTTCTTACATCTGCTTGTGTAGCCACTTCTTCACATAGTAAAAGAAGAATTGCGTCTGCACCATTTTGATATTTTTTCCCCCCAAAAGATCTCGTTGAACATTTGGGTAGACTAAGTAGGAATGTGGTGGTTCTTGTGATGTGTTGAGGTAACGTCTGTCCTCTCCAGGCAAAGCACGAAACACAAGTCGTTGATCAAGAACAGCCTGAAACATACTGCCATCCTCCGTGGCCTTTGTGAGGGCATCCTGTTTTCCTTCCAGTCTTGTTTGCTGCTGGCAGAGCAGATGAAACAGTCTGGGATGCAGGTGAATCGATCAGTACTTGGGGGGCATTTGGGGCCTGGGCAGAAGCTGACTTCTTAAAATGCTGTAACTAAATTTGCAAAGGGTTGTGCTGCTTCAAAACAAAGAAGGTTAGCATCGTCTCATAGTTTTGATACGCTGGGTTGTATTCTGCTACTCTGCTTAGCTAAGGGTAGTGGGTTCTGTTGGTGCAAGGAGGTGCCTACTCTCAGTGGAGCCTCTTGCACTGGAGGGATGCATCTCGTACTGATGGAACACGCCATTCCTAGCTGAGCAGAGTGACAGGATGCTATCCGTGATGTGTGCATCTTTTGTTAGTGCTGCACTTTTTTATGACACCAGAACGTGGTGCCATGTCCCAGGGAAGGGAGGAGGCGACATGCTGCCCCAGGTGGTTCCCTCGATTGACCTCTCACCTCTTCAGGGAAGTTGCTTGTAGATAATTTCTGATGTTGATTAAAGTCTTTGGCTAAACTTTGCTTTCTGTTCCCTGGTGGATAGGAGGACGTTGATTATAAAGTGTTCCAGAGGACAATCAAACTGTGTAGGTTCTTTGCTGTTTCCCTGGTGCACTATACCAAGGTAAGAGTTGGCCTCGCTGGGTTTAGTCTGAAAGGATTGCTTTTATTTGCATACCTTGTAATTACAGTGTGCTAAAATATTTCACCTGACATGCAAAACACTCATTATGAGAACACTGTAGCATTTGGGATAGAACAATAATGATATTGTTCGTCTATATCTTATTACTTTTGTACAATAAACTGTCCTGTGATAGTTCACTGGGGATCCATCAGGATTCTTTTGGCTTCAGCCATTAGAATTTTCTTTTCTTCATTGTCTTTCCTAGCCTCCCCCCCCTCCGATTTTTTTATATTAGTAAGTTTAAAAGCAAAATAGCATCTGACATTGTTGACTTTGCAGGAATTCACTCCTTTCCTGGTGGATTCTGCCTCTCAGTTACACCAGACATATCTTCAAATATACAGGTAAGCGAAATGTAACTGCTAAGTAATACGATTCAGTGCAGAATTATCACATTATCAAATGTTATATGCCCACACGTGAAATGAATGTTGAAACCACCTTCCTGGCCTCATGGGGATGTAAGAGGGCGATTTGCAAACCACGGGTTGCAAAGGTGCAAGCTTGTGCATGATCAGTCCTGGTAACCATGGTTTTAAGGCCCACCAGTGACTATGAGGGCAGCCTTGATTAGTTTTAGCCATGTTGATGTAATGCTAAACCATTACTGTTAAGTAACCCAGTGTTCATTATTGGAACTTTTTTAAAAAACTGAATTGTTAGATGAGAGGGACTATGAGAAATGTCAGGGGTGGTGGTTTCTTTTTGCTTACTTTATTTCTATATTTGATGTGTCAGATTATAGGAAAATAACTCTTTTCTTCAGAGCGTGGTATGTCTTTGTTTTAATATTCTTGTGTATTTTTCCATTCAGTTATAAAAAAGCAGCTTATGAGAGACTTTATGAGAAATTTGGGAACACGATTTATTTATTTATTTATTTGTTGGATTTATATCCCGCCCTTCCAACATGGGCTCAGGGCGGCGAACAGAGGCAAAAAGCCATACAGTGAACGATGAAAACATAGAGGCAGATGCCATAAATAAGTATAAAAAGCATAAATAATCAAATAACCAATAAAACAGTTAAACAGTGGTCACCAAGACAATCACTATACACTCTAGCAAGCACATTTCTTGCTGCTCCAATGATGTCCCACCCTACCTGTAATCTCATACCGGGCCAGTCTGCCTCATATTGTCACCACGGTGGTATAGTGGTGCTGGTGGCAGCCCCTACTCAAAAGCCTGGCGAAAGAGCTCCGTCTTGCAGGCCCTGCGGAACTGCATAAAGTCCCACAGGGCCCTGATCTCCTCCGGGAGCTCATTCCACCAGGTAGGGGCCGCCACGGAAAAAGCCCTGGCCCTGGTAACAGCATATTTGGCTGCCTTGGGGGCTGGGATGGCTAGCAGATGTCGCCCCCCCTGACCGTATTGCCCTTGGGGGAACATATGGGGAAAGGCATAGCAGTGTATCATTTTCTAAAATTATCTATTTAAGTTAAATAACTGAGAAATATATGCTCTGAGGTTATTTAAAGGCTGCATCCGGATTGCTTATGCCAACCAGTTAGCATACACTCTGTGACCTGGCCTAGCCCAAGCAAGCCGGCTCTTGGAAGCTAAGCAGGGTTGGCCCTGATAAATACTTAGATGGGAGGCGGCCAAGGAAGGATGCCCAGAGTTGTAACGCAGAGGCAGGCGATGGCAAAACCGTCTCTGAACATCTCTTGCATTTAAAGCCACATGAGGGGGTTGGCCATAAGTTGGCTACGACTCAAGGGCACTTCCCACCATGACCTTTGGGGGGGGGGAGGGCTGTCTAAATAATAACTGGAACTTTTAAATTTCATCATTGTCTCAAGTTGTCCTTTTTATTAAGTGATTGAAACCACCTTAGGACCCACCCCCTGGGCTTGAAGTGCTGCTGCATCTGAGGGGTTTTGAACCCCAAATGTAAGCCTTCGTCTGGGTGTGTGTAAAGACATAGAAAGGACTGTGGCTTGGCCAAAGACCTGCTGCTTTAAAGGCACAATCCTCTGTAATTAAATAATATAAATGAATTAGTTGCTGTAGATTTTCCCGGGTTGTGTGTGGCCGGGGTCTTGGCCTTGTAGGACCTGACGTTTCGTCAGTAGCTGTGACTGGCATCCTCAGAGGTATAACACAGAAAGGTGGAGGACTCTCTGTGTCAAGGATAAATGAATGTTATACGTCTAATATTGAATGTTTCGGTTCTTTTTATTTCATTTCATATGCTATTTATGGGTGATGGTTACAATTTTAGAGTTAAGTATATTGACCTGTTGCACCTTGTTAATCAGCATATTCTTAGTGTGAATAATGCTAAGTTTCCCCATGTGACCCAGAACTGAGTATTCCCCCAGTGTCAGATTGGCAATTTCGAGGTCCTACCTAAAAAGGAAAGCTACTGAAGGGCCATTAAAAATACAAGATAAAAACATGTTTCCTTTTCCTTAGATATTAACACTTGCTCAGGGCTGCCACAGAAATGTGTGTTTGAGTATCCAAAGGCTGCATGTAGAACTCACTCATAGTTCCCAAGAAACAGTAAAGGTAAAGGTAAAGGTTCCCTTGCTCGAAAGCCAATCAAATCCGATTCTAGGGTTGCGGTGCTCATCTCCGTTTCAAAGCCGAAGAGCCAGTGCTGTCCGAAGACATTTCTGTGGTCACGTGGCCGGCATGACTAAACACCAAGGTGCACGGAACGCTGTTACCTTCCCACCGAAGTGGTACCTATTTATCTACTTGCAGTTTCTTGCTTTCGAACTGCTAGGTTAGTAGGAGCTGGAACTAGAGACAGGAGCTCACTCCATCATGCGGCCACTCAGTTCTTGAACTGCTGAACTACTGGCCTTCCACAGCCTGCAGTTCAGCGTCTTAACCACTTGAGCCACCGCAGTAGTACGTTTTAAAGAAAGCAAAGCGGCGTTCTGGTTTGTGTTTGCCTTGATTCGTGCTTAGCAGTAGTCAGAGCAGAACCGTGATGAAACATTCTGTGTTTGTTTTCTTGCCAGCAAGTTTCCTCCAAGTCTTCATGCGGCAGTGATTTCTGAGGCACATCGGGATGAAATAGCAAAAGGATTCCTGGTGGCCCTGGATCCTCTCCTCCCCAGCCTGCTCTCCTTCAGGCCTTTTGTGGAAGCCGTATTAAGTCAAGCCTCAGGTAGGCTTAAAGGCCCCGATTAGCCACACCACGTCCCCTTGAAGCAGAGGAGGGGCACCTGCTCTTGTGCCTCCCCCGCCCCCGCTCGTTTTCACTGAGGATCTGCCACAGCAGCAGCAGCAGCAACATTTGGGTTTGTGCCTCAGATTTTTTGGGTGTTTAATACTCAGGGCTTCCTGGGCTTTTTTCTCTCAATTTTCAGTCAGTTGCAATGTGTTACTGGGAATTAGTATTTATTGGCTGAGTTCAGCCTGGCAATTTGCCCTGCTATAGCCACATTTCAGCCACACTTCCCAAGCGGATTAAAGGGGGTGTTCACACAGGCACATCTGCCTGGTGTTCCCCACCCGTAGGCAACCCGTGCTGTTCCGCTTCCTTCCCGGGATTAAAAGATATCTGGTGAAAGTGGTAGCAAATCCTGGAGAGTGCCTTTATCCCGCTGCATTCCGCTTCCTGGAAGTGTGAACACTCAGCTGAAAAGCTGGGAGCAACCTGCATTGTGCATAAGGCAGCAGCGATATGATTGGCTGTGCTCCGCTCTGCTGCCCAACGTGGTGCCAGCACAATGGGATCCTCCCCACATCGGCTGGATGCCTATGTGTGCATGAGTGCTCATGCGCTCATGCACACATAGGCATCCGGCTGATTTACCAGGAGAAAGCCGTTTACAGCCACGCCTCCAGGCCAGCAGTCTGAACACTCCTGTGTGCCTCCTCCCGGTATGCTCCCGCATCAGTCGGTGCCATGTGACCGGGACCGGCTTTTTTGCCACAACTGGCTCCTGCTTCAAATTGCCAGTCTGAACTCAGCCATTTATTTATTAAATTGGATTTTTAAACCACCCTCCCTTGCAAAACAGAGCTCAGGGCAGTGTACATCAATAGAAATAGACATATATCAATCAGCCATAAAAACAATAAAATACAGAAAAATACAATAAAACTAACCCTAATGAGATGACGTTAAGACTACCAGTTGTGCCACTGTACTGCAGGGGGTGGGGGAGGTAGGAAGGTAGGAGCGCCAGGCAGATGGAAACCAATCCCTGTCCTCAACTAAACACCTGGTGGAACATCTCTGCCTTACAGGTCCTGCAGAATTGCACGAGATCCCGCAGGGCCCGGATGTTACTCAGCAGAGCGTTCCACCAGGTCGGGGCCAGGGCAGAAAATGCCCTGGCCCTGGTTGAAGACAGCCAAATGTATCTTGGGCCAGGGTCCACCAGTAGGTTCTTATCTGCCGAGCGTGATGCTCTCCAGAGGGTATACCAGGAGAGGTGGTCCATGTTAATTAACAAGTAAGTAACGCTCCTTAATAATACCATTTGGTCCTTAGGGTACACAAAATGTAGATTAGTAGTATTACATTTCTATATTCAATAAAAGTTTTCTGGATTTACTGCAAGCGCAGGAAGCAGACCATAAGCAGAGGCCAGCAGCAAGCCTATCCGTTGCGCTGTAATTCTTGGACAAAGTAGAAAATGGGAAGGATCTTCTTCTTTCCTCCTGTGTGGCAAAAATAGCTTGAATGCTACAAGTGGAGTTTAAGGGCAAGAATAATTGTGCTATTCATCTCTGTTAAGCAACCTAGCGCTGGTTTGAATGGGCTGGGTGACTTGTGGGTTAATCCACGTTTCCTTTGACAAAATCCACAGATCTCCATTGGCAGCAACGGCAGGCAGGTCTCTGCACACTTATTCTCCAGACAGCCTGTGAACATTGGTTTGGGGGAGGGAACAACACGAGAAGGAATAAATTTAGAGTGTGATTCAAGAAGCTTGCTGGCTTACTTAGACTTCGTAGTTTTTAGAAATAGCTGCAAATTCGACAAATGAAATATTCAGATAAATAGAGGCAAATATCCTCATTTATCAAAGCAGAACCTGTAATTAATGCTCACAAATATACTTCCCCCTCCACTTAAGTGTGCTGTGGTGCTGTAGGGTCTAAATGGCCTCTGTAATTATAAGCAGGGGTTTGGGGTTTCCGGGAAGGCCAGGTCTGCTGCAGTGTCCCTTTAAAGCTTAAAAGGCCACGGCAGCATTCACGCCACAGTTCGCCTGTGGCACATTCTCCCACCTCCTGTTGCCTCTCCCAAACCTAAAATGCTCCTGAAATTTTGAGAGATAAATGTTACTTGTGAAATTCTGGGTGTGTTCTGGGTCATTTTTGGGTATTGCTTAGCCAAACGAAAACGGGATTTCAGGAATAATTTTGACTCAGGCATATCCGAATGTGGACCCCCAGTTGTTTACGCATTTGAGGCTTTCTATATCTGTTCCCTCAGGTCAAGAGGGACTCTGCACAAAAGAGAGCTTGTCCTTTGTTATAACACTTCTTTTAAAATATCTTCTTCAGTTCTCTCTCCTGAGCTGCACTTTGCACAATGCTGTCTCCTGCTTTCTGTAATGGACATGTTGCCATCCCAGCCGCAAGAAGTGCAGGCACTTTGGAACACAGGAAGTCACTTCCTAGAAGACAGGTAACTGCTTGCTGCTGAGAATGAGGCTCTCACGGCTGGACATGGTCTGGAGGCACTCTGTAAAACAGAGGTAGATTGGCCTGCAGAAGGGGCAACGTTTGGGTTTAGGAAAGCAAATGAAGGGCCTTCTGATTCAGTCTAAATGTAGCTAAAGTTCCTCCAGTGTTGTATGTTTATTTTTTAATGATCTTTTACTAGAAATTAGTTGCTGTAGATTTTCCAGGTTGTGTGGCCGTGGTCTTGGCATTGTAGGACCTGACGTTTGCCAGTAGCTGTGACTGGCATCCTCATCCTCAGAGAGGATGCCAGTCACAGCTACTGGCGAAATGTCAGGTCCTACAATGCCAAGACCACGGTCACACAACCCAGGAAATCTACAGCAACTAATGAACTCCAGCCGTGAAAGCCTTCGACAACACATTTTTTTACTAGAAAGTTAAAATTAATATATACAACGCATTATTAACATCTTTACATAATTCATATATTCATTTGTCCAGTAAAATTACCACCAAAGCCACACCTCGTTATCCCTTTAACGGTTGAAACAGTTAACAGTGTAGTCTGTTTATTCTGTAAAGATTCTGGTTAACTTCTCCCTGATATAAGATGCCAGTTTCTACTTATATATTTTCACTGCTTGCCGACATTTATGACAAATCAGGGTGTTTTGTGTTTTATTGTGTGGGAGCCTGTTAGTTAACGGCAAGAGGCATGGTCCGCCAAATGCTACATAGTGTTGCACTGACTCAGTTTATTATAGAACAGATTTATTGGCAGTTTGTTCTACTGCTTCAGACCAACACGGCTGACCACCTGGAACTACCTCAATTTATTCTAGTGATGTATGATGAGGCCTGCTCAAGGATTCGGTAATGTGGAAGTCACGCTACTGTTCTCCCACGTCTCCGCAGGGTCCCCTTGTTTACCGCCCTCTTCCTCAGCCTGCAGCAGTGCTCTGGAGAGCTCTCCCTTCCTGTCTTTTTGCCCGGAGCGATGGCAACTGGACAAGCAGAGCGTTCCGTCACTTTGTACCACTATGTCTGTATCCATTTGTGTGCCTTTGTCACATCCCTCTCTGTGTCACATTTCCCTCTACTGGTAAGGAGGAGTATTGCAAGCCAATACTGATTTGATTTGATTTTACTTTTGCTTTATAGCTCCCCATTCTCACTGAGACTCAAGGTGGATTATGAAATACAGAAGACAGTTCAGTTTGCAGTGCACGTTTATCCAAAGTAACGATGTTACCTGCAAAAAGCCAGTGACTCTAAGATAAACTGGTGACTCGGATAGTGCTTAAACTGAGAAACCAGCATCTTCATAATATGATTTTTTAAAATCGGGGCTCCAAATGGAATTGGCCAAACCCCATAGTTTTTATTGATGCTATTTTCTGGGGTGGGCACAGTTAGTAAAGGTGCTCCGACCGTACAAAAAAGTCTGAATTGGTCTTGTTATACGCTAATAGCAAGGAGGGAAGGTTTCAGTAGAGTGGGAGAACCAGGGTTGGCCCTTTCTGTACAGCATCTCTGCTCTTGTGCCTTTCCCTAGGAACGATTGCTACTGGAAACCATACTTGGTTCTAACATGATCATCGTTCTCCTAGCTATGGATGTTTGGTGCTTCCTTGCCCGGTAAGATAGGTGTCTGTTGAGGCATGTAAGAAAGGCCTAACTTTTTCCCATTTTCCTTATTAGTATTGCATTTATTTATTTTATTAAATTTTTATCCCGCCTTCCCTGCTGTGGTAGGTTCAGGGTGGCTTACAATACGTACCAATAAATATATACATTAAGACTCCACAATATTAAAACAGAATTCAGTTAAAATTACTATATATATAAAACCATAAGTATTCCAAATATAACTACAGTAGAGGACGGCAGCGTTCTCTCGACAATTGGAGGGTCGCCTACCCCCAACCCGGGCTGTTGGTCGTCAGGCTGGCGATGATGTTGATGTTAATGTTAGGGCCAGGCCCATGATGTTGAAGATGGCCCCCTAATTGAATGCCTGGTGGAAGAGCTCTGTTTTACAGGCCCTGCGGAACTGCAGAAGGTCCCACAGAGCCCTGATCTCCTCCGGGAACTCATTCCACCAGTGAGGGACTGTCATAGACAAGGCCCTGGCCCTTGTTGCAGCCAGCCTGGCTTCTTTTGGGCCTGGGAGAACCAGGTAATTTTGGGATCCTGATCTCAGTGTTCTCTGGGGGACATATGGGGAAAGGTGGTTCCTTAGGTAGATAGGTCCCTGACCATAAAGGGCTTTAAAGGTCAAAACCACCACCTTAAACCGAATCCGGTATGCTATAGGCAGCCAGTGCAGTGCTTTTAGGGCAGGCTGGATGTGTTCCCGCACAGGAAGACACAACAACAGCCTCACCACTGCATTCTGCACCAGTTGCAGCTCCCGGATTTGGGACAAGGGCAGCCCCATGTAGAGGGCATTGCAGTAATCCAATCTCAAGGTGACCATTGCGTGGATCACTGTTGCCAGGTCATTGCGTTCAAGGAAGGGAACCAGCTGCCTAATCAGCCGTAGGTGGTAAAAGGCAGACTTCGCAGTGGCTGCTACCTGGGCCTCCATCATTAAGGAGGCATCCAGGAGCACTCCCAAACTCCTAACCTCTGGCGCTGGCACCAATGGTGCCCCATTGAAGTTTGGGAGAGGGATCCCTAACTTTGGCCCACTCCAACTCAGGTACAGGACTTCCATCTTTGTCGGATTCAATTTCAGTCTAAGCCACGGCTTTTAATGCCAGGACCAGGTCTCCTGGACTGGCTGTCCAACCACAGATAGAGCTGGGTGTCATCGACATATTGGTGACAATCCAGTCCGTGCCTCCGGGCGATCTAGGCAAGGGGGTGCATATAAATGTTGAATAGCATTGGAGAGAGCACTGCTTCTTATCTCACCCATCCTCTAAAGAGATCAGGGTGGCTTATGCCTTCCTCCCGTTCTCCATTTTATCCTCATGGCAGCCCTGTGAGGTAGGCCAGGCTCACAGAGTGTGACTGGCTCCAAACCATCTAATGAGCTTCGTGGCAGAGTGGGATTTTAACCTGGGTCCCCTGGTCCTAGTCCAAAGCTGTAACCACTAGATCATATTGCCTCTCTATTTGTACCCCATCCTTCCTCTAAGAAGTTAAGGTGGCATATGTCATATTCTCATTTTCTTCTGATAAAAAGGTGACGTTAAGTTAGACTGAGAAAGGTTGACTTTTCAAAGGTGTCTGGGTGAGCTTAAAGGCTGAGTCAGCAACTCCCCTAGTTTAAGATCAACACAAACTAGTCACAGTCAATCAATTTATTGATACGGTCATTGACCAAATACATAAAGGAACAGAAAAGACATCAACCGATAAAGCATTAAAACACAAACTAGTCAAACGCAGGAAGATCAGCCAGCTGGCTTGCTATTTCTTCTGTCCGTCTCATTTCCCAGGTACGGAACAGCAGATCTGTGTGCTCATCACGCATTTACAATAGCCAGTTTGGTAAGTAGAGTGTATTGTGTGTGTGTTTGTGTATTTATCATAATTAGATCCAAAAACCCAGGTTTTGTTTGCCTCCTGAAAGAACTTACCCAGGCTAGTAATACAAAATGAGAAGAAAATTCTTCCTCCCCTTCAGTTTCTTCAAGTGCTTGTAACAGTTCTATGAGTGGTAAATTCACAAAGCAATATACATCTGATGGTGATGTAATCATTCAAAATTTATTCCAAATGATAGAGTTGATTAACAGCAGAAACTAAACATATCAGATGCAGTAAAGGTAAACAGGCCTAGAGGTGTACATGTTGGTTTCTTCACAAGAGGCTCTGCTGCTGGATTTCACTTAATGTTTCATAGAAATGCATTGACTTGTCTTTTACTTACTTCATTTAAGCCCCACCTTTCTCCTTATTGGGGACCCAAAGTGGCGTATTTCATTTTCCTTTCCTCCAGTTTTATCCAGGTGTGATCAGCTACTGATGCTATAGGTTTCCTTTTTGCCTTCCCTGTAGTCTGGGGCTTGGTTCACTTGTTTGATCCACCTGGGTGAGATCACTGAGGTACCACTTGCCTTGTGCAGGCAGCTCTAAAAAGGGACCGCTCAATTCATTTCTGCTTGTGGCACGGCTTGTGATTTATGCAACGTGGGCTAATCTAGGAACATGGTTCAGTTGGGATAGATATACCTGTGGGGTATGAGATCTGGCCTCAGTAGTAAACTAATTATTGTCTTGGATAAGGCCTGAAATGAAACATGTTGTTTGCAGCTTTTGGTTCTTAAATTGTGTTATTAAAATTTTTCCTTTAAAAAAACCGTGACTCGGGTATTTGAGCACTGGGAGCTTATCACTGTTTCTTACCCTGCTCCAGATAAGAGCTTGTCCCGCTGAACATTATCGAGTCTCTCTGCTGGGCATCCTGCTGAGACGCCTGCTCTTCCTGATGGCTCCGGATCACCAGGCGAGTATTGCTCCGCTCTGCCCTCCGCCGGTCTGTTTCAGCCTGTGGTTTTAATTGGTGAGGCTGGTGGTTGAATTGTGTATTATTTCAGGCTGGTTTTGGTTGGTTAATGTAATAGGGAATGAAAAAGAAAATGTGGAGCTTTAAAAAAAAATATTTACAAGATGTTTTTCTGTCTGATAACGGCCCTCCAAGGCAGCTAACAAAAATCTTAAAATTTAATATAACATAATTTAAATCGCAGAATAAATTAATTACTACCAACCCTGTATAAAGTGGTATAGGAATACTGCCAGATCGGCAGTGACGCCTAGCCAACAGTACTGCACAAACAACAGTCCTCCCCAGAGGTGTTCCTAAAGTGGGCACCGGACAGGTTTAAATTTTATTTAAGCCTAGTAGATGCCTAGGGCAGGAGACAAACTGCAGTATCCCAGGTGCCTGCATTCTATTACGACAGCTAATAAGAGCTTGATTTGAGGTTTCTCTGTCTGGAAACCTTCAGTTGTGCTCTGCATGTTTGGGGGGGGGGTGCACATAAGCATGAGAACAAGCTGCATTCAAGCCGGTCATCATCATCATCATCATCATCATCATTATTGTTATTATTATATAATGCAGTTGCTGTTTGGGTTTCAGGTGTGTTCTCTCTAATGCTGTCACCCTTTCAGGTGGAGTTTGTTGAAAGATTTCCTCCCAAAGAAGTGGAGAATCTGGCCTTGTGGCAGCATCTTTCTCTTAAGGCCTTGATGGCCCCGCTGAGGGAGCCGGTCGCCCGTGAGCTTTTTGTGGCGGGACTTGCACAAGGCGAAGCATGGCCTCTGGAGGAGCGCCCGCGGGGGGTATGGCAAAGCTTGGCTGAACAGACCCCTGCTTCTGAATGCTGAGGATTCCCTTCTTGGATCTGCCGGTTAAATGTTACGGGGAAATCCCCACAAGCATCGTGCCGTTACTTGGCCTTGACGCAATCTTCAACGCCTTGCTTGATTCGTAAAGAGATCAATGGCTTTGCTTGTAACATTTTGGGTCAAGTTTAGGAATCTTCCATCAGGCTTCAGAGCGAAGGACTCAGAATACAAAATGCTGGGAACAGAAAGCTTTCATTTAAAAAGAAGACAAAGTTTTTTGCTTTGGTTGCTGAGAAAAACCCAAATAGGCCTGAGCGTTTTCTGCTAGGTGCTTACTTACCAATCTGGATGAAGCTTCTGGTGCGCCCACAGTCTCCAGGGCAAAGTCCAGCCAATTTATGTAAATTACTTGCTTTAGAAGTATGTCTAATCATTGCATTTGGGTGTGTTTCTTTTAAATGGCTTTATCATGGAGCTAAGTTTCTAAGACTGCTCCTTTGGACCCCATTCACACGTTGAGAGCTTTTTTGCTGTAGCGTTCAGCTCATGACCTGTTCTTACCTCCTCCTTCTCTTCATCCCTTCCCTGTAAGAATGCTGCTCTCTCTGCCTTGTTACCAGCGTGCCAAACCGCTGGAGAGACTCTGGAGGTGGAGCAGCAGACGGCACTTGTCAGAGCTGCTGGTCGACTTTTGGCTGTCATCAATGTCACGCAGGTTAGAAAATGTTCTGTTTTCCCCACACTGTTGCATCATCTCATTTCCATTTACCCATGAGGAATATGGTAAGGAATAAGGAACTCAGTGCTGTTTCCCTGCTGTAGACAGAGGACTCCAGAAGTGTGAGTGAGAGAGAACAGACTTTGTGTTCATGACAATAGCAGGAACGTGCTCTTGTATGCCATTATAGTATCTTCCTTGCCATATCAATTTGTGGCCACGTAATCAGGTGCTGTGTGTGCGTGTTTTGTTTGGTGTAGTGGTTAGGTGCGCGGACTCTAATCTGGGAGAACCGGGTTTGATTCCCCCACTCCTCCACTTGCACCTGGCTGGAGTGACCTTGGGCAAGCCCTAGTTCTGATAAGAGCTGTTCTTGAAAAAGAGCAGTTTCTCTCAAGAGCTCTCTCAGCCCCACCTACCTCACAGGGTGCCTGTTGTGGGGAGGGGAAGGGAAAGGGATTGTAAACCGCTCTGAGACTCCCTTGGGTAGTGAAGGGCGGAGTATAAATCCAATCTCTTCTTCTTCTTCCTTTTCTTGTGTGCCTAGTGGGAGGTTCTGCTTTCTAACCCATCTAGGGAAATGACAGGCAATGAAGTGCCCCTCTGGTCAATAACCTCTAACTGGATCTTGGCTAAGGGGTGGTACTCTGCCTCAACCCAGACCAGTGCCAGCATTTGGATTCTGATGGTATTCAAACAGTCTGTGGGAGGAGTGTAAATTCTATGAGTTCTTAAATGGCTTGTTGGTATTTAATTAATTTGTAATAAATGAAGTAAAGTGAGTTGCTTTAACCTACTTTTCACAGAGTGAATCTGCCCACCGTCATTTGATCTGCAGTCCCAGGAATCTTTTAACTAGTTTAGCTGGCCAGAAATGGAAGTGCTTGGGAGGCTGTGACTTATCCTTCTTTCTCTGAGCAGTCGGAGGGCCGAATGTAGAATGTCTTTCCAGCTGTTGAATGACAGGGCTCCTCTTCCCTGCTGGCCTCTGTCCTGCAGTCCTGTTCCTGCACCCAGCCTGCTGTGCCAGGGGGAGAGGCAACCCCAAGGCTTGTGGCCGGGGGCTGCTGTGGTGGTGGGGGGAGCTGCCTTCTTTGCTGCACCTCCTTCTTACCTTCCAGGCCTGGTTTCTGCTCCTTTCATGTTGGTCCTGAGTTGGGGGAGGCTCCAAATGAGGCTGCCAGCTGCAGTCTACTCTGTTCCATCTCATGCATGTCCAGTGGCAGATTCACCATTAAGCAGACTTAAGCACGTGCTTAGGGCACCAAGGCCAAAGGGGGCACCATGAAGTTGGGGAAAGGGTGAAAAGAAAAAAAAAGAACGAAGATTTGTAAAAAGTTTTTTTGATAAAAATAGTGTAAAAAACCCAAATAGATCAGTTATGCTTCAAGAAAGACTCAACTCACGGTGTATATTAACAATTGCAGCAGACATTCTGAGAAGTATTTTGAGGATGCTATCAGTGATTTTGCGAAAATGAAATGTAGAAAGATGCCTTTCAGGTCATGAATACTGGAACTTTGATACATTTAACTTGTGAAATATTAAAATAGAAGTCATATTGCATTTTTGTAGAACTTGATGTAGCCAAAGCTTGGCTTAGTTTGTACAGTATATATTGTGTTATCCTATGAATAAATTTTTGTATTGCTGCAACCTGCGTTGTACATCTGGTCAGACGGCTCAACCACTAAAATGGACTGGGGTCAGTATGGAAAGGAGGGGGGCACCAAGTCTGGTCAGCGCTGCTTAGGGCACCAGGGAGCCTTCATCCGCCCCTGTGCATGTCAATAGCTTCGACAACCTGCATAAGAATATGCTTGCCTGACGTTTTAGTTCTTATAACCACAGCACATTTTTCTTGTCCCTTGAAGGTCCTCAGTCAGCCCTGCCTGCAGCAGTCCTTTTGCTCAATGTTTCGTCTTTTGGGGCATTGCATTCAAATGGTAGAGCCTCAAATGCTAATTCAGGTAAGAACCAGCGTGGTGAGCAAGGTCAGAGACAACACGTGTCCAATGTCCCCTCTAAGCTGTGGAGTCTTGTGAGCAAAAATTCTACTCTTGTGAGATATTGGCATTAAAGCTGTGAGCGAGCAATTTGGTTACTGCGTAACTTAGTTTGCTCTGGAGCCACCGTCCCTGAGCTAGGACAAAAATGTGTGAGCCAGAGTCTAAAAAATTGTGAGCTAGCTCACACTAACTCAACTTAGAGGGAACACTTCACGTGTCTAGTAAGTCATTTGTCAGCACAGATGGTTGCTAACAATGAAAGATGCATTCACCCGTTCTGCTCCTGCTGCAACCTTGCTTTCTGTTTCGTGGCAGTCACAAGAACCCTGGCCCTCAAAATGCAGAGTGAAGATGATTGTGCCTTCGGGCATTCATAGGACCAGGTGACAGGTAGCAGATTTGCTGCACCTTCACCAATAAACAGGTGGTAGCTGGAAGATAGAGGAATTTCAGCTTGGAAAGGAACGTGTTTCAGAGATTTTCTTCCTCCACGAACGCAGGGGACATCAAGGCTGGGCATATTTGGTTATGGGAAGTATAGCTTGCATGCATATCAGGTTGGGTGTCGGTCTAATACCATGGCGTGAATCCCCCCACTCCAAATACAGTTCTGTCTCTTCATGGCTTTTACGATGGTTTTGGTGTTGCATCCGTATCCAGGATCCCCATCAATCAGGGTCTGAAGCAGGCTAGTAAGCCTGATTTAGAGCGCTAACCTGACTCCCAGTTTGCTTCCAGATATAATTCAAATTGCTGATGTTGACCTAGGAAGCCCTGAGCGCTCCAGGGCATAGGTGGCTGAAGGTTTGCCTGCTGCTCTTAAAGATACTGGGCATCTGCTAGATAGAGAACCTCCTACGTGGCTATGCCTCATTTGTGGACATGGTTATGCGTCATTCTCAAGGCACCTTTGGCCTGGCACTTCTTTCGTAGACAAGAGGCGGGATCTGTGCAGGCCTGTGGCCAGCAGGGTGTGTGTGTGTGTGTGTGTGTGTACATGCACGGGCTCTTCCCCCTTTCAGATTTGCCCTGCCTCCACTCCCTCTCCCCCCTCCTACCTCACACAGGGTGTCTGTTGTGGGGAGGGGAAGGGAAAGGGATTATAAAGCTGCTCTGAGACTCCTTCGGGAAGTGACGGGCGGGGTATAAATCCAATCTCTTCTTTTTCTTCCTCTCCCGAAGAAGAACCTGCTGGGAGTCCTGCTCCTCCTCCACCACCCTCGCTGCACACCTCGTGGTTGATGGGGAGGCGTGGGGGGGGGGTAAACAGCTGCCTGTGAGGCGTGGCTGACTTCTGCTGCAGAAGCAGGGAGACTACCTGTGCCAGTGAGCCTGTGCCGCTCTGTGTTGGAGAGGTGCAAGGGGGAGGTAAACAGCTGCCTGTGAGTGGAGAGCTCGAGGTAGGGAAAAGTCGCCTTCCTCTATCCCCGGGGGCTGAAAAAGTTTGATTTATTTAATTACTTTAATTTTATTTAATTGGAGCCCCTCCATTTTAAAAAAAAAATCCTGGCCACAGCCCTGAATCTGTACCTGAGCCTTTGGCAGTGGCGATGTTGTGTGTCGGTCCGTGTGCCCTGCCTTCTTTCCTGGGCAATCAATGCTGACCCTGTTTGTGGGAGAGCGGAAGCTGGGGTAGGAGCCTCCTGTGCCGGTTGGTGGCTGCCTTTGTTTTGATGCCATCTTGTTTGTGTCTATGAATTCAGAAGCCCCCTCGAATGCCCTACTCCTGCAGCACAGAATTCATTTTAATGCTAAGGAAGGTTCATCCTGGGGATGGGAGGGCAGGTTAGTGGTCTGTGAGCTTCAGAGGTGTTTCTGCTCTTCTACTGAAGGGTAAGGGATTGGTAGCATTGTGACTGCTCTGGGGCTTTGGCGTTCCTGTGAGCAAAGAAATGGCAGTGTGTACCCAGCCCTTTGCATAGTGTGAAGTTTCCAGTTCTATTGACTAGTTATGTCTAAAAACATTAGGATAAACTGGTTGGGTCAGCCTTCCCATGAAGCATTTGTTTCAGCAGCTGATTCCAGAATGGATGCGGCCTTCTTTCTTTGTGTGTCTAAAATAAACCGGCTGCACCAGAGCATAAAGGGGCACTAGTCTGCCTCTGTGCTTCAGAGAAAAACTTGGGACTTTACTTGTTGACAGTTGCAGATTGGTGCGCTCTTTGCATTGTGTCTTACTGGTTGGACTTGAATGTGCCACTTTAGACATTAAACAGAAATTTGTTTCTATCATACGCCCTTTAATTGTGATAGTTCTTAAACTTCTTTCTTCGTGTAGGTATTGATATTGCAGAATTCTCTCCTCCAACTGAATCCCCCGGACCATGTTCTGCTTGCAGTCTTAGATTTTCTCTCTTCAATGGGGAAATTATGCATTCCTCCAGATTTTCAGGTAAATATAGTGGACTGGTATTCTATCTGTCCCTTGGGTAGCTTTCTGTACGTGTCCTTTATGGTGAAGACAATGAAACAATGGTACCAGGATCTTGAAAATTCATGTATCAACAGCAGCCATCGAGTAGTTAAGGAAGGTCCAAGTAAACAGAGTCTGAAAATTCAGTAAGCCATGAAGGAAGGTATAGACCAATTAAGACCCCTTAGTCCTCCAGACAGAATTTGTCACAATTTGATGCTAGGCATAGTGGAGTTTATTTCAGCCTAGAAGTCATTGATCCCTGGCAGCTTCGGGTTCAAGCCAACACTTTCTACAGTGTTTAATATTGTAGTATGGCAGTGTACATGTAGGCAAACCAATGGCTGGGCCAGTATTTTCATTTGTTGCTTCATTTGGGGGAGTTGGGGAATATGGCTTCTTTGTCAGCAAAGTTGGCTGTGGGGTTCCTGTTATCAGGTTGTCACTTTAATAATATTCCAAGAAGGGGCGATCAAGGGGCTGTATAGGGATATAAGCACAAATAATAACTTTTTTTTTTGCTTGTCAGGTACAAGTTCTGTCCAAGCTGTCCTGTCTGTTTGCTTCTTTGCTTGCCAGCAATAGCTGGCTGATTCATCAACATGCCCTAGAGGCATTTGTCCAGTTTGCAGAGGTAAGAGCACTTCTGCTGGGGCAGGGGTGAATGGGCATGGTCACTCCCAAATTAAGTTCTTTTCAGCCCATACTTTGCTCTCACGCATTGACATCAGTAGGGCTTAACAGAGGCCCTGTTCAGCTAGAAACAGTTGCAACAAACCAGTACTGTTGTTGCTGATGTTACTTATGTTAAATTGCTGAATCAGGGCCATAAAGGGTCATTCTCCATAAGTCACATCAGCACTACTACAAGCATACATATGTAAGCATGCACATTTGCCGTTAAAAGACAGGCTGCTGAGGAGAAATGAACACATATGCTGAAACTTGCCATTTCTGTGCAGCAGCTCTGCACTACTTCAGACTGGTATCCCAGCAGCAACTTTTTACTTCGATTTTTATCGGCTACCTATTATCTAAAAGACTTATTTAGTGGCTTTTCTTCCTTACAGAACTCAAGGTGGCTCATAAAATAGATTACATAAAAACACAGAATACCAAAATTTTAAAACCAGAGTCGCGAAATCATAATTTAGGACTGCTTTAATCAAATACTTGAGGTATATGGTTAAAAACAAGCAGCATGGAATTTTAAAATCAAATTAAAATATATGTATTGGTTGGCAAACAGTGAGAAGAAAATTTAGGAGCCCGGACTTCACCACCAGACTTTGAATGAAAAGTCTCACACAGTTTTGTTCGCAATTCTAGAACAAAGTGCTTCCAGATGTTTTGGGGAAATGCCCATGGCGGTCATTGATTTTTGCTGTCGGAGTAACCTAGTACACATAGTTTGGGGGTGTTGTGAGTGTATGTGAACATTCCCATTTCTTTCTTAAGGAAACAAGCCATGAAGACATAATTCCCCAGTGCCTCAGCTCTGAAGAAACTAAAAGCAAAGTTGTTTGCTTCCTGTCAAAGGTACCTTATATAGAAATTATAAAGCTGCTACTGGATCAGGGCTTTAAAACCAAGATGGTTTAATTGTTATAGCAGCCACTGGGTATGCATCCATGTTCAGGAAACGTGTGAATTTCAAATCTTTTGAATCAAGGTTTGAATCTTATTTTTTATTTTTTTTTTGGGGGGGGGGGTCCCCTTGGTGACTTAAGTCATTGTCTAAGGTGACGTCTTTTTTGCTGTGCTGTGTAGGTGTCATCCCTCCTCTGATAGTTTTATTCCAAGTTCCTGTTATCCTGTTCTGTGGAAAAGCCCCCAGCAACTGGCAAAACAAATCACCATTGGGGGAGGAGAGGTTACAGCCCAGCTGCCGGCTTGTCTCTTGTGCAGAACTTTGTTATAATGGCTTATAGCTGAGGGAAGGACACAGAGAGAAGCCCTGATTGCGAAGAATGGACTTCACAGTCTGTTATAGTAGGGAAATTGGAGGAATTTGGTATCTTTATTTTTGGCTTTGAAAATAGTTTGGTCAGTTCTCTGTCAGTGGAGGAGAAGAGTGCGCATCAGGTGACTCCCCCCACTTGCTTTTTCATGGTGGTAGAAAAGTGCTGTCATCACAGCCAACTTCCTTTTTATTTGATTTTATTTGCTTTATTTCCTGTCTTTAACCCTAGTGGGGACCCAGAGCAGCTCGCAACGTTTTTCCCTCCTCTTGTTTTATCCTCACAACAACCCTGTGAGGTGGGTCAGGCTGGGAGTAGGTGATTCTGGCCCCCAAGGGACACCCAGCAAGCTTCCATGGCACAGGTGGGGATTCGAACCTGGATTTCACAGATCCGAGTCTGACATTTTAACCACTGCACAACGTCTGGCGACCCTGTAGGGTTTCCAGGGCAAGAAAAATTCAGAGGTGGTTTGCCATTGCGTTCCTCTGTCACAATCCTTGGAGGTCTCCCGTCCAAATGCTAACCAGCACTGACCCGGCTTAGCTTCGAAAGATCGGGCCGGCCTGGGCCAGGCTCTTTAGGGGAGGCTATGCAAATGAGCTGGGTTTTTAGCCCTGCCAGTGGGAGGTAGAACTTTCCACATCTGGTTTAGTTGGCTTCCTTTTTTTCTTCTCCCCCCCCACACCTCTTTCCCAGGGCGGCAGCAAGTGAGTGGGGGTGCTTTTGGTACCATTTGAGACTGAGGGTGCAATTTGCCCCTTTTCCTACTTGTCTGTCTCCGCCAGGCCAGGCCAAGGGGAAGCGCCCAGCACCTGGGCCAGAACCATGGCTCTGGGGACACCCAGCGTCTTCTAACCTTTGGCTTGCCTGAGAAGGGATGCGGGGCTCTTTTGCTCCCAGACTTAGCTGACATGGAGCCTTTTGCCGACTGCTTGAAATTGAGTTTCTGTATATCTAAACTAGTTCTCTCCGGTTGGTCTTGCTAGCTCGTGACTTGGTGTAGTTTCTTGCGGTTCGCTGAATTTGGTTCTGTGAACGGCATCACGGTCATCTTTATGGCTGTACCGTTCCTATTAATGGTTCTCCAATTGCACGCCTCTTCGAGCCGTATAAAAAGATGTGGCTACAGGTATTTTTAAGTCAGCCTGCAGTTGGGTGATCTGTTCTCTGGTGGATAACGTGGCCGCCTCTCCTTAGTTACTCCTCCCGTGGCCTTTCCTCCCAGCAGGGCTGCCGTGCAGAGGAGATGGCGGAAACCAGAGCAGAACGAATGAGAGAGGAAAACGGCCTTTTCCATCGCCTCATGGCAGAGGCTGGAGCAAAGAGACAAAGAACCACAGTCTTGGAGGTACGTTGTGCTCTTGTGGGCGAGGAGCCCCATCAGATGCGGAGGTGCCAAATGCCAGCAATGCCCCGTACCCACAGCCATTTGAAAAAAGTAGTCCCGCCCACCTCTGTCCACAAAGGACGTATTTTTATATGGACGGGCCGTCTCACTAGACCAACTAACCTGTGAAAAGAAAGCCAGGAAGCGGTTCTGCTCCACTGCTCGTTCTGGCCTCACAGTCACTCTGGCTGCTCTAAAAGTTTGGGACCCTGGTAATGGGGCAGAAGAACTTCCAGATTTTAGGAACTGCCAGGGAAGGATAAAGTTTTGAGGCAGAGAAGCTGCAAGATGCATTCGGAGACAGCTGGGCTTTGCTGTAGCAGCCCCTTTCCCATCATTGAATTTCTGTGGATGGAATCCAGGTGTTTCTACAGCACCCATCATTACGTGGCTTGTGGTGGGATGTCTTAAGCAACTGCACCATTGACACATGAAAGTCACTAGGGGAGGAACTACTTTTAAAGAATGTGATTAGAGGTGGCTGTTTCCCAGAGTGCTGCACCCTCTTCTTTCTTTGCCAGTGCAGGCTGGGCTGCCGGCTTCTGGCAGAAAACACAGTCTGGGTAGCATCTGGCCAGCGTTTGGACCTTTGTGAGCAATTCTACATAAACTAGAGCCTGAAGAGCAAATGCCAGCCCGTTAAGCTCTCTGGGGCTTTGAGAGTGTTTGTGTGTGTGTGTGTGTGTGAGGGGTCCTCTTACCTTTGTTAATGCTTTACTATTGCGGATGCCATGCCATAAAAGCATTCTTGTGTTTCAACCTGCAGTCCTCCCCCAAAAGGACGTGCTACTCACCCAGTGAGAGGCAATACGAGTCTGCGATTGACAGTGCTGCGGGGGCGCTGGAGGCTGTGAAGCTGCTGCTGCAGAAGGGCCCGCCCCCAACGTGGCTGGCCAAGAGACTGGAAGCATTGCAGACAACGCTGAACAGCTTGAAGGACAGTGCATGGTGACCACTCTTATATGCTCTCACCTCTGGATCCCTTCTGTACTTATGGTGGGCAGGAACAGCTGCTGTTCTTGGCTCAGCCTGTTTTGGGGTTCGTACATGTCACGCAGCAGCCTCTTGGCTGGAAGGGTGAAGGCACTCCTCACCATGGGCTAAAATAATTGCAGCTTTCTCAGACCGCCCCTTTAAGGACTTGACTTTAATAACTTAATGTAGTTCAAAACAATTGGCTTCAGAGTGGTTTTCATTCAAAGGAGATATACCTTCTGGAAAACAGAAACAACAGAAATAGGTGGGAACAGAACCCACCCCGTAAGAACAAAATAGATTTGTTGCTGTCCTGCCTTACAGACCCATTCGCAGGTCCATTTGCACAAGAGATTTTGGAGAACAGTTGTCATCACATCCTGCGCATCTAAATAGGTGCACTCTGAGGCTTCATTTTCTAACTAAACAGATGGTACAGACACGACGAGTGAATTACCCATTTATTTCTCCTAGTGTTCTCCATAAACAACTCTTCCAGAAAGATAAAACAATCTATCTTCACTGCACCCCTTCAGTCCCAGAGCTTTTTTTCTAGCACCGAGAGCAGTAGATCCGCCTTGCAGGTCGGAAAAGTAAATTACTTGTTCCAACTGGGGTTCTTTTTGCTGCTTGTGGAGAGAAAATTGTCCAGGGCACAGTAGAAGCTGCAAACTCCAACACAAGCCAAGGTCTGGTATCACCAGTTGGCTTCATCTTCCCACTTCAGCTCCTCTTCTTCCCAGCCATCATCATCTACCTGGAATAATTACACAAACATTAGAATCCCTTGTGGTCTTGCTGGCAAAAACTGATTAAGGTACCTGGGGAAGCTAAAACAAAGAACAGGTCAAAACAAGTTTACCCTGGGGAGGTTTTTTCAGTTTGTAGAAAATAAAGCAGGAGTTGACTATCACTTTACAAAGTTACAACAAACTTATGCTAGGATACACTATTAAATCAAAACTCACTTCATCAGATGCATGCATTGTACGTGGTCAGTTAGTGTACATCATACGTTGCAAAGAGGATGGCTGGGAGGAGGAAGATGTGTTACAGAGAGAGGCCGGCCTAAGATCCCATTCAGTTGAAAACAATCCACTCAGGTCGATTTCCACCCAGTTGCTTGCAGCCCCTGATATATATTCACTGGTTTTATGCTTTTTCATACACCTGATTAAGTTAGCTCTGACTCACCAAAACATACGATGAAATAAGTCCCTAGTCTCTTTAAGTGTCACTAGACTTCCAATTTATTGTGCTGCTACAGACTGGCACCGCTACCCATCTGGAATTAGCGTGTCCAGACATAAGCAAACTTTAACCTGGGAAACCTCAAAGCCTTCATGTCATTCACAAAAAGTGTGCCCCCCCAGACAGTGGGGCAGCCTTGAGTCTCAGCAAGAACAGTGGGCTGTGTCTGGGGAAGGGACTGCCGGGTGACTCGGGGGGGGGAGCCCCTCCCCGGCCACAAATTTTGTTAAGTCTTTAAGGGGCTGCTGGACTCTGGCTCTTTTTCTACCGCCAGTGGACTACAAAGTAATTGGTTGCTGGCATTAATTTGAGAACTACTTAAGGCAGCATCCCTCCATCGTAATCAAATAGCTAACAAAAGCACACAACATTACGTGTGCACTGCCTCCCCCAGAACTCTTTTAAGAATATACTGGAACTGTCAAGCTCATCTTCTACAAACTCTTTGCACCAAGGGCTAAATGTTGACACTTCAAACACCATTTGTGCCGCATAGCTGTTTTTTTAAATGGGCTGTGTGGCTTTTTTAAATTAAAACTGCAAGAAACCCGTTCCCAAGGCTGCTGCTGCTTCTGTTGAGTGTGGAGCCCTGCTTCCTGAATGTGGAGTCCCGTAGCACTCTGCCTCAATTTGAAGTTAGAGAGGCAACCAGAAAGCCCAGGCATTTGGCCCTGTGGTGATATGAAAAACACACTGAGCTCGCTCTAGGTCACAGGAGCACCGTGCCCCCCTCCCCCCTGACCACTTGGCTTTCCTTTGCAACCTCATCGAGACAGCCGGCCTGCAGTGTGGGCTGGGTGTATGAAGGGCAGACAGCAGACCTTAACGGGCTTCATCATCGAATTGTGTACATTTATGGAGGCCACTGCATTTAGAAAGAGGGAGTCTGTTTCCATGACAGTTTTGGGGGGAGCTACTCAAAAAGTACTGGAAAGCTACATATGGTTCTCCAGATTGGTAAACTGGAATGTACACTCTCTACACAAAAGGCTGCCAAAAGTCTTTGTGTTGCTCCGTCCCCTTGCTTAAACAGGCCAGAGCAATCTGAGTAAAGCAGTAGAGTTCTGTGCCCCAAGAACACAGCCCTCAATCCTCACCTCGGCAACTGCAGCAGCTGCAAATTTGGAAGAAAACCGCACCTTCTGAGCATCACCCCGCCTGCTGGAAACTGCATCTAAGTCACTCTGAGCAATGGGATGGGGCCCCAGCTCTGGCAGAATCAGGAGTGCTGATGCAGGTTTGATGTCTGGCACCATATCAGCAAACCAATCCAGTTCAGGGTCACGGGCCTCCTTCTTCTTCACCTGGATCGTGAATTCCTCTCCTAAATGGCATTCCCACTTTGGAGACCTTTCCAGATGTGACGCCTTGGGCTGCCTGGAGCTTTTGTCCCACGGGTCCTTGTGGTCGTAACCCTCGCTGTGGCTGCCAGGCCCAGAGGAAGAATTTGAAGGCAGAGTTCTAGATTCTCTCTTGAGCTCCGGCATACTGGGAGGGAGCCGAGGTTCTGCCATGTCACCGGGCCTGTTTCCTGAGGAGCTTTTAAAGGGAGGGTTGTGAGCCACATCAGCCCAAGTTTTCTCATCCGTGAGATCATGGCTGGTAAGACGGGGACCACTGCTGGCGTTAAACTCTTGCGTTTCCGTATCGACAGTCGCATTTTTCTCAGTCTCTGGCTCCTCACACTCACTCCAGTCCGGCCATTCCTCCGTTGTGTTCTCAGTTCCCAGCGGGCAGCTGCCATCGTTCCTCAATGTGTTTAATCCAGCAGGAACACCGTTCAAAGACCAGGAAGAGTCTTGTTCCCCTGTGGAAGGCACATAACATCAGGTCTGCTCAAGTAACGAGCCTGACGATCCTATCGTGCATCAGGACTATACGCCAGAGTAAAAATGCTTGCAAATGCCTCTTTGTACCTCCTTCCAAGGGACGACTGCACACCCAGTTTTCTCTCTCCACTGCACCCCTCCCCATTACTCCATGGCATTTTGTCCACAAAGGCTCATCCAGCCCACAGTATCAAGCTTTCTAGCCCTACTCCAGCAGTGAACCTTGCAAAGCAATTCAAAGGAAATACTCATGTGATGAAGTGGAAAAGTGGGCATCTCCCAGTCGACAGTGGTGAAATTAAGCGCCATCAGGGTTTTGGGACAGCTTGGAAGGCTTTAGCAGCAAGGACTGAAATGTAATAAGGGGTAAAGGGATTACCTTTCCTTAAGGCCACATGAGAGTCTTGCCTTGGCACGTGGTTCTTGTCGCTGAAGGATGTATTTCCAGAGTTGGGGCACTTGAAGAGGACGCCTGAAGGGTTATTCTGCCGGGGCTTATAGGTTTGCTTACTCTGGCCACTCATTATGTGGGTGGGAGATTCTGTAAGGATACACAAGGAAAATATACTTGAATTTATACACCACCATCAAGCTCTCCGCATGGCAGGACAGAAAGGATGGGATTGTGCTGTTCAGACAAACTGCCGGTCTCTTGCTCTGAAACTGACATAACTTTTAAACAAGTGGTCAGGACACACTCAGATGATCTTGTGGCACACAAATGGCCTTATTCAATTAGAAGATTTTATGCCGCATCACAGAATGTAAACAGCCAAGTACGTAAAAACATGCAGGGACAGAGTAAGTGCAATATAAACCAGCAGTCTAAAGTGATGTTGATAGACCGGTCTTCGGGCTAGGAGCAGACCATAACACAAAAAAGACAGATATCTTTCATTTAAGGGCATGGACCATGTGAGATGTTTTGGGCTGGTGCCTAAAAGGAAAGGAAGGAAGGTGCCAGGCGAACCTCAAGGGTGGGGGGGAAGGGCATTCCACAGGGGAGGCACCACCCCTGCACTGGAAGAAGCCCCGCCTGGTGGGCTGGACAATACTGGAAGAAGCAGGCCTTCAAGCACCCTGGCCCCAAGTTGTTCGGGGCCTTAAAATAGCCCGTGTTTTAAATTGTGCCTGGAAACAGATGGGCAGCCGGCACAAACCTTCCAACGCAGGTGATACGATCCTTGCATTCACCCCCTGACAATAACCTGGCTGTCACATTCTGGATCAGTTCAAAATTTCTGAACAAGGGCTGCTCCACCTGGATGCAAAAGGATCGTGGCTGACTGTAGCCAAATCACACTTTGAGGAATGGCCAAAGTTAGCGCATCCCCCGAAGCGGGAGAAAAGCACTATGTGGCCAGGATCTCGCAATATCCCGGGGCAACGAACCTGCTCTCTAGGCCAGGCTGACTTCTCAGTCCTCGAGTATCTTTTTCATTTCATACTTTCACCACCAGTACCTCAAATCCTGTTTAGCCTGAACTTCAGTTTATCGGCCCCCGTTCCTCTCATTACCTTCTCCCGGCATGCATTCAGAGCTGGGACTCATCTGCATTACTTGTGGACCCTCACTCCAAACCCCCAGAAGATCATTCCCAGTGGTTTCGTGTAGATGTCCCCCATGCTGTTAAACAAGATCGATCCCAGAAGGACTCCATGGCACAAATGCCATGGGGCCAAGCAGCAGTCCCCCGGAACCTTGTCCTGGAATCACAGAATCATCAGAGTTGGATTGGGCCCTACAGGCCATCTAGTCCAACCCCCTGCTCAGTGCAGGATCAGCCTAGAGCATCCCTGAGAAGGGTTTGTCCAGCCGCTGCTTCAAGACTGCCAGCGAGGGGGAGCTCACCACCTCCCTAGCAATGCTCCCTCTAAGCTGTGGAGTCTTGTGAGAAAAAATTCTACTTTGTGAGCTACTGGCATTAAAGTCGTGAGCAAGCCATTTGGCTGTACTGCATAAATTAGTTTGCTCTGGAGCCCTCCTTCCTGAGCTAAGACAAATGTGTGAGCCAGAGGCTAAAAAACTGAGCTAGCTCACACCAACTAAGCTTAGAGGGAACACTGCTCCCCAGGCAGCTGATTCCACTGTTGCACAAACTCCTACTCTAAAGACGTTTTCCCTAACATCCAGCTGGTACCTCCTTGCCCTTCATTTAAACCCACTCTTGCGAGTCCTCCCCTCTGCTGCCAACAGAAACGGCTCCCTGCCCTCCTCTAAGTGACACAGCCCTTCTTCAAATGCTTCAAGAGAGCATTCAGTCGGCCAAGTTAAGAGTGGCACCTCCAAAGCTCTCTGTCCCCTACTCCCACCCTAGCCAGCTTCTCCGGAAGGATGTGATTCAAGGGTTGCCAAGAGATTCAGGCAAACCACCATGGACGGATGCATCCCCCCCCCCCCCGCACTCACTCTCCTGATGAAGACTGGCAGTCGGGGCGAACGAGGCTGTTTCCCTCCTAAACCAAGATGTGCGTCTGGATTGAAATAGTTCAGATAATCCGACTCATCCGACAATGCCTGAAGCTGCATCACCCACCCCAGCACCTTGCCCAGGAATGTCATGTTGGTTACCAGCGACAGCCAGAGCTCCATATTTCCAAAGCAGCCCGTCCACAACATCAAGCCTGACTATGATTCATCCACACAACTGGAACTGATTGTGCCCCAACAGCATCCTGATTACTGGCTACATAGATGTTTTTTTTTTTTAAGTTAGCACAAGTACTTTCAGAAACCAAAATCGTCGGACATTGTCTTGAGGTGTTCTTCCTCCCGTAGAGAAGGGAAAGTGTCTTCAAAGGGGCTGCCTGCTGCAGTGTGTGTGTGTGTGTGAAGAGAGATTTAAAAATGAAGAATGAAATTTTTCCCAGAACCATTTTATTTACATGCATGCATATGCCGTTTTAACAAAGCAACTCATAGGGCAAATAGACTAAGATTTCTTTTGGGTAAAACCCTACTCAGTAGTACTGATAACGAGATGAGACCAGAAAGCTCCACTGTGTACAGACCTGTGAAACAGAGAGATTTCTTATTTCTCAGGCACTAGTTCAATGAGGGATGGCCTGTCCAAACAGACCCAGTATATGTGCTTCTGGATGGAATCGGTCATTTTTATTATATTTTAAGTGGACCAAGCAAACTTTACTATTCTCAATTTCACAGCTAGCAGAACCTGCCTGGCAAAGGCATCAATTCCTTCTCTGCCTCTAATATCAGGCACATTGATATTTGTCACTGAATGTGCAGGGGGTTGGACTAGATGACCTGCAAGGACCCTTCCAACTCTAACATTCTATGATTCTATGTAGAACAGAAAGAAAAGACCGAACTCCCTCACACTGGAGTCTAAGCCCCTTGACTTAGTCAAGAGAACTGTCAGACTCAAGAATCCCACACCCAACAGTCTTCACCAAATCCATACCTAAGGTGCTGCCAGGCAGCTACAGACCACATCTTCTAACCAATAACCCAAAGACGACGCTCCAAAACAATATTAGCTAATGCCTAAAACATACGGATCACAGGTGGCTACACCTATATGGCCCCTCAGTTTTGAGGCCACATTTACTACCTGACCTAAGCTACAAAGACTAGAATGGCCAATCGGGACTATGGAGAGAATGTTTCCATTTGAGGCCAGTTCTGAAGCTGCTGTCCTTCTGATTGGTGGTTGAGACAGTGGCGGTCTTCCTCCTGATAATCCCCTACACAAGGACCAGACAGATTACAAAGATGAGATGATCTTCCATGGGATTCAAAATTGCAGTCAACAGCACTGTTATCAGCTACCCTTGCATGGCTGAAGTCTCTTCAAGAACATCACTCAGATTAGGTGTCCAACACATTCAGTGAAGTTTTCAACATGGTGACCTTTCTAGCGGACATCACGTGGTATGCTGGCAAGGACCACAGCTGCAACTGGTGGTAAAGATGAAGCCGCATCCACCACAGCCGATTTTACCTCAGCCGTGTTTGAAGAGAGACCTCCTCTTTGGCAAGTGTGTTGAGAAAGCTGCAACCAAGGTAGGAGGCGAGTCCATGCACCTCAAGGTCCCACCATCCTTGCAGACATGGCCCTTCGAGGCAAGATCGCTTCTGTTTGCACCAGTCTCAATAATCCCAGTACTGGAGGAAGGCAATCCAAGCCATGCAGACCTTTCAAGACCTTTAAAAGTTCCAGATCTGGGCGGGGGGGGAGGGGGCGCAGGCTTCCAGCAAACGTGCATCCACCTCTTTAGCTTCCCCAGGAGTTGCTGCCCATATACTTTCACACTGTTAAGTAGGAGGTTCCTTTTTAAAATCAAAACAAAAACCAGGAAGATTTTGGGGATCAAAAGCACAACTGGCTGCAATGCTGATTCTGTCCTGACTTGCCATGCGCGCAGACACAACTGGCCCCTGCTCCTTCTATTAGATGTCACATGGACAAGGCCCGTGGGTCAGAATGCAAGTGACCTGCTGGATCAGACTTGGTCCAGCATCCCGGCCCTTATCTGATGTTGCCTACCTCTGAATACGGAGGTTCCCTCTACTCGCCACAGCTAATAACCAATGCTGGATGGATCTATCCCCCATGAATCTGACTCCCTTTTAAAGCCATCTATGTTGTTGGCCATCACTACATCCACTGACACTGAATTCCAAAATTTATTTGTTGAGTAAAAAAAAAAAAATTAGTTGCTGTAGATTTTTCTGGGTTGTGTGGCCGTGGTCTTGGCATTGTAGGACCTGACGTTTCGCCAGCAGCTGTGACTGGCATCCTCAGAGGTATAACACAGAAAGATGGAGCACTCTCTGTGTCAAGGTGAGAAGAAGAAAAATGGTAGGCAGGTAATTTATATCTACCCTGGAAGGTGGGGTAGGGCTGAGTCATTATCTTGTAGGAGTTCTCCAGGCTATGAACATGCTACGACCCCTACAAGATAATGACTAAGCCCTACCCCACCTTCCGGGGTAGATATAAATTACCTGCCTACCATTTTTCTGCTCACCTTGACACAGAGAGTGCTCCATCTTTCTGTGTTATACCTCTGAGGATGCCAGTCACAGCTGCTGGCGAAACGTCAGGTCCTACAATGCCAAGGCCATGGCCAGACAGCCCAGAAAATCTACAGCAACTAATGAACTCCGGCCGTGAAAGCCTTCGACAACATATTAAAAAAAATAACTGATTGCCTATCAACGTCATTAGGTGCCCATATGAGTTCTGGCATTATTACTATTCCCCCTCTATCCACGTTTTCCGCCTCATGTGCAATTCTACAACCACTGTCGCATCCCCCCCTTAGCAGTTTTTTCCCCTAAATGAAAAAGTTGCAGTCTTCAGCCCTTCCTCATAGTAAAGGTGCTCCGATCCCTTGATAATCTTGGTTGCTTCTCCACGGCACTCTTAAGATGCACTGATTTCTTTGTACTGACTGCACAACACCCATCAGTTTCCCTACACTTAGCACTGATTACCTAAACAACGCCCCACCCCCCCAAGGAGAAAGCCTGAGCCGAAGAGCTGCAGTGTCTATTTCTGGCAGACTTCTGACAGCCTATCTGTCCCCAGGGCTGTTGAGCAGAATTGCAGCTGTGTGCAGAAAGCCGTTCTCAAGGGTGGAGCTTGAGTGGCACTCTCTTCGCCCTGCTCTGAGCGGGTGGGCTGCCCTACAACCAGCGTGTCTGCTTTAAAGGTGAGCTCAATACTTGATTCACTTACCTTCGGGGGAAAGGTCGGAAGTTTTGGTGAAGCTCGGCGCTGAACACTTGAAGATCTTTGTCCTGTCGCCCCCGACGACAACGTCAGGCCCGAGCAGGGAGACCAGCACTCCTAAGCTCTGCAGCGTTACAGCTACCAGAGCGTCGCTGGTGTCGCGCAGCCCCAGTAAAACCTAAAAGGAGGACATGCTGTCAAGCACAATCCAGCTCCCGCATCCATGAAACTGAGGAACTACACTTGCTACCAGTTTGTATCATTCCCTTCCAAAAAAACCCCACAACCCCCACCCCCCCAGAACCCATTTGGGGGAAGTCCTCATAACACTGCTCTTCAGTTTAATCTGGAATTATGGCAGAGCCAGGCTCAAATGCCCACCCTCCCACAGAAGCTTGCTGGATGACTTTTGGCCCACTAACACTTTCAGCCTAACCAGTGTCACGGGGTTGCTGAGAAGAGACAGTGAAGGGGGTGAGTATTATAAGAGCCACTCTGGACTCTCATCGGGGAGAGAAGGGGGGTACGAGTGAATAAGACAATAAGAACAGACCCTCTGGCCACCCTCCAACCTCCTTGGTTCACTGCAGAATAAAGAGACCTTGAATGGAGAGGAACACAAAGCTTACTGTGAGGGAATCTCCAGCAAGCAGCATTTATTAGCCAAACAGGAAAGAGACTGAACAGTAAGAGCCAAAGAAGCGGTGAGTGCCGTATAGCACCTGCCCCTCCTACCGAAGTGGTGAAGTGAATCGGTTAAAACGGAGGAAGACATGAGGGCGCACAGAGACGCACGAGGAGGTGGCTCCTCGTTTCCCCCAATGGTCGAGTGAAGAAGAAGAAGAAGAGGAGGAGATTGGATTCATACCCCTTTGCCCTTCGCTTGGAGTCTCAGAGCGGCTCACAAACTCCTTCCCCTTCCCCTCCCCACAACAGACACACCCTGGGAGGGAGGTGGGGCTGAGAGAGCTCTGACAAAAACTGCCCTTTTTCAAGAACAGCTGTGCCAGAGCTTGTGACTGACCCAAGGTCACATCAGCAGGTGCAAGTGGAGGAGTGGGGAATCAAACCTGGTTCTTAACCACCGCTCTTAACCAGTACACCAAAAGTGGAACTTTCCTGCCTCCTTCCTCCCTCTGCAACCTGCAGCTCTCCAGGAAATACAGTTCCTGGAGGACAGGGGACCCTGAGGAATGACACGAGTCTGCAGGAGGAAGGGGAGATGGCCCACTTACTCCGGATCCGCTTAACACAGCGGGCCTGTCCAGATATTTGCTCTTTTTGAGAGGACATAATTACATCAATTTTGTATTAGGACGTCTGCTGATCTTTGAGGATGCTTAGGCACTTTTAAATTATGTGCCTGTCTCCTGAAGACTAACTGATGGTCAACAAGACGGACCCTCCGTGCCCTTACTGTTGCTAAAAGACTTACATTACAAAACTGGAGAGAGAAATATGCCCACTTCCAGTAACCCAAAGAACTGAAAGGCCTTATAACCTTGTCAACAACTGAATTTACAGCATACAGACGAACAGTTGAACATATTTTTAGATACTGGAAAACCTTTTATAGAGGCTTATCTGTAAACCTGCCGCCATTGTTGTAATAATTTTTTAAAAAATTTCTTTCTGTTTGGGGTAAAATATATGAAATTTGATTTTTTAAAAAAATAAGGCAGCTTTGACCATCAACCCGCGTTCCCTCCGCTCCCGGAAGCTGGCGTTTTGAGAGGCTACACTCCGTTTGCCATACTGACCTGTGGCAATATGATGTTCTTCAGTTCTTTCTGAGTGAACAGCTCGGCGTAGGCATCCAGGTGAGACAGCAGCACTACCCGCACATGCTCCTCGTGCACCTCAAAGAGCTTCAGCAGCGCCGGGCTGACATGCGCCTGGAACATGGCTGGCGAAAGCAGGCCGTTGATCTGATTCTCACCCACTTTATCTGGGGGGGGGAAGAGTTGGAGAGTCACCACAATGCCCAGGTGCAACGAGCCACTCCACACGTCCTGCCATGTAATTACGCTCTGGAAAACCACACAGACTGTATTTTTAGCGGGGGCTGGGAACAGTCTTCCAAGGTTCTGCAAGGGTCGGAAGCACAAGCTAAAAGCAACCAGGTGCCTTGGGAGACAGGCGGCCCATCGGGACCAGAGCAGGAAAACAGACATCGGTAGGGGAGCAGCACGGAGCTCCTTTTCCTTCTTTTAAGACAAATCTTTGGGGCCGAAGGACAATCTGGAGCTCTGCAGGACCACCAAGGTCCCAGGCGAGAAGGGGAGGAGAAGCGGCCTTCGGGCACAGCAGCCACTACCCCCTCACACTGTGCTGGCATCTGAACAGTGGAGCTGACACTTTCATTATTTACTGTCATCATTTAGTACTCTTCATCAGCCTTAACCAGCCCTCTCCCTCCAGAGTAAGGAAAAACAGGGGCTGGTCTTTTAATGAACGGTTTTATTTATCCATTTATTCCCCACCTCCCCCTGCAGCGCAGGCACAAACAGCTTACATCGTCCTCTCCATTTTATCCTCACAACAACACTGCGAGAGGCAGGTTAGGCTCATCGTGTGTGTGTGAGTGAGTGGCCCAAAGTCACCCAGCAGATTTCCGTAACAGAGTGGGCATCTGGAACTAGAGCTCCCAGCCCCTAGGGCGACGCTTCTAACCATTAACACCAGGTTGGCTCTCATGCTGGTTTGATTCTTTGGTCTTTTATCCCATCCATTTTGTTACCCTTCGGCCACCTTTCCCGCCCTCTTTTCCCCTTCCACAAGAACGAGGGATGGTGAATTATTTCAACTGCTGGGTGACATTCATATGTTATACCCGGCACCCCAGCCAAGATTTCCCCATCCTTGGTGGGGATATTCACTCAAAAAAGGAATGTGCTGGACAAAGCAATCAACAGCTTTGAATCTTGCTCCAGTAAAACTGTCTTCACAAATACCAGGGAAGGGTCGCCCACCTTGTTCTGAAACAGTCCAGATGCTCATAAGCAGAGGTGTCAGTGGGTACCCCCACCCAGCCCCTCTGAATCCACACAGTGACGCACGTGTGTCATATCCTGGAAGAGGAAATATTCACCTATCCTTGGCCCCAGGAGGTGGGGGAGGAAGCTCTTGACGGCAACGGGCTCAGCAAACACAAGCTGATTGAGCAGGAGAGGCACCAGCCGCAAAGCAATCAGCTTCTCCGACAAGCCGGCTACTCTGTCCAGCAGGAATCTGTATTGCAAGAGAAGACCGTCAGCCTCCCCCACGGCTGCCTAAGGGGGAGGAGTCAGGCACCATTCAGCTCCACCACCCCCCCTTCTGTCTGAGCCATTTATGACCCAAATTCTCATGGATGTAGGAACCAACTGCGAGAGTGTGCGTGTGGAACACATGCCCCCACAAACACACAGCAGCCTAGTACTAAAGCAAAATAGATTATTATTATTATTATTATTTACTGAATTTCTGAATTACCCCATCGCTGAATACACCGGGCTCAGGGCAATTTACAACCAATTAAAACATACAACGATACAGCTTAAAAATCAACAAATCAATCCTAATTTCACAATCTTCCGATGGCATCTATAATTTAATCTAAAACCTCCTCCGGACTGTTCTTCCGTCTCACGGGCAGGTTAAGGAGGAGGCTGAAGCGGGCACGGTGGGAGGAGAAAAGGGGAGGGTGGCCAGCTGTGACGGGGAACGGTCGCTGTCCTCCACCAAAGGCCCGGCGGAACACCTCTGCCTCACAGGCCCTGCGGAGTGGCATGAAGTCCCACAGGGCCCCGATGGAGGGTGGCAGAGAGCCCCACCAGGTCGGAGCCAGGGCCAAGAAGGCCCTGCCCCCGGTCAAGGACAGCCGGGTGTCTTTGGGGCCGGGGAACACCAGGGATGTGGAAGCTTTCTGCGGATAAAAGTTACTCTGGATAACAGAAAGGCTAAAGGCAGGAATGGCTGTTTGGCTTTCTACATCATATTGTTATTATTGTTGTTGTTATTATAATAATAATATCCCTGCACAGGCAGGCTCAGGGTGGCTTACAAGACTCTGTGTGTGTGTGTATAATTTTTATTTTTGAAAACCCAGCAAGATATGATTAAAACACAAAATTTAAATAAAACCACAGCATAACATGCTAGTCACATGAGTGCTGGTAAATGGTGGCAATGTTCTCTGAGCATCCAGATAATCAGCTGCCACATAGATTGAGTTCTTGCCAGGCTGTTAGTTATTAGGTTAGTGCTGATGTTAGGGCCAGAATATTGGGAGGCAGCGCCCTAGTTGAAAGCCTGGTGGCAGAGCTCTGTTCTACAGGCCCTGCGCAACTGTAAAAGGTCCTGCAGGGCCCTGGTGTCATCTGGGAGCTCGTTCCACCAGTAAGGGGCCACCACAGAAAAGACCCTGGCCTTCGTCACAGCTAGCCTGGTTTCTTTAGGGCCCGGGAGGGCCAAGCAATTTTGGGATCCCGGTCTTAGCGCTCTCTGGGGAACATATGGGGAAAGGCGGTCCCTTTGGTAGATAGGTCCCTGACCATATAGGGCTTTAAAGGTAAGAACCAGCACCTTGAACCGAATCCGGTATGCTATAGGCAGCCAGTGCAGTGCTTTTAGGGCAGGCTGGATGTGTTCCCACATAGGAAGACACAACAACAGCCTCACCACTGCATTCTGCACCAGCTGCAGCTCCCGGATTTGGGACAGGGGCAGCCCCATGTAGAGAGCATTGCGGTAATCCAATCTCGAGGTGACCATTGCGTGGATCACTGCTGCCAGGTCATTGCGTTCAAGGAAGGGAACCAACTGCTTAATCAGCCACAGATGGTAAAAGGCAGACTTCGCAGTGGCTGCTACCTGGGCCTCCATCGTTAAGGAGGCGTCCAGGAGCACTCCCAAACGCCTAACCTCCGGCACTGGCACCAACAGGATCCCTAACCTTGGTCCACTCTGACTCAGGCACAGGACCTCTGTCTTCATCGGATTCAATTTCAGTCGACACAGCTTTCAACGCCAGGTCCAGATCTCCCGGACTAGAGTCTGACTGGCCGTCCAACGCAACTTGCTTATTTATAAAATCAGACCAGCAGACTATCTAACCAATCAAGTACCGGCTGTGATCCACCAGAGAATTTGGGGGGGCACCAATTCTCCCCCTTCTGCTGCAGCCTCCGACTGCCCCCTCGTGCTGTTCCCGGGGCTCTCCTGTCCCTGCATTTTGGCCTGCTGAGGAAGGGGAGAGGTCGTGGAGTCACATTCTGTAGATGGAAATCCCTTCCCATCTGTGTTAATGTTCATGATGGATCCAAGCCGTTGTTTACTCAGCAGCAGCAATCCAACACCTCAAGACTCCAAGTCCTGAAGTTGAGCTTTCTACACACACTGTGCGTGGTCACACGGTGGAAGTTTCCCCATTCTGTCATTTGTTTTAGCAGCAGTGACTTTGCATTCCTCCTTCATCACAAATGCTGATCTTCGTGATCTTCATTCCGTACCATCATGCGGAACAAAGGTAGAGACGTAATGCAGCAGGCATACCTGGAGCAGTTCTAGAATCCCTGTCTGCAGGTTGCTGTCTAACTCTAGCAATGGGCCTCATCCTGCAGTTGAGCTCCATTCTCTTGGTAGATGCAGGTGGGGCAGCCAGGTTGGTCTGAAGTCCAGTTGGGCACCTTCGAGACCAACACAGTTCTATACCTTGAATAAAACTTTGTTGGTCTTAAAGTTGCCCCTGGACTCAAAACTTTGTTCCACTCTCTTGGGACGTTTTCCCAGGAACCAACTCAATCAGAACCTAGTGATATGTCCAAGATCCCTGTCGCTTCCCTTCCTGAATGCCTACATTTTGCTTACATATTAGATGCCGTGGTAATGGTGGTAATGCCTTTCCACACAAAGCTACAACCGCTTTCGCTTGACATTCATAAGGTATTGGTCACAATCTAAGCACCAAAACCAAGTTTTAGAGGCAGTGCCCCTCTTAGATCCTCACTACAAAACCACGCGAAACAGGATTTCCTTTTTTGGTCTAGAGGTATATCTAACAAGCACACGAACGAAAGTCAGAAGTTGACATTTTCCACTCACTTGAAAAATTCAGTTTTTTCCTCTTCAGTTTTCAGTGTTAAAGTGTTCAGAAAGTTCACAACTTCCAGGTAATCATTCCTGATAAATTAAAAAAACAAATATATTAAACCAATGGAGAACGTTGTTCTGGTTACAACAGGAAATCACTACCTAAAAAGGGGGAAACTCCGGAGCAGGATAAGGTGTGCCGAAACCAGGACCCCAGAATGTGGCGCTCTCGTGCTTCGGGAGCCAGGACAGGGATGCCGCAGCAACACCCGCCCGAGAGCCCGGGGCCATTCCAAGCCGCCCTTCAGGAGGACTTGAGTTCGAAGTCTGTTCAGAAGCTGCAGTTTTGGCAGAAGGCGGCTCTCTACTGAACTAGTGTGGGTAACTACCGATAAAACAGCTCAGCTGTGATTAACTGTGACTTGATGTTCTTTAAGTGGTCTTCTGGGCAGTCAATCCGCACAGAGAAGAATACTAAATTTAGGATTTGCTCTGGATTCCACCCAGGAACAGTTTGCATTGCTGGTTTGAACTGACAAGGCCCTACAGGTGAGCTCCTGTCCACACCGATCTTGGCTGACTACAGAGACGAGAGATACTTTACAGCAGCCAAGGTGTACCGACCATGAACAGCAAAAGAGCACACACAAACAATGCACAGCACTTGGCTCTCTTTGGAACGTCATACACTTGGAAGTTCACCACAGCCCAAGGCTGAGCATCCTAAATTCTGGAAATATAAGACTTCTGTTGCTTGGAAACTGAGATGGCTTATGCGCTGAGCATTTTATCTTTAAAACAGAACTGTGTGACCTGTGATGAACCTACAGGGGAAGGCTATTTAAAAGACAGATGCCAAGACAGAATACCCTGTTTCTCTTTACCATGGCCATCTTGCAAATCAGGGTCGGAAAGTATGCTTTGTTCATTGTTTGATGTGGAAATTCTGAGTACTCCGGGCGTGAAAAACGTTTGTGAATATGAACGTGAACCTCAGATTTTCTCAAAGCCTCATTTCCTATCACCGTAAAAAAACAGAGCACTTGCATTCGTAGCATAAACACAAGTGCTCCGGTTTTCACGTTGCCTAACCAAAAAGGCGGCGTCAATTCACGTAAGGAGTAACCAGTTTTTACAGCTCCCCCAAATATCAACCTCCTTCCACTCACACACACAGACATCTTCCGGCAATCCGCTCACCTAAAGAATTCATGAGACAACAAACTGGATAGCGGTGGCCGGCACGCTGGATCTGGATTTAGCAGAACAGAGCGCACAGTTTGCTGAAAGCTGAAGAGAACATCCTCTGAGACTGAAACATATAGAGCAGCAATCAGAACTAACTTTGTAAGCAAAAAAAAAGAAAAGCATTTCTATGTTCGGTTTCTTTTTTCTATGGTGGCTAAAGCCTGTGGAGCAGGCCAAACGGTAGAAAGGAAGATCCTCCCAAGGGAAAAGGAGAGGCGCACGCACTGGAACTAAGAATAGCTCCCTCCAAGACTTACTCCCACCTTCCGGGAAGGGAATTTTAGACCAGTGCTGCTGATCTAGCCGTTCCTTATGACAGGGTCACCACAGCGACTGCTGAGCCACTGGTGCTTCAAGACTAAATGCACAGAAATGCTTGGGGCAGGTTTATTTCCCACAAAGCGTTCCAACAGTACATTAAAACTTTTATTTCATTACAATCCTTCTAAAAGGACTTCAGGGCAGGTTTGTACACTGTTGATATAAAGCCCTTGCCCAGTTTATTCATTTGGAAAACATCTATGCTACCTTTCCAGAGAACTTGCCCAAGGCAGAGAAAAGTCAGATCGGGGGCGGGGGGGAGTACCCCTCTCTCTCTGTGCACTACCTGAGATTCTTGAATGCATGTGAGATTATCATCTCCAACAGCAAACTACTGTTTTAGTTATCGGCCAGTTGTTCTCAAGAGAGCCTTCAGTCAGGCTCTCCAAAGAAGAACTTCTCATATTGTCTCAATCGATGCCCATATTGTGTTCAGAGGCAGGATTTTGTCTTTGTGCCAGACACATCAGTTTTAAGTTATATTAAAAACACCATGCAAGATGCCTTGTTTCATTCATGAAAGAATATACTTTCAATATTATCTCCAATCCTGGAAATATCAGGAGTAAAATAACGGACAACTCATTGCTCTGGAATAATAAATCTCCTACGATTCTTCAAGTATAATATTTTCCCTTAACAAAAGTAACTCCTAAAGAAATCCAGCAACAAAAGAAAATTGGTGTTAGTCATTTGGAAAAGATGCCATTTCTCTTCAAGGAATCTTACCCTCTTCGTTTAAAAAAGTCAGCAAGTTTTCGACCATTGCCCCAAATGAATAGGCGTCCCGGGCATGGCCCTGACCCTCTGGAAGACGTTGGAACCCTGCATGCTAAAGTGACAAGACAGTATTAGTTCTGTTTTCAGGAACTCCCCTACCTCATTCTCTGCACAGACTTTAAACACGCTTCTTGCATTACTCACTGAAAATGTCGAGACAGTGTGCGACTGCAATAAAAAAAGGCCAATGCTATGCTGGGGATTATTAGGAAGGGTACTGAAAACAGATCAGCCAGTATCATCATGCCCCTGTATAAATCATTGGTGCGGCCTCATTTGGAATACTGTGTACAGTTCTGGTCGCCACACCTTAAAAAGGATATTATAGCTTTGGAAAAAGTGCAGAAAAGGGCAACTAGAAAGATAAAAGGGTTGGAGAACTTTCCCTATGAGGAAAGGTTGAGGCGCTTGGGGCTCTTTAGCTTGGAGAAATGACGGCTGAGGGGTGACGTAATTGAGGTTTATAAGATTATGCATGGGATAGAGCAGGTCGAGAAAGAGGTACTTTTCTCCCTTTCTCACAATACAAGAACTTGTGGACAACTCCATGAAATTGCTGAGCAATCAGGTTAGAACGGATAAAAGGAAGTCCTTCAGTCAAAGAATGATTAACACATGGAATTCACTGCCACAGGAGGCAGTGGTGGCTACAAGCATGGACAGCTTCAAAAGGGAATTAGATAAGCAAATGGAGCAGAGGTCCATCAGTGGCTATTAGCCACCAGGTATAGGTAGGGACTCTGGGGCAAGTGATGCTCTGTATTCTTGGTGTTTGGGGGGGCCACAGTGGGAGGGCTTCTAGTGTCCTGGCCCCACTGCTGGACCTCCTGATGGCACCTGTTATTTCTGGCCACTGTGTGACAGAGTGTTGGACTGGATGGGCTGCTGGCCTGATCCAACATTGGCTTCTCTTACGTTCTTATGAACAAGGTGACTAAAAAGTCACAAAGAAGCCCAATACAGTTGCCTACTAATGTCCCATGTTGCCTAGCACCCTGATCTTAAAAAATGCATTCCTTGGTACTCAGGCCCTCTTATTTCTATTACACAACTGCTCCTACAGCCCATGTAGTTAAGATACATTCATTTTTTAACATTCTCCCATTATGATGCCTGTAAGCTGAATTCACTATAAAATCAGTTTGTCCCATGGGCCTGAAGTCTGGCACAGAGAATCTCCCTAAAAAGCCGTGTGTGCTCTCTTGAATCCCCCCTCCCTCAACCCCCCTCAGCATTTCAGGGAGATCAGTGGGAGATGAGAAAATTCTGCCGGTGGAAGTGCCTTCCATTAGGAGAAACCAAACTGGGTCCAACCCATAGATAGCAGAAGCCTTCTTTCTTTGACACGCCTCTCTTATCAATGTTAAATCCTGAAAGTGCCCCAAAGGATACCGGATAGCGGGCGTTTTATACTTTGTCCCTTACAAAGCCCTTCATCAAAAGTTGTTAAACTTGGCAGTCACAAGGCAAGGACAGGCCATCTTATGGACTCGTGGGGTTAAACACCAGGAAGCAGAGGAAGGAGATCACAGAGAGTTTTCACAATCTAAGAAACAAAACAATGGGGTCTCCCCAATTCTTTTATAGCTTATTTATTTATACCGTGAAGTCAGTGAGCCAAGTTTGTGGATAACATCAAATCCTTCAGTATGGTAAAATGCAAAGCAGACTAAAAAGCTCCCACAAAAATCATTCAGGAATTCTGTCTACAGTTCTGGTCACCCCCCACCATCACCCCAATATCAAGAAGAATTTCACAGCTCTGGAAGAATTACAGAAAAGAGAAACCACCATGGTAATGGGTTTGGAACACCTACACTCTCAGGAAAGGGGCTTTCTGTTCAGAAAGAAGGGTTACTAAAAGGAGATATTTTAGAGATTTATAACATTGTGAATACGATGGAGGGTTTTTCCCTTTATCCCTCATAATACTAGAATGCAAGATCTCAGTGAAATTGACTGACAGTAGGTTCAGAACAGATCAGTACTATATCAAATGTAAATAACTCATGGAATTCACTAGCGCAAGATGTGGAAATTGTTACTTGCTTAGATGGTTTGAAAAGGGAGTTACCAGATTCACTGAGAGAAGGTCTATCAATGGCTATTAACTAAGTGGACCCTCCAGGCTCCGAGGCAGTATACCTCTGGTTACCAGGTGCTCAGGAAAAACCACACAGATGAGCTGCTGGATGCACACCCCATCTGTGGGTTTCTCGGAGGGCGACTGGTAGGAACAGGCTGCTATAAGAAGACAGACCCTTGCTCTGGCCAGTAGAGCTCTTAGGTTCTTATCACAAATAACAAGATCATTGCTTTGGAGCTAAGTTTGGGTGATTTTTCCTTGCCACAAGGTCATTGCCAGTGCTTGGGCAAAGGTAACCTACCAAAAAAGAACATCAGAAGCAAACCATATATGTCTACTTATTAAAACAGCATAAATACGCCTGGAAAAGGCAGAGTGGGGATTGGTAGGAAAACTGAGGCCAGGAATGTTGGTGACCAAGGAAATAATATCCAGCCTGTTCTAGACAAGGTTGTAGTCCTAACTTAAAGAACCAGGTTCAGTGCTTGGGGATTCTGCGTTACAGCTGCATGCCAAAATGTCACTGGTTGTACATCATGTGCGTAACCGGCATGGCTTGGGGCAGCAGCCGTGGCCCTTCCTGGAAAAACCGGCTCTGTCGCCTTAATTGTCCATGCCCTGGCGACATCCAGGTCAGATTACTGCAATAAACTGGACGTGGTGCTTATGAAGACGACTGACATTCAAACGGTTCAGAATGCAACGGGGCAGCAGCCAACTGGGTCAAGCAGGAGCGTGGATATCTTTCCCCCGTTTAAAAAACTTTGTTCATTCCCTCTGTATTTCCAGGCTCAATTCAAAGTACTGGCTGTGACCTATAAAGCCCTAAACTGTCTGGGAACCAGGGATCTGAGGGACCACCAGGTCCTGCAGAAACATCCCTATTAAGATCTCCATCTGTGGTCCCACTTTTGGTTCCCCCCACCCTTCCAAGATTAGATTCGTGGCTACCAGAGATAGAGATGTTCCCACAGCACTCGTTTGTCCTCTGCTCCTCTGTCTGAGGCTTGCACTCGTGGTCTTTAAACAGATCAATTTGCCCAGGCTTTTAACAGCGGATGCTAAAGGTTTGCTCTGTCTATTGTTGCTGCCGTTGGAATTTTGACACTTTTGGTTTTTTTATACAATTCAAAATATCTTGTTTTAAGAGTGGTAACCATAAAGCACCTTGAGGACTTGAATCAAAAAGCAGGGAACTCAAACTATAGATGTTAATACGTAGTAAATCCAGGTATAACAACGTTGAGGGTGTAACTCTCAGTGAATTATCTCTGGGTTTCTCACTGGCAGCTTGAAGCCATCAACAGCACGGCAACTTTACCAGTGCACCTTCTCAACTGCACGTCCAAAGACAACAACGTTCCTGGTAAGCTGTCCACTTCAAGTTAAGCACATGGAAATGGAAAATGTGTTTTTAAATGGTCAACTTCTCCAGCATAAGCAACCAATAAAACCTACCATTTCTTCAGGTGGGATGCCCATCTTCTCTCGTACTGACTCGATGCTACGCAGAAACTACAGGTAGAGAAAGAAACAGACATATTTGGCCAAAGAAAAGGCTGATGTGTTAAGCAACTTAACAACTCTACGTGAAATGCAGTGGACGCCTTCAAGCATTCGCCTTTGCTGTTCCCATCACCCAACACCTGAAAATTCATCCAAAGAACCAAAAATGGAACCTTTCCTCTCTTTCTCTCATCCACACCTTTTCTGAAGTACAGCACTAGCTATTCCTTAGCAATCTACAGTGCCAAGGCTAGAAGAGAACTCTTCTGGCAATGTTTTGCAGAACTCTGCAACAGGAAGGTTAGTAGTGGTAGAAAACACTGTCTCTCTCTCCCTCTATCTTAAGATCTTTCCAGAATCTTGCTATTTTTGCCAACTCCCTCCTCCCACAGCAGATGTCCAGCTTCTTCCCTCAAGCTGTTTGGGGGGGGAGGCAATTGTCCCCCAGGAGAACGATGGGGGTGCATTTTGGGCTGTAGCAGTAAAGGGGGAGGGGAGGAAATCCTGTTCCACTGACGAAAATCCAAGCCCATGGCGTGGCAGACTGGGAAAACTGACTCAGTGCTCACGTGCTCCGTCCCTCCTTGGGGCTGATGAGCGATTACTGATTTAGCACAAGCCATAATTTCCCACTTCATTCAAAGGTGCAAACGACGACTGCTGTCAGATGTCCCTATAAACGAGGCTTAAGGCAGCTCTGGCGTGGTGCAATGTCCGAAGGTCATACACAGCAATGCTTTGCAAGTGGGTGCTAAACTGGGATTCTTAAACCACAGTTTGCATCTGACCGGTTAACTGTGATTTGCACTAATGGTCATGACACCTGAAGAAATCAAACTCTGTTCAGCAGCACCGCCCGTCTCGGCCTCCTGCATACCAGGGCGGGAAGCACAGAACGTGAAGCCGGAGCAGGAAGGTGATCCGTGCTGCTTCCTCAGGACGCTCCCCTCCCCCTCCCCTTTCCTCTCTGCAAGCGATGCTTCGGCAAGCAGGACTGTGAGCTCCAGGAAGCACTTTAAAAGGCAGCATGACAACAGCCCTCTCTTAACCGCAAGCTTTTACACAGTTTGCCCGCATATGCTACCAGGGGTGGCCAAACGTGCTTAATGTATCAGCCACGTAGAATAAACGTCAGATGTTTGAGAGTCACAAGATGTAAATATTAAACACATGTTATATCGAAAAATGTGCAAATTTCCTTTTTATTAATATTAAATTAAGACTGTGTGAAAGAGCCACACGCAGGTCCCGAGCTGAAGTCTGGCCACCCCTGTGTTGGAAACTGTGTGCCCCCCCCCCCCAAACTACTGTTACGGTCCAAAGCAGTCCACGGCCTGCCGACTACCACCCCTTCCTCCCCACAAACATTAAACTTGCCTATCTATCCCTCTGGCCCAGGCTTGTCAGGTCTCAGACATGAAGCAGGGTTGCCCCTGGTCAGCACTTGGATGGGGGACTTCCAAGGAAGTCCAGGGTTGCTACGCAGAGGCAGGCCATGGCAGACCACCTCTGACCGTCTCTTGCCCGGGAAACCCTGTCGGGGGTCACCCTAAGCTGGCTGTGACTTGAGGGCACTTCCCACCCTCTCTCTCAGGAACGAGGGAGCGACTGATCCGGCCAACGGTTTTTCCTACCTAAACGCTTTCACGTCCTGCGAGAAGACAAGGTGAGCAGCAGGTAAGAAAAACTGGAAGGGCTACACAAGATCTCTGTGTTGCTTGAGGGTAAAGAACGGTTTCAGGACAGAGGGTGGGAGGGAGACTGACCATCCCCAGCCAAATGCAAGGAAGGAGGGAGGGAGGTTTGGCTTGCCCCGGGCTTCTCTCCCCGTCCCTGTGCAGTTTGCTTTCCACTTTCTGCAGCTGACCAAGAAGACTATATACGTAGAGAGACTTGCCAGCAGCCTGGCAACACAAGCAAACTTGGGACAGCCCGTGTAGACTCTGCTTGGAGGCAGGAATGGAGGCTAAGTGGGATTTATGAACAAACCGAGGTCTGTTATGTACATATGGCAGACAAACTAGGGTTTGTGCAACAAATTCCAGTTTATTGTGATATCTGAACATAGCCCTTGATTTGTGCTTCTCTCCAATCAAGAGCTATAAACCGCAGTATTATGGTTTTCTCATTCAGGCCTGTTGGAGAACAGTAAATCATAATTTTCCAGTTCAGAAGTAATGGCTAATGACAGCTTGGGCTAAAGCAGAAACTACCGAGTTGCAGCATGCAAAGTGAGGAGGGAGAACACAGGCACGTGACGTGTGCCCACTGTGCCAAACTACAGTCTAGTGCTATATGTGAGCTGACCTGGAGAAAAGTCACTCCATGTGGCTGCTTTATACTGTATCAGGAAACAGCCTAAAGGCTGCTGAGATGTGCAGATCTCTTTGGAATCCATGATGTATGCATAACAAAGGGTCCAGGTTATTGCTGGCACAGTTTACTACTTTCTTCTGAGAATTTAAACTCACAGGAGACGGAGGAAGGATGTGCCAGTGACGGGACATTTGCTTGCCATTATGCAGGTTGGGGGGTCCCTACGGGCCAGCAGAAAGATGTCACTCTCCTCACTCTACCTTTCCCAACCCCAGACCTGCCACTGCATTCTCTCCCTGCACCTCTCTCTCCTGTCCACATCATCTCTAGCCACTGCTCACAAGTGTGATCCCATCTGCTTTCTCCTTGTGAAATACTCCCTGCCCCACACAGACACTTTTGGACTCCAACGCTCACACTTTTTGGCTGAACACAATCTCTCCAGTTCCTCATCCTTGTAAGTGGTGCGCTGCTAATTTCGCAAACGACACTTTGGGAACTGCATCCTTCAGAGAATCATAGAATGTTAGAGTTGGAAGGGACCTTGCAGGTCATCTAGTCCAACCCCATGCACTCTGCAGGAGCAGAGCCAAAAGATAGCCCTACAACATACTCAAAAGATGGTCGTCCAACCTCTGCTTGAAAATGTCCAGGGAAGGAGCATCCACCACCTCCCGAGGCAGTCTGTTCCACTGCTCAACTGCTCTTAACAGTTAGGAAGTTTCTCCTGATATTTAGCCGGTAACATCTCCCTTGTCATTTCCACCCATTAGATCTAGTCTTGCAATCCAGAGCGAGAGAGAATAGATCTGCTCCATCTTCTACATGACAGCCCTTCAGATACCTGAAGACTGCAATCATGTCCCCTCTAAGCCTTCTCTTTCCCAGGCTAAACAGACCCAACTTTCCTCGTAAGACTTGGATTCCAACCCTCTCACCATCCTGGTTGCCCTCTTCTGGACACGCTCGAGCTTGTCAACATCCTTCCTAAAATGTGGTGCCCAAAACTGGAGGCCTGACCATATCATCCTTCTGGCAGCCTTAATGTGGCAAGCCTGGCTTTCAACTGGGTGGCAGGAATCAAAAGCCAAACCCCTTCGTGAACTCCAGGAACAGCTCCCAATGTGGCCTGTTTTGCATTCAAGGTCCACTGACACTCCTTTCAACTCTCTTCAGAGTTAAGAACGTCAACAAAAGGCATAGGCTAGCACAACAGATACAAAATGTGGTGCCAAAATTCTTAACTCTCCATTGCATTATCTAATGGTTGCTTTCTGCTGCCTACCAAAAAACACAAAACCAACCAGGAAGGGAAAGTATAAATCTACAAATGAAAAGGTAAAATTCTCCCCCCGATTTTTTTCCCCCAAAGACCACTGGGTTGTGAACTTGTTAAGAGGCTTCGGACTCCGCTTAATATAAAACAGAATTTTGATTTGTGCATGGTCATTGTAAGTATACTCTATGGGTTTTTAATGTGTCTGCATGATTTAAATTTTCTTTGCAATAAGTTGTAGTTTCTTTGGGGTTTTTTGTATTTTCACGATGAAGGATTTCCTTTGAAATATCAGGTATGATACCGACAGGGTATACCGGACCGTATTTCTTCTAGGGATTGTTACTGCCCCTTGGAGGGCTTGTGCTTGTGAACTATTTAGGACAGTGTTCCTTGCAAGAATTTTCATTCTGTGGTTTGGGAGACTTTATGACGTCCCTTACATTTTCCTGAAGTACTGTACGTGTTCATATATTCAGTATATTTAATAGATTTCTAGGAGCATTATTACTTGCCTACCAAAAAACAGCTGTCTTCTTGACTGTGGATGACCTGGCTCCCAATCTAGTCAGATTTTAATTATTTGCAGGATCTAGGAGGCGACAGACAGTGCAGCGGGGTACTGAGCCCACACGCTCTTCAAGAGAATGGAAGCCAAGCTCTTCAGCTGGGGACGGAGGGGACCCAGAAGACCACCCAGCAAACGCTCGCCCTCGGGCACCGCCAGGCGATGGGGCTTCTTACCTCCGCCGTGGCTTCATTCTGGTTGCAGACTGTCTCCATGCCGCCCAGCTTCCAGTGCCCATCCTCGCTCACAAACACCGACGACAGGCAGACATTGTTGTGCGTCAGGTTTCCCTAAATCATAGTTTAAAAAAGGAAAAAGAACACACACCCAATGAGGCTGGGAATAGATGCGGGAATAAGACTCGTTAGTCCTAATTAGGTGCCGTGAGACCGGAGGAGAGGGCAGCCAAAGCCACGGAGGAATGTTATATCCCTCCAGAGGACTCTTGCGAGGAGAGGAGCTTTAGGCCCCACCACGGTTAACGAGCACAAGGCAGTTTATTCCTCGTGTATCATAACTTGGCAAAGAAGGCAGACTCCACTCGGCTGCTCCCCTCTGTTCCTGCCAGAGACCCCCACTTCCAATCCAACAAACCACGGAGCTGGAACCATTTTAAAAGGCCTTAGGAAATACACTGTGAAGCCCAAATCCCAGGTGCACGAGGAGGAAGAAATTGCTCAGGCAGTAACAAGTTCATATGTTCTTATGGCCAGTCTCTACTACGCTTCTCCCTTCAATCGTCTCATTTCGCTGCAGCGTTTAAGACCAGCAAGTCCACAGTTCATCTCGGCAGAACCCTTAAAACTGGATCGCCTTGGATTAGAGAACTTATTTCCCACAGTCAGGATTGTACAGATTTCACACTTTATGCTGTTGATTCCGCCATGCAAGGCTACCTAACCCTGCCTCACTTATTCAAACCTCCTCCCCCCGCTGAAATATTTAAACATGCCCACCCCAGCCTAAAGTCCAGAGTTCTTTAAATCCTCAAATTATTAACTACAGAATAAAGCTCGCAAATGTGTCAGATCTGCACACAATTTACTTCCCCAAAAAAACTTCCACCACACACTTGGAATAGATCTTTTGACAGATAGCGTGTCTTACTTTTGGAACACGTTACAGACAGGCCTGGCACAAGCGGTTCTCAGACACAAAGCTGCCACAAGCTAAACACCGACACTTTGTGAGCAGGAAGAGCGAGATGTAGACACATCTTGGAAGGTGGGATGAGGCCTCTGACAGCCCTTCTTTGCCATCTGAGAGCAGGCCAGGAGCTGACTTTTTTGTCAACTGGTCAAGTTACATTATTCTCACGTCTTATGGGACTGGTTCACATTCAGGGGCCAGCAGAGTAGAGAAGGTGACACCGGAAACTCGGTTTTACCAGGCCTCCATCTCAGAACCAAAGAAATGCAACGCAAAGTGCAGCCCCCTTCCCCAACCGGCCCTCCTCCGCTCCCGCCGGCACAGACCTTACTAAAGATTTACGTCTGTTCTTGCATCGGGCAGGTAAGTACTCACTCTATCGTGGAGGAAGACGAGGGCTTGCAGAATGTCATAGATTCCGGCGCATATCTCCGAAGAGGAGAGGTTCTCCAGGACCTTCTCCACGGGCTGCACACGCTCCGTGACCAAGTGGATCCCATTGACTTCCACAGTGCAGGAGAGGAAGCGCAGGAGGCAAGGGTGGCGCAGAGTTTTCAGATGCTTGGAACAGGTGTGATGGAAAGAACAACAACACTCATTATGAGGTCTCTTTCTACTTACGGGACACATCCAACAGTGAACCTTGTTGACGCAAGCTGGTTGCAACATAACTTGAGCAGTTCTTTCATCGGAGCACTTTGCATGGGTTTAATTCTAGCCCTCCTGTGGCAGCCCCACTTGGCTGAACAAGTTCCGCCAAGGACCCTGTCTCGCAGGGAGGTGAAAAGAGCTGTTGCTCATTCCAGGTCATTTTCAGTGGTTGGCCTCTCCCATGTGGAGGGACAGTTGGCCAGTTGAGGTCAGGGGAGCACCCAACCTACTGATTTTTTTTTTAGAAAGCACAGAAATACACAAGAATTCTTACAAATGTCTGAGCTTCCACCGCTGTAGTTCTGGGAGCAGGAATCTATGTTATGCTGCTGTTTTTCAAGATATTTATTGATGATGCTTTTATTATGGTTTTCGATGGGTTGTGTAACCTGCCCTTAGTCAGGTTAGGAGCTTTTGTGAGTCAGTGTTCGCTCTTTCCTGTTCACTCTTTTCTGGACTCTTACTTCTTTCCTACTGCTACATACAGATTAACATGGCTACCCATTTTGATCTACCCTTAGTGACTTCGGGAGAAGGTGGTCAAGAAAAATCATAAAAAATATTGTAAATTGTAAGTCAGCCTTAAAGTTCCCACCAGCGTACCCAAACCAGGTTTTAGTCTCATGCCTCAAACAACCCATAAACAGAACAAGGACATTCCAACAATCAGAAGTCCCAATTTCCGGCATAGATGGCGAGAAGGAGACTGGGGCCAAAGATGGACCCCTCTTTAAAATTCTCCAAGTCTCTCCCTACCACCTCCGTGAAATACCCCATCTCTCCAGTTGGAACTACCCTGTTTTCCCAGGGCTTGTGCACACCACTTATGGCCATGATATGATTGCGGACTCAGAGAAAATAATTCGCAAGTTTCTCAAAAATACGGTAATTTTGCCAAATTAAGTGCCTGCAAATTTTCATAAGCTTCTGCCCGATTTCTCCAACTGGCCACAATTTCATTTCAGCTGTTTCCCCGACTCCATTGTTTTCACATAAGAACAGTCAGAAATTTTCTTCACTCAATTATATGTTTCATGTGAACATACCAAAGTTAATAGCGTATGAGTAATCTGCTCTAATCGTACAGTTTTTCCATAAAAGGGTATTCAGCAGTTAAAAAGCCATGGATAAAAACTAAATGAGATGGGATAATTTTATCTTTGAGCTCCTTTCTCAAGAATATTTACAATGAAAGATTCTGGAAGCAATTACTACTAACTTCCAGATCTGGACTGTGAACTGGCTTCATGACCTAGCATTCTTCCATTGACTCGTTCCACGCAGTCCACTCAACAAGACATTTCCGGTCCATCGCACTTTCTAAGCACAGCTCATACTTGGAACTGATGACCAAGAAGAGGGAACTAGTACTGGTGTTGATAATATCAGAATTACCTGGATTCCCCTGACTTTTCCTTCGGCTCTCATTATCAAGGAGGGAAAACCCTGCTAGGGAGAAAAGAGGCAGCCTGGGTCACTCCCAGCCATTTCTTAGGTATCCGTAGGGAGCTGTTATGGTAGGGAGCCCGTTTGGTGCAGTGGTCAAGTGCAGGCGGACTCTAATCTGGGGGAACCGGGTTTGATCCCCCACTCCTCCACTTACACCTGCTGGATGACCTTGGGCAAGCCATAGTTCTGGCAAGAGCTGTTTTTGAAAAAGGGCAGTTTCTGTCGGAGCTCTCTCAGGCCCACCTGCCTCACAGTGGGGTGTCTATTGTGGGGAGGGGAAGGGAAAGGAGATTGTAAGCTGCTCTGAGACTCTGAGTGAAGGGCAGAGTATAAATCCAATCTCTTCTTCTGCCTTGACCTGGATAGCCCAGCCTAGCCCGATCTCAGCAGATCTCAGAAGCTGAGCAGGGTCAGCCCTGGTTCGTACTTGGATGGGGGACTGCCAAGGAAGTCCAGGGCTGCTATGCAGAGGCAGGCAAGGGCAAACCACCTCTGCTTGTCTCTTGCCTTGAAAACCCTGTTTTTTATATGTATGTGTGTGTAAGAGAGAGAGAGCGCGAGCATGCATGTATGTGTGTGTACATATATAATTCCGGAGAGCACTACTTCAACAATAATGAAACGCCATACCTTGGCAGCTTTGTTAACGTTGTCTTCGTTCTCGCTCTTGTACACAAAGACAGAGGCGAGTTTGCCCCGCTGAAGCGCTGCTGGGTAAATGTCGACTCCGGAGGGCAGCGTGAACGGAGGCTCTTCCAGGGCACCACGCTTCAAAGCGCTGTTCTCCGAGCCCATTACCTTGTGCGCTCCAGCCGTTTTGCAGGGGCTTCTTATTCCTCCTCCTAACGTCAACAGCAGCTTCAAAGAAAAGTTATTTAAAACGTTACTCCACGTGTGCATAGGTCCACCTCTCCCCCAGGTGCCTGGGGACACAAGACTGTGAACAGGAATAAAGAGCGGCATAAACAGAATATGTTGTGCTGGTTTTTATGGTGGTTAGCAATCTTTTTAAAGCAACCAATAACAGAACGTAATAACAGTGCCCAACAGAGATCATGGCCCTTCCAAAACCCACCCCCCAAATACACTCATCTTGAGGAACCCACGCCTCTTCTAAAACGGTTCTGTTTCACCACCACTCCAGAACTGCAAGACAGACACACAGGCTGTCCTAGGAAGCCCCTAGCATTTCCCCTCGGAAGCCATTTCACAACATCCAGGCAGCCCCGGGAAAAGCCTGCAAACATACAGAGGCAGCCCGTTCCCTTGCCGAGGGCTGGAGCATCCAAAAGACACCCCTGTGCAGCGTGAAGCAGCTGCAAATTAGTTCAAGAGGTATCCACGTGGAATTCCTTACAGAAACTTCCCTACAGGTATGGAAGAGAACACAATGATATACACGTCAGTTTGGGTTCTGTACCAACAGATGTGAGGTTATGATACTTGGGGCAAAAGGTTCAAACTCCAGTTGGCTTCTTGAGCGTATGCCTTCCAAAGTTCAAAGCAGATTGCATATTTTAAGAGTTGTGGATATCGAAGGTAATTCGGCACGGTTGCTACCTGTTAATAGTTAAAATGCTGTCTTGAAAGCCCTGTAAGTGCACAGGGATGGCCACTTGGGACAGGTTCTGATTTTCCACAGCTTTAGGAAGCAGGAAAGTAGTTGCACCTGCAGCACGGGCCGAGTGGAGATATGGCATCCCACTGTTCAGATGAAGCGCTGGCTGTGAACAGGTCAGGGGAAACTTGTAGCTTGGGTTTCTCAACGCAGGCCCCGGCTGTAAGGTCTGAAACGAACTGGAACCCTTATGAAAACCGCTGTGTGGGGGGAAAAGGCCCCGGAAATTGGGACAGTAAGAAAATCTTTAGCCCAACCATTTTGCAGACTACAGGACAGTTAAGGAACTCACTGATGTTTATTTGCTTTCCAAGAGACCTGTGCAAACCCCCCTTAGGGACTTGTCTCTTGGGCCTGATGCTGAAATTTCCATCTATCCCTACAGGCCACCCAAGTTCATCCTTTCTTCTCGGCTGAGAAGATAACAGAAGCAGCTCTCTTCTGTGCTCAAGACATTTGTTTGACAGCCTCTTGCTGGCAGCTCAACCCTGGCATGCTTCAGGCACTGAACGCACCGCCCTTCTTGCTTTTCCTTTAGTCCATCTGAAAAAGTCCTTTTCCTTTTAGTCCTTTTCCTTTAGTCCATCTGAGAAGTCCTGATAAAAATGCTGGACTGTTCTGGACAAGGCCCTGATGTCTACCCACAGGCCGGACTTTATATTCAGAAAGCACTTGAATTTTTAAGCTTTCCACTGCTATAGTCATAAAAGCTACTAACATAACAGAGCTGAGAATTCAAGAGGCTAACAAATCCCATTTGCCCAAAGAAAACCTCATACGGATACAAAGGTAATGAGGTTTTTGTATGACTGAACTGCATGATACGCATGCATAAGTCTCTCCCCCCGCCCCCCCGCCTCTATTTAGCAGAATTTAGGGTGCAGAAGTTCCCACACCTTTAATCAGCTCTGCCTGAAAGACACCACCTGGACACACCGCAGAGAGGTCTTTCAAAGGGACCAGCAAGCAACCAGCAAGACTCCCCCAGCTGACAGCTCTGGCTAGCGGGCGCAGCTTCTTCAGGAGAAGGCACAAGTTACCACATACACACAAACCAGCAGAGAGCCTCGGAAGGCCTTGAAGGCTAAACACTTATTGTGACACACTTTTTAAAACCAAACTAAAGCTGATTTCATCAGACGTAGGAAGGGCCACCCTGTCATTATGGACCATTCAGAGGTCCATCAGCGGCTATGAGCCACAAGGTATAGATAGGGACTCTCAGGGTGGGGCAAGTGAGGCTCTGCATTCTTGGTGCTGGGGGGGGGGCAGTGGGAGGGCTTCTCGTGTCCTCCTGGCCCCACTGCTGGACCTCCCGATGGCCCCTGGTATTTCTGGCCACTGTGTGACCCAGAGTGTTGGACTGGATGGGCCATTGGCCTGATCCAACATTGGCTTCTCTCTTATGTTCTTATATGGAGCAGAGGTCCATCAGTGGCCATTAGCCATAAGGTATAGATAGGAACTCTCGGTCTGGGGCAAGGGATGCTCTGTCTTTTTGGTGCTTGGGGTGGGCAAGAGTGGGAGGGCTTCTGGTGTCCTGGCCCCACTGCTGGACCTCCTGATGGCACCTGGTACTTTTTGGCCACTGTGTGACCCAGAGTGTTGGACTGGATGGGCCATTGGCCTAATCCAACATGGGCTTCTCTGATGTTCTTATTAGAACACACACACTGGCCATGGAATCTAAGAAGCAGCGGCAGAAATGCCACCAATCTGCTGCCACCTCTTACACTTCATGGCACGCTGGCTTATGCAATATCCCTCCAAGTGTGTGCATTATTATTTAAAATGTTAACAGCGGCCATGCTGAATCAGATCAGTCCAGCATCTTCTTTCACACTGGCCAACCCGGTATTCCCAGAAAACCTACAAGCACACAGCAACAAGTCCAAAGCCTACCCCATTGTGTCCCGCCCCCCCGCACAGGTACCGCCTCTGAACATGGGAGGCTGCATTTCGTCTTCAGGGCTAACAGGCACTGATGGATCTGTCCTTCCATACATTTCTGTAATCCCATGCTAAAAGCCAGCTAGACTAGTAGCCACTGCTACAACCTATGGCTTTGAATTCTACAAATTCAATCACACTTTGAACAAAGACGTTCTTCCGTATGCCTGTCCTGAAACTTACCAGCTTCACTTCTGCAAAAGAAAGCAAACTAGGGCTGCCATCTCTGACACACGAAATAACCCACTTTTGATGCACTTTCCAACTGGATTCTCCCAGTTCACACAGTAAAATCCAGCTGGAAAATGCATTGAAAGTGGATTATTCAGTCCGTGTGAACACAGCCTTTGTCTTAAGCGGACACCTAGAAAGATTCCCAATATTACCAAAGCCAGCAATAACTATCAAAACACAACAAAAGGCATCAATGCCAGGAAGTCTCAAGGGTCTCCATCTCCTCCAGAAGTCCTCCTAGGCTAAGGCAGATTCTGCAAGTTTGGCTCAGCGGCAGAGAATCTGCTCTGCATGGCAGAAGATCCCAGGTTCCACCTCCAGTTAAAAAGATCCGGTAGCGGACGATGCAAAAGGCCTCTTGCGGAGATCCTGGAGTCCCAGTGCCAGCCAGAGTAAACAGTGATATACCAATCTCCTGACTTGGTACGAAGCCACTGCATAGCCATCCAAGTAAACAGCCCAAGGCAGCGCCACGTCAAGGCAATTCTTAACAACTGCAATAAAACTTACAAACTTCAAACATAAAACAGCACAGTAACTGCCAATGACGATAAAAGCAATAAAACTCCAAAAATAAAGCAAACAAGAACCAAAAGAGTGACACTTCCTGGATTAGTTGCTGTAGATTTTCCAGGTTGTGTGGCCGTGGTCTTGGCACTGTAGGCTTTTTCTGCTCACCTTGACACAGAGAGAGTACTCCATCTCTTTCTGTGTTATACCTCTGAGGATGCCAGTCACAGCTGCTGGCGAAACGTCAGGTCCTACAATGCCAAGACCACGGCCACACAACCCGGGAAAATCTACAGCAACTAATGAAAAGCCTTTGACAACTTCCTGGATTCTTGGACATCCCCCCCACCAGGGTTCCCTCTAAGCTGAGTCAGTGTGAGCTAGCTCACAGTTTTTTAGTCTCTAGCTCACAGATTTTTGCCTTGGCTCAGGAAGGAGGGCTCCAGAGCAAACTAATGTATGCAGTAGCCAAATCGCTCGCTCACAGCTTTAATGCCAGTAGCTCACAAAGCAGATTTTTTGCTCACAAGACTCCACAGCTTAGAGAGAGCAGTACCCCCCATCCCCCGGAAAAAGGTAGGTTTCAGCAGCCTTGCAAAAGAGAGAAAGGGGTACAGTGTGCCAGGCACCTCTGGGACTCGCACACATTTCAGGGGTGCCCCTACATCCACATATATTCCTTTACTTCACCCAGACCCTGTGCCTTTTATTCCAAGGGGGGATCCCAAGCAGTTGACACAATCCTCTCCCATCTCACCCTCACAATCACCTTGCAAGGTAGGTCAAGCAGAGAGCGACCACCCCGAGGTCACCCAGCGGGCTTCCACGGCAGGCGTGGGGATTCGAACCGGGGACTCCCCGAGACCGGCCCCACGCCGTGAGCCCCACCTGCTCCGCGCATGTGCAGAGACGGCCTCCCCCCCTCCCCTGCAGGGGACCCCCAGACCGGCGCCACTTGGGCTGCGAGAGCCCCGCCTCCCCCCGCCGGGATTTGCATAGCCCCGCCCCCCGCGAGACGAGGGCTTGCATGCCCGCAAGAAGGGCGGGGCCTCCTGCTTTAACCCCTTGTCGTCGCCCCCGGCCGCGCGCCTCCTCTCCGGCCTGCGGGGACCGGCGAGACGCGGCGGGGCGAGCGGCCCTCCTTCATCCCTCTCGCGGCCTGCCTGACCCGGCCTGCGGGAAGAGTTTTCCCAGCGAGGAGGCGCCCCCGCCCGGCTCACCTGCGGCCCCGCCGAGGGCTCCTCTCAGCTGCCCTCCGGTCGCCGCGGCCACAACAAGCAGGCGGGCGGGGCGAGGCCGGCTTCCGGCTCACCATAGAGTCTTCCCCAGCACCACCAGGCGCTTCCGTTTCCGCCCGCGAGAGTCGCCGCGGGCGCCATCTTGGGTGAGGGCGGCCGAGGCCGGGAAGGCGGCGCGCGCGGCGTTGAGGGCGGCAACAGCTGACGCGCTCGAAACAAGGACACGCCCAGGGGCGGATTAGAGCCATGAAGCCGACCTGAGCAGGGGCTTAGGGCACCGGGCCAAAGGGGGCACCACGCAGTTGGGGAAAGGGGGAAAAGAAGAAGAAGAACAACCGAATGGAGATTTGCAAAAAAAAAAAAATAATAATTGATAAAAGGAGTGCAAATGGATCATGGTGCACCCTTTAGGGTTGCCTTCTATTTTTTGTTGGCCAGGTGCAGTGTGTCATAGGCTATATTTAAAAGTCAAATGCATGTGTTTAAAAGTCAAATGACGGAGCCAAATTCAGATGGACGGGGTCAGTGTGGAAAGGGGGGAGCACCAAGATTGGTCAGTGCTTAGGGGGCACCAGGGAGCCTTCACCCGCCCCTGGACACATCAGTATCCTACCACCTTGTGATAAGCAAGACCTTGAAGGGGCCCTTTGTTTCTGCTGCCTTAGGGGAACCGGTGGCTGCTGCCTCGGCCTGCCCTCCTGGCCGGATCCCTGCTCTGGCCCACCAGCGCTTCCACTTCAAGCAATCAGGCAGTGCACCGTGATGGGGAAGGCCCCGCTGCGTCTAACATACTGACAGGCAGCTGCGCCTTGTAGTTCCTCAACAGATGTTTGTCCAGCATGACAGGCTATTGTGTTTATTTGCTTGCAATCTCTGGGTGGTAGCTGGAGATCTCCTGAGGTTACAACCAGCGTTCCCTCTAAGCTGAGCTAGTGTGAGCCAGCTCACAGTTTTTTAGCTTCTGGCTCACATCTTTTTGCCTTGGCTCAGGAAGGATGGCTCCAGAGCAAACTAATTCAAGCAGTAGCCAAATTGCTCACTCACAACTTTAATGCCAGTAGCTCACAAAGTAGAATTTTTGCTCACAAGGCACCACAGCTTAGAGGGAGCATTGGTTACAACTAGGGGTCATTTTGTAGAAAAAGAGGTGCAGGAGCTCATTAGCATAACTTATTTGCATATGCCACATGCCCTGAGATCACCGGAAGTGTGTCAGAAGGCAACACCCACTGCTCAGGCTCAGGACTGTTTTGGATTGCTAGCTGTGTGTGTGTGGGGGGGAGTGCACAGATCTGCCCTCACAGAGGAGGGAGGGCTTGTACCTGAATACACCTTGGTCTTAAAGGTGCCACTGGACTCTTTTGGGTGGCCAGCAAGCACAGGAAAGTGTGTGGCTGCTCGTGGGTCGAGGAGGGCAGTGCGGAGAACATGCATGGCCTCAAGCAGGTTGGGGGCCAGGGCGGTGGTGGGGCAGAGGCGCAGGAGGAGGCGCAGGAGGCTGGGGCAGAGCTCCTCGCAGGCCTCGCAGGAGTTAGCAGGGCCTACCTTGCAGAGGCGCTGCGCCAGGGCAGGCATGAGGACGGGCAGAACCTGGGTGGGCTGGGCCTGGGTGCCACGCCCAGGCAGTGGTGGAGCAGCTCGAGGGCCAGCTCATGGCAGCACTCCACTGGGTCGGCCAGCGGGCTGGGAAAGGCAGGGGGCTGCTGGGAGCGGGGGGCAGGGCTTCCTGCATGTGCCCACCCCCTGGGCTCCTTACTGCCAGAGCTTCACTCCTGGGCACTCCTGCAGGTAATGAGCCCTGGTTACAACTAATCTCCAGGCAACAGAAATCAGTTCCCCTGGAGAAAATGGGTGCTTTGGAGGGTGGATTCTCTGGCATTATGCCTCGCTGAGATCCCTCCCCTCCCCAACCGAACCTAACCCACCTCAAAATCTCCAGGTATTTCCCAATCCAAAGCTGGCAACCCTAATCTGCTCAAACATTTACCCGAGTTAAAAACAATGTATTTATGTTGAGGAGTCATTTATTTTGAGAGCTGTATTTTTCATTGATGGTGTCCTGTTTGATTGTCTTGCAAAGCCACACAAGGTAGGATCCATGTGGCTGGAAAGGCAGGGTGTAAATGCTTGGAATTTTATTTATTTAAAACATTTCTATCAAAGTGAATCTCCTTGGATTCACGCCAGCAAACAAGGCATCAGCCAGCTTGCAAAAACATAAGTAACAGTTGAATTCAAATACACAAGTTACCAGTTTTTTAAATTAAAAACATTCACATTTAAAACACACATGAATTTAAACATACAGCTTCAGCAATCAGGGGAAATTTGCCCTGCAAATACGACCTGGAATAAAGTCATACAAACACATATGTCCCCTTCCAACATACACAGACTGCACATGTGTAACTTTCCTAAAAGGTCATGGGAGTCTGGTGGTTTCTCAAAGGCTAACAAGATTTTATTTCAGCATGAGCTTCTGTGGATGCCGGAGCCCGATTCTTCGAGATGGTATGAATGCAGCCTTCACTAGGTAGCTGTTTTATTTCATCCTTTTCAGAGACTCACGTGTCAAATCTCAAACTAATCATTCGTCAGCAAAAGAACTTCAGAAGGAAACTCAAGAGTGACCTTCCCGGACTGGGATTTATTAGCAGGTTTCACACTACCTCCCTTGTAGAGAAATGCATTGACTCCCGGGAGGCTGGCAATGAGCAAGGCCTACACTGTGTGTTTTAACCCAGAGGTGTCAAATGTGTGGCTTGTGGGCCGTATCAGGCCCGCAAAGGGCTACAATCTGGCCCGAGAGCTGCTGACCCTGTCCAGCTTCCTGCTTCCCACGTTGCAGTTCCTTCTGGGCAGTCGCTCCTAGTTCCTGCTTCATAGGAGAGAAAGAGAGGCTTCCCTTGACTGGCTGAGGGCTCCCCCCCCCCCGCTGGGGAGGGAAAGAGCCAGAGAGAGGAGGGGGGAAAGGGCGTCTCCTGGGACTTCTAAGACGACCACCAACGTTTTATTCCAGGGAGAAGAACACTTTTTCTTCAGAGAGAAAGAGGGGCAGGGAGCTAGCCAGCCGGGGGCAATATGCCAGGAGAAGAGAGAAAGTCCTGTGTTGAAGACCAAACAACGTTTTATTCCGGGTATAAGAGAGACAGAGACAGACGATCCCATGGTGTTATACGCACCGTTTATGAAACACTCGGCACTTCATTCTTATACATTTTCGCACTCTGCCACTGACTAACAGGGTAACTTGGTAGGCACACTTAGCACCGCCCTGATACATAGATCTACATATATGCCAAGTGCCATTTATAATTCTAGCCATATAAACAGACATTAAGCTGTCTGTTCTTGGCACTTGGTTGCCTCATTGTAAGCCGCCCTGAGCCCACTTGCGGGGAGGGCGGGGTAGAAATGGAATAAATAAATAAATAAATAAACAAACAGAAATTAACTATGGACGTATATTCAGATATCAGCTTTGCTTTATTTATGACTATTGTTTAAATGCATGATGGGAAGATGAAAACAGCTAATCCTGCTGAAGCCTATGGCCTTAGCAGGCCAGTCACAACTGCGCAGTTTGTCTCTGATACCGCCCGTTAGCTTAGCTAAATGAAGAACAATAACAGCCTGTAAACATACCAGCTATCAATGGATACTTTTGGGATTTCACAGTCTAAGAAAAAGAAGCGCTTATTGTTTAGCTTAAAGGAAAAAGTTTACTTGGGAAAGGCCAGCCCAAAACCTTTTCCACCAGTCAGAAACCTGTTAGGTCAGAGTGCTGATGTCTGATGGAACCAATAATCTTGTTTTATTGGTGTGTGTCATCCCAAGTATAAAATGCTATGCCACCCCTTGTAACACTCGAAGAGTCTGTCGGGTATTCAGGGGTTCCAATCCAGACTTTATTATCTGTACTCTTCCTTTATTAATTGATACATTATTTTTTTGGTCTTCTACTCTACAGGACTGCTTTGTGTCTTTTCTCAAATTGGCCTGGGCAAACACAACCAGGGACAGAGGTTCTGTCTAGCAATGGCACTTGGAGAGAGCTCCCTTTCCATTTCTAACAGATGGAGGGGGGAACCTAACAGCACAGTTTGTATTCCTTGTTAGTGAAAGGGAGCAAGGCTGAATCGGCATCTGTCTTTCCCACCAGTGTCCCCTGCCTTTTGACTCTGTCTTCAAAAAAGTTGTCCACATTGGGTGTCGTTTTCACATTTCAACAGTGCTAGCAGTGCACACTTTCGCATGTCCACATATGTTTATCGTCCTTTCAGGGCGGCTCCACTGTCGTTGCACCTCCGCACTGCTTTAAAAGAATCTTCTCCAAACAACATTCAAACAAGCATAGAGAAAGACGGCATCACAGCAGCACAGCAACTGATTTAAAAATGCTAATGCAGATTCGACCCAAGAGTACAGCAGCACCTTAATGACTAACAGAATTTGTGTCGGGGCAGGAGCTTTCAGGAGTCACTGCTCACTTCTTCAGACACAACTGGAATGTGAGCCCCTCTTTCCTTGGAAAGTGAAGTCATTCCCGATGCCAAACAACAATAGCAGGCATTGGTAATGAGAAAAGAAACCTCGGTCTCGGTTCAGTCCGGGAGTCTGCAGTGTCTTGAGCTTCATGATCAGTTGCAATCCAGCGGTGTCTCTAATCTCCCTTTGGGATTCCTTTGTAAGAGAACTGCTACTCTTAGGTTAGCAGCTGAATGTCCTGGAAGGTTAAAATGTTCCCCCCACTGGTTTTTGAAGGTTGTGGTTTCTAACAGTAGTAGAAAGAGTAAGAGTCCGGTAGCACCTTTAAAGACTAACAAAATTGTGGTAGGGTATGTACCTTTGTGAGTCGCTGCTCACTTCTTCGGACTTATTTCTATGTATTCTTTGCATCCTCCTGGACTGCCCTCCTGTACCAAATTGAGACCTAGGTTTCCTGTCTCATCACCAATGCTGATATCGCCACCCCTCTGCATATCACACCTAATCCAATCATGCCTGCTACTGCCATTTAGCATCTGAAATCATCTTTATAAAGTTTATATCTCCAGCACCTACTGTTACACTCCATGGCACACATGGCCAGGCCTGACAAAATGACATTTGTGTCAGTTCCAGCCCTCCTAACAAATGAGTTCGATACCTCTGTTTTAACCATTTCCCCCCTCTGAGCTAAGAACAAGTGAGGGGGGGGGGGACTGGCCCATGACCTTCCAGATGCATCCCTTAAGAAATGTTAATAGGTCTATCAGAAGAGAAAATAGGATGGGCCAGTTCACCCCTCCCCCCTACTGCTAGCAGGGAACATAGATTTGGAGGACTAAGAATGCCAGAGAGACCATCAGGAAGGGAATTTCTAGAACCTACAGGAAAAGCTCTGGTCAGTGCGAGGAGACAGGGATTTGTTAAAACATCCTTGCAGCAGGAAATAACTCTCTTTGGGATGCTTTGAGCAGAATAGCTCTGACCTCTGCAAGCCAGCGGCCATTGGCTATGCGGCCTGCCTGGATATCTGAAGGGAGCTGGAAGGTAATAGGAACTAAGCAGGGATTTGTAACTAGCTAAGCTAAAGAGCCCATCCTATTTTAACAGCTGGTAGGCCATGTTTAGAGGAAGGGACAGAAGATTTGTGTTTTTGTGCCAATTTCTTTTGTTTTCTTTGCTCAATCTGGCCTTGTGCTAGAAGTACGCTGGTAAAAATTTCCTTTTTAATAAACACTTTAAACTTTTGATTCTGGAGGTGGTTCTCTGTACCACATAGACCCCCATTGTCTCAGACACGCTATTTTAAAAGGAGCGCCAGGAGGGGGGAAGTCTGTCAGTTGGCAAGTGGCTACTCCCCCAGGGGCACACAAGGTGGTAATCTGTCTTCATGATAGCCAGGCACTGGGCAGCAGGAGACACAGAGGCAAGGCCTCCAAACTGGGAAGGGAGGCTGGGAGTTCTAATCCTCTCAGCAGGAAATCCCTACATTGATCAAGTGGCGATGGGAGGCTACCCTAGGGAGTGTTGGGAACCCCAAGGAGGGCAGGGTGGAATGGGGCCTGCAGGCCAGAGTAGGCATGTTCTGCCACACTTGCCCCTCTGGGCTGAACCAGGATTCAAGCTTCTAGTCTCAGTAGAACAGTGACTATCTTAACAAAACCTGCAACTCCCCACCCATTATGGGAGTAGCAAAAGTAGTGCACGGTATTTTGCTTATTAGAATGTGAATTTAGGATAGTTCTATTTCACCCTGAGGCTCTTGCATTTGATTTTTCTTTAGTCTCTTGATTTTCTGGCCTCCTGAGAGGTCTGCCTAGTGAGGGGCCGCACACTGCATTTGAGAAAGTGGGCTCTGGTCCAGGAGAACTTATGCTGGACTAAAATCTTTTTCGTCTTTGAGGTGTCATAGCAGTAACAAGATTTTGCGTGCGTGTGTATGAAGTGCTGTTGAGTCGTTTCCGACTTATGGCAACTCTGTGAATTAACGTCCTTCAAAACATCCTGTCATTAACAGCCTTGCTCAGATCTTGCAAACTGAGAAGAAGAAGAAAAGATTGGATTTATACCCCGCCCTTCACTACCCAAAGGTGTCTCAGAGCAGCTTACAAACTCCCTTCCCTTCCCCTCCCCACAACAGACACCCTCTGAGGTAGGCGGGGCTGAGAGAGCTCTGACAGAAACTGCTCTTTTTCAAGAACAGCTCTTATCAGAACTACGGCTTGCCCAAGGTCATCCAGCCAGGTGCGAGTGGAGGAGTGGGGAATCAAACCTGGTTCTCCCAGATTAGAGTCCGCCTGCACTTACCCACTACACCAAACTGGCTCTCTACACCAAAGGGCCCCTGTGGCTTCCCAGGTGGAGTCCGTCCGTCCCATGATGGATTGACTCAGTCGAGGCAGCCAAGGCCCTCAGTATTTTACGCATTCTGAAAGGGGGAAAAAATCCAAGAGGGTTTTTTTAAGTACCCCTCCTCAGTTTTCCAGGGAAAAACTTGTAAAAGAATAAAAATCATTCCCCTCCCCCTAGGCCTACCGTCCTCCTAGTCCCTGAGTTGAAAGACTGCTGCATCTGAGCACAGGGGGGGGGGGCCATGCGGACGTGTCGTTCTGTCGACAGGCAGCCAGATGTGGTGGGCTCAAATGAAGGGAAAACGCTCTTTAGAAATCTCCAGAAACGATGAGCAGGAAGGAATATGGGCTGCTCTGGAGGCTGGGCTCCGTGGCATTCGGTCGTGCCGAGGTTGCTCCCCTCCCTGGGCTTTGCCCCTAAAATCTCCAGGAAATTCCCAAGCCGGAGTTGGCAGTGGCCCCCCTCCCCCTCAAGGACGTGTGATGGCTCAGAAGGGGGAACCATTTTGTGCCTTCCAGGCAAGCTCTAGAGCAGGGGTGGCCAACCCGTGGCTCGGGAGCCATGGGCGGCTGTTTCACGCACGTCGTGCGGCTCCCGGCAGGGCGGCTGGGGAAGCGAGGGGGAGGGCCATGCCTCCCCGACCACCCTTCCCTTCCCCAGCCAGTGTTACCCTCCCTGGGAGGGCCTGAGGTGGGGAGGGGAGCAGAGAAAGGAAGCAACTTGAACTTTAAATGCGCTTTCAAAGCACCCCCCTCCTCAGCCAGCTTGGAGAAAACATTTGTCTCTTTAAATATAACGATCAATATCTGTCTTTCCCCCTTCTGTTTTTATTTCTGGCAGTCTTATTTAATGTTAATAAAAGCAAATTTGCATATTTTCCAATAAAAACGTGTGTAATATTTGTTTGTGTTTTGGGCCTCTCAGACGTCTGATGTTTCTTCTATGTGGCTCTTACATTAAGCATGTTTGGCCAACCCTGTTCTAGAGTGTTCCAAATCAAGACTGTGCTCCGGCCCGGAGTCCATTGGGCTGAACGCTGAGAGGCCATGAAGAAACACAAACTTTTCCACTGAATATACATCACTGGGCACAGTTTACAGCAATCTTGGAGTTTGGGGGAACTACTGGGGCTAGGGGCTAGTTTGCTTCTGTGGCTTTTGTGTCTCCTCCAGTCATAAGCTCATCCTTTGAGAAGCCTGTAAGGAACGGTTCAACAAGTCCAAGGTTTGCAGCTACAGGGGTGCAAACTGAATGGGCAATGCAGGTGGTCTATGTATGCGTAAGCTCCCCCAAGTTCAAATAAATCTGGCACTTGTGCCAGTGTTTTAATAGAAAGCATCATAAACAGACAGGCTGAAGGCCATTAAAACAAATCACTCTCCGTGCAGTGCAGTAAAAAGTCTCAGGGGAGATGTTTCCTGTGAGTATTTTGGATAGCAAAACGAACATGGGAAGAAGGGATTACTGGACCACCGTGGGAGGTCCGGGGTTTTCATGCCAAGTTTTCATATTGCCAAATGTTATTCCTGTTCCGTGTAACACTTAAGGCATTAGGATGTGGTTTGCCAAGTCCCTTTTTGAAGCTCGAGTACAGACCAAGTCCAAATGTACCCTGTGGTACGTAGAATGTGAACCGGGATTAATAGAACTTTGCTCTACTAATGACATACCAAGGGTGGCAAAGCTGAAAAAAGGCACGCTGGGATTGAAAAGTAGCCCCCGCCCGCAGAAGAGAAGCCAGCAACACAGAAGTGAAACTTGCAGTTAAGCCCTCTGGTTGGGTAGCCGTTGTTAGTTTGCTACAGCAAGAAAATGTTTTAAAAGGTTTGTGACGCCTTAAAGACTTAATTAAGCTCCTAAGAGGTTATTAAAAGGGATGGAGCCACACCAGTCCAAGGTACCAAAGGAGAAAGGATGCAGTCTGAGTCAGAGACGGGTGGCAACTGAAACTATAATCCAAAAGGAACCACTTGGGATAGTCATAGGTAACTTTTGTTGCTGAAACCAATCGCAGGGAAATAACTACAGAGAGAATTTCCCATCTGTGGATTGAAGAGGTGAAAAGCACTCCCACCTGTTACGGTCTCGAACAATTCCTTTCAGAAAGTAGTTCTGCAGCACCATCCCATGCACGTTTACTCTGAAGTAAGTCTCACAGGAGTTAATCCTCCCAGGTTAGTATGCCGAAGGACTGTGGCCTGATTGGATCTCGAGAAACAAGGACCGGCTCAGAATGTTTCAACAGGCGCAGGCCTTTGAGATCTCTCTTTGGGCAGACCTTATGAGATCACCAGGTAAGAAAGGACAAGGCATTATGAGTTTGAATCCCTGTGGCACAATTATTATTGTGTAATCATTTTTTAAAAAAACTATTAAAAGGATACCACCTGGAAGAATTTCTGCCTCTTCAGAGTAAATCCAAGTTCTGCTCCCTGGTTCTCACCTTCTGTTTCCGAGCAGGATGGAAGGGCCTTTTGCTCTCCCTGCAGCTGCCCCTGTCGTTTGCTCCGACCAGGCATTACACATTTTAAAGAAATTATTTCAGCCGTGGTTACTGTCACAGATGTATTTGCGCCTCTGTGTTACAACAATGCAATGACATTGATATATGACATATGGTCGTTTCCGACAGTGGGCATGGTCACACACGGGGCACAGTAAGTTCAGCACCGCAAGATGAAGCCCAGGGCTCGATTTAAAAGCAGGGCTGCCTGGTCCCTCCCAGCAACCGGCCGGGGATGGGGGGGGGAACTTGCCGGGAGGAAAAGAAAGGCCCAGGCCACACGACCAGCATCACGCAGGAAGTGATGTCATCACCAATGTTCCCTCTAAGCTGTGGAGTCTTGTGAGCAGAAATTCTACTTTGTGAGCTACTGGCATTAAAGCTGTGAGTGAGCCATTTGGCTACTGCATAAATTAGTTTGCTCTGGAGCCATCCGTCCTGAGCGGAGACAAAAATCTGTGAGCTGGAGGCTAAAAAACTGTGAGCTAGCTCACACTAACTCAGCTTGGAGGGAACACTGGTCATCATGCCAGTGACTTCTGGGCAACGTTCTGGTATGTGGGCAAAAACTCTATGGTAAAATCAGCTTCAGCCAGAGTTTTTGCCCAAATACCAGAACACTGCTTGGAAGTCGCTGGAGTGATAACGTGCAACACCAGCAACGTGGCCTGGGGGACCCCCGCCTCCCCCAGGGGGTCTGGCAACCCTATTTAAAAGCTTTATTCAAGTGCATGGGGGGGAAAGACAACTCACATTGACTACCCAATTCAATTATTGCTCATAAACAAAGGAGGAGGTTCAGTTCAAAAGTCATGTTGTCTGGGCATTCACTATGGTGGGACCATAAAATCTTTTTTTTAAATAGAAATTAATTAAGATAGCTGCTTAATATACATAACAATGCTAACTTCCTAGTTAATATTTGGCAAACACTGTACAAAAGAAAATATAAATTGTTACTTAACAGCTAATGTTTCTCCAGAGCAACACCAACCAACAGAGACAGACTACACAGACCTGAAAAGGCCGCTCTCATGCATTACTAAGGGGGGGAGGAAATAGTTTTTGCACAGTGACTCTTCTTGTCCAAGATGACGGGAAGGGAATAACCTCACGCAGCAGCCTGCTCTATCGGGCGCCAAAGCTGTAGTAGTAAGGGTCGTCTGGTCGATATCCGTAAGCCGTGGTGGGGCGGCTTGGGATGCCTACGGGCTGGCCAAATCCATCCATCGCAACGCTGCACAGAAAAGAAAAGACCGTTGAGTTGACATTTGCATCGTAAGACTGACCAGCTCTGATTTTTCAGAATACAAAACTAAAACTTGAAAGACTTCCACTGAACGCCAACTGCATGCTGGATGCTCAAGTCCCTGTCCAATTTGAGGTTTCCCCCCCCTGCACATGTTATTCCGTTGGTCGTGTGCCTGGACTGCATCGGGGGGGGGGTCTTTTCTGCACGTGCTTTGTGCCCCCTAGTGGTCACTTCAATCTTTCCTACCTGTATCTTTTTACAAGCACTTGAAGAAGAGAAGAGATTGGATTTATACCCCGCCCTTCACTACCCAAGGGAGTTTCAGAGCAGCTTACAAACTCCTTTCCCTTTCCCTCCCCACAACAGACACGCTGTGAGGTAGGTGGGGCTGAGAGAGCTCTCACAGCAACTGCTCTTTCAGGAATAGCTGTGCCAGAGCTTGGGACTGACCCAAGGTCACATCAGCAGCTGCAACTGGAGGAGTAGGGAATCAAACCCGGTTCTCCCAGATTAGAGTCCGCGCACTTAACCAGTACACCAAACTGGCTTGAGTGCTCATAAAAACAACAGAGAACAGCCAGGGGGAAATTAAGAGCAGCCTCCAAAGGGAGCAAAACATGTGCAGAGAAAGGAACCCCCCCCCCCGGCAGTGCAGGCACACAACCAATGAAGTGATGCATGTGGGGAAAACCCTGAGAGGACTTTCCGCAAACAACTGCTCATTGCAAGCAGCCTGCCTGCGGGAGCAGTAAAGACATGGAAGAAGCAACTCATGTTGGCCTCTTGTCTGTAAACTGGGGGGGGGAAATGGCAAGTTGCACATTTTCCAGTTTACGGAACAGGAATCGTGATCTTATTTTACTTTGTGGTCCAAGCATCTCATGTGAGGACTGGTCCTCTGGGTAAAGTTTTTGATTGTGGGAAGGTATAAGAAGAGGATGGGATCTAATAAGGAAGAAGCATGAATGAGAAACAGCACACGGCACAGGAGCATCGCGCGAGATAAGGACAAGGCATTTCTGGCTGCCAGCTCCATCTTGCAGGTGAAAAGGTCTGTGTGTGTGTCCATGACAATTAACTCACCCGGGAAATAGGGTGTGAAGGTGACTGAATCGGCTCACAAGCAAATTTGCATCTTTATAGTGAGAGGCATCTTAAATTTGTCCTATTCATGACCCTTGCCCTTGCCAAGAATCTTAGGCTAACGGAACCTGGCTAGTTAACGCAGCCGCGGTGGCAGAAAGTGAAGGTGGCACTCGGCTCCCCCACCCCCACCCATGGGTCCCTTATGCAGAAAGGCAACGGGGGGAGCTCTGGAGCAGACCCCCTCCTCGGCGGCTTGGAAGGGTGCACGACTTGATTCTTGTAAAGCGTGTCTTGCCAATGGAGTCTTGTGAGTATTACACACAGGGCTTCATTTTGCTACAGGCGGCGGAGGGGACATTGAGCCGCTAAGCTCAGGAGCTGGAAACACAGACATCTTTGGAGGGCAAGATTCTGCATTTTGTGAAGGAGATGCACTCTGCACTTACTCAGGAGCACTCTTGGCTCTGCTAACGGTGTGGCCTTAGCGACAGCATGGGAGACAGATGGCAGGGCTGCCCCCTTGTTGCCGCCCAAACAACAAATTCCTGGCTACGGGGCCTGCCTGGTTGGAGGAAGACGTATGGATCCCCGTCCTGAAGACGAGCTCTGACTCACAAAAGCCTGTGCTGGTATCAAGTTGGTTAGTCTAAAGGCCACACTTGATTTCTGTCTTCTTCTCCAACTGCTTGCATAATTTACACTGTGTTTCAATCTCTCCCAAATATCTGCATGTTCTCGCCAGGGGCTACTGAACCAGTCCTTGGCTGAGAATCCCTTTACTAGCATCGGACTGCTGTCCCGTTAGCTTCCTGGGGGCAAAGCTTGTGTGTCCCAATCTCTGGCACTTCTACGGCCTTGTCACAAAGGGGGCTGAGGCACGTGCAAAGAGACGTTCCCTCCCCGCGCCCCTAGATGGCGCACTCCCCTCACTGCTGGGTCAGCACCGCAGCGGCCCCCAGCCATTTTCAATTGACTTCAACTTACTCCAAATGACTCCTGAACACATTTTTTAATTAGGGAAGGGAGGGGGAAATCATGGTTCCAATTATGTGCTGATCAAATCAGTCCTTTTAGTTTGATAAACACGCCAGTAATTAGGTGCAGAGCCCTTAGAAGTTAAAGCCTGAGACGTCCTGGCTGTCTCCAAATGGCCTCGGCGTGCCTCGGTGCCAAACGGGGCTGTCGGGACGCTGGCTCAGGCCGCGACAGTTTGGGGTATTAGGCAATGCAAAGGACCAAGCGGACTGAAGCTTTTCAGTCACTCAGCAGGTGCCAAAATCTGGCCTAATTTACATGTAAACTTTCGCGGCACAGTGGCGATTTCTCCGTTGGTCGGTTCCCAGGCTTGTAACAGCCATATCCGAAGTTTCACGATAAGCGGGTATCTAAGTAGATGGAGGCGCAATATTGGAGGGGAGCCCCAGATGGTACCTGTACCCTTCTGACTCTCTTTCGTACCCAGGTATCCACGCAGGGAAGAGGGAAACCTGGAATAACCCACATCCCCGGCCACGGATCAGCAGAAGGCCAAACCAGGAAAGATGCAAAAAGATTTGTGTATAAGACCTCCTGCAGTTTGGCTTGGTTGTTGTTGTTGTTGTTTAAAGCATCTGCAGTTCCCAGCAGCGACTTTGAAGATTAGGAAAGATTCGCTGGGTGATACAGTTTTAACCTGTTCCTCTCATGTTTCTTCCACTATTTAAATTCTAAACTCCTTCAACTTGCAGCTTGCTGTGCGTGGGGGAAACGCCTGGCCACATGTGTTGTGTCCCCCCCCACACACACACCCTTGCAGAGTGATCTACGGCTTTTAAACCATGGCAGCAGCAGTACAAGAGGAAAGGGTTAAACAGCTTCCCATGCAGAAACGGGGTGAGGGGGCTGCTAAACCGGCATTTGTAAAAAAACCGACAAGGACAATTTGATACACGGGTCTTTCACACCTCATCCCGTTTGGTCCAGAGCATCTCAAAACACTTAAGCAGTTCAAGGCTGCCCACTCTTAAGAAAGGGCCTCCTAGAACTGTTAACAGGCAGCATGAAATGTGTGAAATGTGCAGACACCAGGAATCGATGCTCCCCACGTGGCGGGTGCCATCTAAGAATAAATGGCACCCTTGAAATGTCAACAAGGCTTTTGAACAACTGTGCAAATCCCCCAAATTCTTTGTGCGCCTACTGGCACGGATTCTTGTTCCTCCAGAATGGAAGGGAGGATCTTCCAGAGTGGAATTTGCAGGGCAATGAATGCAGTACCCCCCCGCGCTAAAAGTCTGCTAGCACCTGAGAGACCAAGAAGGTTTTCAGGGCTCCCTTCGTCAGACGCAAGTAGGAATGGGGGGTGTTACAGAGTGGGGCTGGCCAAACTTGCTTAACATCAGAGCCACACGGAATAAACATCAAACGTTTGAGAGCCGCAAGACATCAACAAGTATTACACACAGGGCTTTATTGAAAAATATGCAGACTTACTTTTTATCAACATTAAATGAGACTGCCCAAAATAAAAACTAAAGAGGTAAAAATAGTAAAAAGCCCAGTAGCCCCTTTAAGGCTAACAAACTTTATCGTAGCATAAGCTTTCGAGAAATGCAGCTCTCTTTGCCAGACGCAAGTGATGAAGGATGCATCTGACGACGACAACTACGTTTCTTGAAAAGCTGACGCTACAATACAGTTTGTTAATCTTAAAAGGGGCTACTGGGCTTTTTACTTGTTTTTGCAGCAACAGACGAACACGGCCGACTCCTCAGGGTAAAAACAGCTATTGATAATGATATTCCTTTGTCCAATGGTGTCTGTTTGCCAATTATATTTGCCTAAGAGAGAGAGAGAGCGCATGAGAACGCATCTAAAGTTAAAAAGCTGCTTTCTTTCTCTGCTCCCCCACCTCAAGCCGACTCGGGGAGGGGGAAGGGAAGACCGATCGAGGGGGGGGCATGCCTTCCCCTCGCCCCCCACACAATATGTGTGAACGAGAGTCACGCAAGCGTCTTGTTGGCTGGTGGAAACTTAGCAGCTGACCGGAGGCACTTTCTTGGCATGTTATTTCTCTCGCTTCCCACCAAACGTTCTTTTCTTTTCCAGTTTTATCAGAAAATAATTATTCAGGAGCTGCAGCCTGCGCCAATCCATTGTGGGAACACTCATCTAGCCTTCCGACAGCTATTTTGTTTTTATAAACAGCGCACACCCATCTTCAACGCCATCCCTTCCTCGTGCAGCGTTTTGTGGACCCGTCCCTTTGCGTGTGTGTGTCCCCCCCCCCTTAAAGGCTGTGCATCCAGATCCATTAGAAGCAGCAAACCAAAGCCATCAACAGGTCTGCCCAGAAAAGGACACGATGCCGCGCTAACAGGCGTGAGACGGATAAGGCTTTTGCTCACCGACCGGGCCGTCTCAGCCATGGGACTGCATCCCCTGGTTCAGAGCCACAGGCTACTCGCCCCCTTCCCCTCCGTGTTGTGTTAACAAGCTAGCAATCCAATTCAGATTTAAATATCCACCAATCACCACCTTTTAAACACGTTCATTTTTATATACAGCCATCTCGGTGTGCTCTGGCACTTTGCAGATCCTGGCTATGAAAGGAACTCCTGCTGTTTTGTGCAGCTATTGCACCTCCGTGATTTTTTTTTTTTTTAGATAAGAGAGAGAGAGGAGAAGAAGAGGTGGGATTCATGCCCGTGCCCTTCACTCAGAGTCTCAGAGCGGCTCACAAACTCCTTCCCCTCCCCCTCCCCACACCACAGGCACCCTGGGACGGAGGCAGAAGATAAAACCAGTCACTTACCAGCGTCTGCTGGGGGCCTGAGTATGGAATACCTGTGATGAGTCTCTCCTACAGTCCCCCCCCTCCCAGGAAGGCGCCTGTGAGAGTGGGGGGGGGTGGTACTCCCGGTGGGAGTGGTGCTTAACCCTTTCCTCACATGCAACTTCTCTGATGTAAATCACCACCCGCTAAGTTGCAATTACAGCTGGCAGAAAGGTTACAGGGACAGAGAGGGTTTTAAAAATTCTATCTGGTCAAGGCACTTCAAGAATGACCCACTCTCTCCCCGATGTCATCTTCGAAGCTGTCCCGTGAGGCCGTTAAATTAGGAAGGAAAGGCGGCCCCGGGAGAACCTCCTTGTGGATCTTCTGCGATGCTTCCGGTTTGGCCCTCAAGCGATGTAATCGGAAAACTTGCTTGAGAAGACCGCGGCGTGGACAGGGCAAGTCTCAAGGTACTCACTCCCTTTCCCTGGATGGTGCGCCGTAGTGACCGGGAGACACGGAGTTAAACAGAGAACAGCTTAGCTTAGCTAATTACTGTGAAATGCTAACCTCAGTTGCTGGATCATTTTGAGACCCTTTAAAATAGGAACTGTGTATTTTACCCCCATGCACTCTTAATGATTTGTTTTTTTAGTCTGAAATCATTTCCAGCCATCGGTTATGTTTGTGGTCTCTACGCATGCACTTCTCTCGAGCACAAATATTTCTTTTTCCTATCGGCCTGCCAGCCTTGTCAGAGCAGATTTCACTGTAAACTGAAGGCTGATACTTAAAACCTCTTGGATTACCCGGGCCGCGAGCAGGATCCCGGACCTCTCCAGGCTGACGGCTGAGCCTTCTAATTTGCTTGCGCGGACATGACAAAAAGAGGAAAATGTTCCGGAAATGCACAAAGGACTGGGATATGTATATATTTCTTTCAAAGTTATGATTCAAAGCAAATAAAACGCCAAATGTATTCAGGATCCCAGAAGGGTCTGAGGCACATCAAAATGAAATGAGCCCGTAATAAGAACAGAGCTCATACTAAGAGATGACAAACTTTGTCTCGCTCAAAGAAGGTTAACGTCTTTCACAGCCCCACTCCCAGAGAGCTTAGGAGAGCTGGCATCCGACACTGCAGTCATGAAAGGCCAACATTTTCATGAGTAGGAGAAGGCCCAGATCAATCCACAGTAACAATGAGATTTAAGTTATGGCAAAAAAAACCTCCACTGTACAAATTTAGCATACTGAACTCATGTCGACCACCCGCTGGGTAGCAAACATCCACCACCACCCCCGGCCACCTCTGAATGTCTCTTGCCCTGAAAACCGGGGGGGGGGGGTTTCACCATAAATCAACTGTGACCTGACCACTCTTTTCACCACCGCCAAGCTGATCCAAGGACAGGCTAAGGACTCCGAGTCACCAGTGAATCCTTGCACCTTATTGTTAGGTTTAATCTCCTCCTCCCTTTGACATTTCCCTACTGCAACCTGCAAGACCATTAGCTTTGGCCAATTTGCTGTCCATGCAAATATGAGGATTAGTAGTCTCTAGGCCACAACTGAGAACAGACTTCGACTGAGCGACACAATTCAAACTTCATTTTCAACTCCCATTTTCTCTTGCAAAACTCACAGCTCGGGCTTCTTTGAAGAGTGGGTTTGTCTTCAGAAATAGCTCCCCGGTTTTGGTCCAGCATGGGTGCAAGGCTGGGACAGTTCTGGTCAAGATTTCTGAATGACCAATATAAACCAAGAGCAAACTTTCCCATTACTTTTCCATGCTATACACACATAGAAGACAGGCCTGAAATGTGCTCAAGTGGTCAGTCTTCTCTAGAAAAATTTGTTCCAGAATTAACATTTATTCTAAGTTTTAATTTCTGCTTAACTAAACACTGCCCAGTGCCCCGTAACTTTGTGTATTGTTTCTAATTTTCAGGTTTTTTCTCTTTATTTTTTTTTTTAAAAAATCATCTGTCAAATGTACTTCCCATGTTTGCTCCTTTTTAAAAAAAATCACCCAATTTTCCTTCAGAATGGTGTATCTCCACGGAGGGAAAAGACTACAAAAAGATTTGGTGGGCTCCTAATCATCCTTTGATTTCATCGCTACAGTAACAAAACAAATACCATATTAATTACTTATCCCTATAACTCTTCCATTCATTAAGTCTACCAACCACAGCTTACTGGCTCAGGGCTCCTCAACCTGTAGATGCTTCTGGAATTCTGAGAACAAAAGAAGCCACCAAGATAATATTGTTGCCATGGGGAAGGGAGGCGGGCTCTGACCGGTATAGTCCAGGCAAGTCCAATCTCATCAGAAGCTAAGAAGGTCAACTCTGGCAAGGATTTGGATGGGAGACCTCCTTGAAATACCAGAGCCCGGAGACAGGGGCAGGCTTTATTCAACCACTCTCTGAATATCCACTAGGCCCCCAGTAGGGTTCAGTCACCAGAAGTCACCATGGCTTCCAGGTGTGCACGCAGACACACACGCACATATTAAAAATACCAATATATATATATAAATGCAAAATGGCTGCCTGGAGGGCTGGTGGACTCACAAAGTATTGGGAGATTCCAAGCCAAATGTCCTCCTATGATGGAGGAAACCATTTTCCAAATGGGTGCTCCCTGCATGCACAAAGATGGTGCCTCCTGGATTCTTCTGAAGCACTTCCTACTTCAATTAAATGGAGGAAAGCCAAGACTGGGCTCTTGCTTTGGGGAAGAAGCCAGAAGGCACAGGAAACACACTGGCAGATTCCATAGTGCCCATGGGCCTTATGCTGGGGATCACTGCTATGGCCCATAAATAGCTGATGGTTCAAGTATTTCAAATAATACTTTCCTTCCTTGGCAAAGGAAATGGCATAAGACTCTATTTCACTAATAATAATGATAATCGGTTGGTTCAGAAGCACATCGCGATTATCGCACACTGTTGCGCCTCTGTCCAGTACTATCATCTGGCAGCCAGTTGCGTAAAACTGGGGTTTTTTTGGAAGCACACCAAATCTCCGCCTATCCTTTTGCATTTCTTTGGCTCCAATTCAAGATAAAAACTAGCCCCTGGGTTTAGAGAGTGCAATGCTTATTGCCAGATCACGGGAAACTCTCTGTCGTCCATACGCAAGTTTCTGCTTTGAAACTCCTTTGTCTTCCTTCTGGAGGATTAGCCACCCGATCCCTCAACCTGATCCTCAAAGTTCTCTACTGAGGATAAATATATTCCTATAATCCCGTCGTTTAACTTCTGAAAGAATCTATTACACTCTGACAGTTTTTTTAACAACATATGGTATTGTTACAGTTCTAGCAATTACAATTTGAGAATCATGTGCCATAAAACTTAGTAATTTATAATGCTGAACCAGGTTGCAGCATATAATAGACAGAACGGACGAATTAGATGGAGAGGGGAAGGTGGGGGGGGGGGAGAAGAAAGCCACATTTCCCTCAAGGGGCATTTGAATAATGAAATCAAAGCTTCAATCACAATAATGTTCAGACCCAAGCATGGCACTGGAATGACTATACGGACGATTTAGGTGCAGCACATGGTTTCTCATCACAGAGCGCTGGAGAGACTGGAAGGCATTAACCTTTTAGGTCTGTTTTGCTACACACAGACCTAACTCCATGTCTAAGTGCTGATGAAAGATTCGAGGATCCAGACTAAGAACTTCAAAAACTGAACAAGAGCAAGAACTTCCCAGGACGCATTCTCTGTATACTGAAGACCGTCAGCTCTAAGCTTGAAATCAAATTCAGAGTTCCCGCTATTATTCTATCAATTTTAAATAGCCTCATGTGAACTCTCACATTTCCAGCTATTCACTGTGATCCAACGAGCTTTTCTATGGCTAATTTTTTTGTCTGTTTCAATAGTCAATTGCTTTAAAACCACTTCTGTCTCCTCCTTAGAGGAAAACACAAATTAATACTATTTTTGTTTCCTATCTGAAGTAGGGATCACATTGTAGTTCAGATCACTAAAGGAGCGTGTCCATTTCAAAGCTTCCTCAATGCTTATTTTTAGATAAAAAAGGCTTAAAACCACTGATTATAAAAATCAGTTCTTACAGTGGCCAAAATGATTTTCATAACTGCAGTGCTCAGTACCTGCCAGCCTAGGACAAGGAAGTGACCAGGCAGTTTCCAGACTTGCGTACTAGTTTTTGGTCACTGTTTGTCTTCATTTGGATTCTAGAGATTAGGAGATTAAAAGCATGTCACTGCCTCCATGTCGGACTTGGAACCAATGTTCCCTCTAAGCTCCACAGTGTTATAAGCAGAAATTCTACCTCGTGAGCAAAAAAAGCATTAAAGTTGAGGGCAAGTCTACAGTTGTAAAAGGTAAAGGTTTCCCTTGCTCGAAAGCTAGTCAAATCTGACTCTAGGGGGCGGTGCTCATCTCCATTTCTCAGCCGAAGAGCCAGTGCTGTCCGTGGTCATGTGGCTGGCATGACTAAATGCCAGGGCACACAGAATGCTGTTACCTTCCCACCAAAGCAGTACCTATTTATCTACTTGCGATTTCTTGCTTTTGAACTCCTAGGTTGGCAGGAGCTGGGGCCAGAGAGGAGAGCTCACTCCGTCACGCGGCACTCGGGTCTCAAACTGCCAAACGACAGGCCTTCTGGTCTGCAGTTCAGCATCTTAACCTCTGAGCCACCGTGGCTCATCGTCTACAATTGACTGTCACGTAAATTAGGTTTTTTTAGAAGATTACTTTCATAACCTTGTAAAAATCTCAGAATAAATTCTTTTAAATTATAAGAGAAAACAGAATCAAGTCAAATTTCACCCGCCCCTTTCTGCTGTATTGGTAAACCCGGCGTCTGGAGAACAGGTCAACCTGCCCCAGTCCACTATATTGGTAGACCTGGCCTCGGACCATCGCCCTTAAAAAACATACCAGCACTGGGGGGGGGGATCTTGCAGTCTAGTTTGTGTTTTTTAGTGAAATATGATAACCAGCATTACAGGTCAAATATAACAGGGGTAGAACAATCACTGTCAGAATGCTGCCTAACCTAACAAACAGGAAGTTGCTTAAATGTTACCAACCTGCCCAAATGACTTATTTATTCAAATATTTATATCCCACTTTTCCTTGTAACTCAAGGCAGTTTACAAATCATACTGAAAAGCATAATAGGGATGGGCATTGTCGCCTACAGGGACCATTATAGTCAATGGGCCCCATCGGCTATAATGGAGAATCAATCCAGAGGTATCTGGGACTTGAAAGAGGGCTGTTTTTTGAGGTAGAGACACCAAATTTGCAGCATATCTGCTGGAACCTCTCCTCAAAAAAACTCTTAAATCTTCAAAAAGGCTGGACCAGGGATCCAATTCTATGGGCCCCAGAGGGAGGTGCCCCTACCCTCCATTGTTTCCGATGGAAGGAAAAATGCCTTGTGGGGTGAAGCAGAAAACCGTGAGCTGCCTGTTAAAATTTTGTGTGCCAGCACCCCTTAGCACAGCTAAGAGGGAACTATGCTTGGAACAATGTATTATGATCTCATTTTTTTCAAAAACAGTAATTTTGGGTATTTTTTTTCCCCCCTGGCCATTGATGAGGGGCAAATGGAACACTGAATTGGAGAAGGGCAACAAGAGGGAAAGGGTGTGTGTGTGTTCAATTAATATTACTAACCCACAAGAGGGGATCCAAAGCAGATCTCCCAGTCTTCACATTTTCAGCCAATTATCTCCATCGATTCAGATTATTCTCCGCAACCGTAACAATAATCCTGTGGCAACTGAGACATCTAACTCTTGAACTAAATTTCTTGATGTGAAGCTGCCATATGGCGTCAAGACCACGGGCTCCTCTAACCTAGTATCGGTGTCCAACTGGCAAGGATCTTTGATGTCTCAGGCCTTTTCCGCCTAAGCTACCTAAAGCTATATCAAGATGGTGGGGGAATCTGGGAACTTCTGCGAGCGTAGCAGAACCTCTGGGTTCATTGTGCATTCTGCTGCCACTTCCTTAAATGTCCAGCTGGCACCTTCACCATAAGTGAATGCAAAAGGTGGAGGAGTAACATGCCCCTGAATCTTCAGAATCAGCTTTCATCCCATGGGCAACGGGAGCACAGTCACTTTGAAAGGCAACGAAGTTTCTTCCAAGGCTATCCAAAAAGTAAAGTGGCACACTGCTGCATAATTATCCCCAATGGCAACCGGGGGGGGGGGAGGATCAGTGTGCAGTTTTGCAAGCGCTATGACAATAAGTTTGAAATATAAGGGGAGCGGTTTGAAGCCCAGCTATAAAGATGTGTTAAGTTACAACCTTTGAAAGCAAAGTGCTTTGTAAGCCAATAAAATTCTGCCTGGCATAAACGAAAATCTAATTATCCGACTTGTTAAACGGGCCAGAAATATAACCTTCAAGAAACAGCCCATTAACTTCTGTGTCTGGTAGGACCACTCTTGGTATCCTTAATTTGGAATTATGCAAGCATACCTATCGATAGTCACATACAGCCCCCCTCTTCAATGTATTACTATTTTAAATCATTGTTGTTGTTATTGTTAGTTGTTGTTGTTGTTGTTGTTGTTGTTGTTATTATTATTATTATTATTATTATTATTATTATTATTATTATTATTATTATTATTATTATTATTATTATTATTATCATCTTTCAGACTCTGGCCTTGCAAATGTGAGTCTAGAAAGTAAATAGGGTCACTTAAAAAAAACAAACAAACAGGAAAGCACAATAAAACGAATTGCAAAAGACAAGAAGATTAAACCAGCAGTGCTGCTTTTTGTGCCGGGCAACGGAGCTCTGCAAACGTTCTCACTGGCTGCGGCTTGGCATTTAACAGCCTGCGATCAGGGCGGAGGAGGAAATTTTATTCCCTTTAACTGTTGCAGATTTACTGCAGTGAAAAAAGGGCTATGTAACCCGAGAAGTGACAGAACCGAGGAGATCAAAGCCGCAGTCTGGAAACTAAAATAAACCTTCAGGCTACTTCCTGCAAGAAAATTCACTCTGGCAAACTAAAACAGAGTCTGCCTAAAAACTGGGCTCCGGGTTTACGAGCTGTCACAGCAGCTCAAGTGGTTTGGACCAGTCAAGTTCAGAACATTATATTTCCTTGTTTCTGTCTCACATACTTCTGTAAGCAGTTTTATGGGGGGGGGGGAGTTTTATTATATTTAAAAAAAAAACGAAAAAAGAAAAACAGAATTCTTTCCTTTGGGTTGAAACTGAGAAGGTTGCAGCTAAACTCATTAAAAGGAGCAGGTCTTCGTTTGCACATTCCATTCCCATTTACTATGTTTTAATATTTTATTTTTGAATTTACAGGCAATGTACATTTTCTTTAATAACTCTTCCGCATTCTGTTCAATTATTGTTTAATATAGGCACAAATCAGTTTACGTGGCCCAGATGGCTTGTAACCCAGGAGCCGGCCTATTCCTAGCAACACATCTGGAGGAAGTACAGGCAGCAGTGAGAACGTGGGAATTAATTAATAGTAATTTTTTTTTTTAAAAAAAGGACCTTTTTTTTTTGAGGCCCCCAGGACATTCCAAGGAACCTGAAATTACTGAACTCATATTAAAATACATGGTTTTAATAGGTATTAAAAACTGACTGATTAATGCTGGCCAGACTGCAGGTGGAATGGGAAGAGCCGGCTGTGGAAAATCAATGCAGCCCAATTCCAGAGGCAAATTAGCAGCAAAATACACAGCGGCATCAGAGGAGAATGCATCCTGCTCAAAAGTATGGTGGCACAACTAAGAGTCCACAGGGCTTGCTGACCGAAATAATCTGAGATCGGTTACCGAAGCGATGACGCGGACAGACGACAAGTGAGACTCACTGAGCAGCCCTGCATTTCATTGCAATGGAAACTCTGCTGCAGAGACCGGGAGCAGAGATCCGGCCAGGGAAGCTTCCACCCGACACCCTCCAATTCTCACTCTTTTATTAGAGTTCAGTGGCTGGGTCAGGAGCCATAAGGGGTGAGGATCCTGCTGTGTTTTTGACAACTCTGTGGCTGTAATCCCAGCCAATGTTTCAGGCTGCCCTGGTCCACTCCGGGACTTCGTGGGGGCAGGAACGGGGAGAAAATAAGCAGTTGTCATGGCAGCTCTATGCACAGAAAGAACCCTGACTTATCGAACTGTGCTTGCTGTTTGAAACTGCGCTGCCTCCTTATTTTGATTCCTAGCATTAAGGATGCAACAGTGTCGATGGGGATGGAGCACTTCAAGCCTCTTCTCTGAATTTTCAGCATTCATTTAAAAAAAAAAAAAAAGGTAAGGGGGGGATGGCCAAACAGTATTCAACCCCATTTCTCAAAAACCTGCTTCTGCCTTGTTGCATTCAGCCCAGCACAGGCATTATCTGACAAGCATGAAGTACCGGCCCTTTACATTTCCTAAACATTAAGGAAATTTAGTTTTAATATCACTAAAATCGCTTTAAACCGTTGGGTCTCTTTATATGAAAGTTCAGGTTCTTCTGTACTCCTTCAACCTGACACTGCCCCTTTATCTGAAGCAGAATTGAAAAAAACAAAAAACGAAAACCCCACCCCACATTCGTGACTATTAATTTAGGAGTTTTTTTCCATCCTACCGTACCACGATATTCAATGCCCAGGATGGTATAAACAGTTTACAAAGGTAAATTAAATCAGTAATACTTTAAAAAATATCTAAACAAACTGAACCAACAGCCTGAAGCAATATAAGCCAAACAGATCCAGACAGCAGCTAGGATGGCTATCAATCCAGTGCCAGATGCCTGGCCGCAGGAGAAAGGGCCGCCCCCTTTATCAGGGCACTGTAACTTGGGGACTTCCGCTCACGGAAGATTCCTCCATCTCCCTCTCCTGTCGCCTTCCACCAATGGGTGAAGATTTTTTTGGTTTGGTTTGGTGTTCCACCACTAACTCTTATTAGTCCTCATTCCTGTTATTGTGTCTATGTACTTATATGTTCTTTATGTTTCTCAGGTTAGGTGGAAATGTGGCACAGAAAAATCTTTTGAAAAAAATATTGCACATCAGTTAAAAATTGTACAGTCTGAGCCCTAAAAAGTAATTGTTTCAATGCCAAGACAGCATTAGCAATAAAAAAATAATTAATTACTAAACCATTTGGGGGGACGGGACTATTAAAGCCTTCCAAAGGAGAAATGTTTTAACAGCCTGTCAAATGGCGAGCAGTGAGTTGGCCAGGTCTACCTCAAGAGGCAGGGAATTCCAGAATCTGGGGGTGAATTAAGGCTCCATTTCTGCATGCCTAATTTCGTCTACAGCAGGCATGGGGAAAAGCAGCAAGGTCTCAAAGGACAAGTGGGCATATGTGAGTGGAGACCACTGGTCAGGCCCGTAGCCTGCGTGGGGCCCTGGGGCCCGGCCCCCCACGGGTTCTGTGGGCCCCCTCCCCCAATCCTTTGCTCCCCCCTCCCCCCCAGCCCCCCCTTTTCCCTCCTGCACATGGCGGGTGAGGGGGGGGACTCGGTCGCGCCAAATCCAGCCATTTATTTGTTTATTGTATTAGACTTGTATCCCGCCCGCGGCCCGCCCTGCAAGCAGGCTCAGACCATGCCGATCTGTTTCCTCCCAAAGGAAATCTGCAAACTGCAAAAGGTTCTTTGTAAAAGCGTCACGGAGCTTAAAGAGCCTGAGGGATTTGCAATGCGCTTCCACGCTTTCCTTCCCTCCCACCCACATATGTACCTGCCATGTGCCCAGCCCGAAGATGGGCATTTTCACCTTGGTGCTCAGCTCCAGGAATGCAGCCATGCTCCGACTGGACTTGGTGGAAACAAACTCGGCCCCCCTGCTCACCTGGCTCCTCCCCGGGGAGGCGCCTCGCTGGTTGGTTGCAGGTGAAGGAAAAGCAGCCGGGTCAGGCGGGGCTGGCCAACGGGTGGGAGAGGCAGGGCTAGAGACTTTCCTGCAGCTCATGGTATTATAGATTGCTCAAGGCTTGGACTTGCAAAAATGGAAGTTGGCCCAAGCTACAGAGAAGCGCCGGAGAACAAAGTTTCAGTCCACTGACTGGCACCTCTAAGACCAACAAAGTTTGAACTTTTCCAGTGCCTGCAGGGGAGGAATCTCACCCCCCCTTTGGCTCTCCCTCCCCCCAGCCCTGAGACGAGCAACGGCAAATACAGATGAAAAAGGATCTTCCTGATGGAGCCACTCCCCACCTAGGCTCAGACCATTGGCTAGCAGCCTACAGTGGGCGGGTTCTAAGCAAAGAGCCCGCGAAATACAAATTAAGCCATGCGGTAGCCGCTACTTCCTCTTCCTCCTCTTAGTCCAACTGTATGGAAATTGCAGCCTCCTCTACTCCCTGCCCTCCCCCCGGCTGCCAGGTCCTTCCGAGGGAGGGGGGGAAAGAGCAGGAAAGGCACCTGCAGAGGCAGTCTGATAATCAGCCCCGTCCTTAGGCTAAAGCGGACAAGAGCTGAAAGACCCCCACGAATACCCCCCACCCCATTTCCCCCTCCTTACAGGACACCTCCGGCTCCTCTCATTCCCTCCTCCTCCCAATGGAAAAAGCACCCCCCCCCAATGTTCCCTCTAAGCTGCAGAGTCTTGTGGGCAAAAATCCTATTCTGTGAGCTGCTGGCATTAAAGTTGTGAGCCAGCAATTTGGCTACTGCGTAAATTAGTTTGCTCTGGAGCCCTCCCTTCCTGAGCTAAGAACATTCCCCCCCTTCCATTGAAGTCTCGCCTCCCTCAGTCACCTGTCCAGGAGTGAATGGAAGCCCCTGCTCTTCCCTGCACGTGTTTCCCCCTCCTGCACCTAGATCTATATAGCAGGGATTCCATGCCCCAACGCGCATCATCGCTGGTCCTTCGCTGCTGACTCTGAGCTCCCCCACCGGCCTCCCACAGGTAAAGGGGGGGATTTTGGATCCCGCCGTCTCGGCTGGAATGACCCAGGGAAGCCCAGCCTAGGTTTTTTTTGGGGGGAGGATATTTCGACTTACCCCCTCCCCTCCTTTTGCTGGCGCTTCTTTCTTTGCATTCAGGGAAACCGCTCGGGGGTGGCGGTCTTTGCAGGGCCTGGGCTGGAGATCCAGGAGGGGGTGGGCCAGAAGGGGTAAAGGGCGCTGGGGGGGATTGGGGGCTGCCACGGGATCCGTGCCGCGATTGGGATGGGATTCCTAACCTCCAGGGAGGGCCCGGAGATGTGCTGGGATAACCCTGGATTTCCAGACTGCAGAGACCACAGTCCCGCTGTAGAAAAGGGCAACTTCAGAGGGGTGGGCTCTGTGGCATCAAGATCCCTGCTGACCCCCTCCTTTCCCCAGACTCCTCCCCCCCCAGTCTCCAGGAGTTTCCCAACCTGGAGCTGGCGACCCTAGAAGAGGGAGGATGCCTTCAGAAATGCCCTCAGAAAGCAGTGTGGGGGGGTGGGAATAGTTACAGTTTGACAACTGCTTGGAGGAAGGTCTGAGTTCAGACTTGACTCTCCTTGGGCCAAGCATTCCCTGCCCAACTAGTCTACCTTGCAGGATTGGTGGAGATGAGAGAGGAGGGCACTCTGTGTGGAGCCTCCTGGAAGAGAGGCGGGATAGAAATAGTTGGCTCTGAGTTGGGAGATTTCTGGGGAGGGGAGGTATAATGCCCCAGAGACTGCCCTCTAAAGCAGCCGCTTTCTGCAGAGGAACTGATCTCCAGGCCCCACCTGGGGGGCTGGCCAATCTAGCAGAGACCCTGTGGGAGGAGAAGCCTTGTTCATCCAGTCTGGTGTCCCTGGTCAGGGGTAATCCAGGGCAGTGCTTCTTAATCCTTAGACCCCTGCTGTCACCAGCCATAAAACAGCTTGAAAAACACCCACCAACTCTCAGTTGAAAGCAAAATATTACCAGTTCCCAGTAGCATTCCAGACTGTACTTTGTGGGCCATTCCTAAGGTTCTGAGAAATTCATTTTCATACTTCAGCAAAAGGGGGGGGTGTCCAAAATAATTTTCACCCCAAGTACTTTGCATTTCACCTTTGCCCTCCTCTTTGATTCCCAAATAGATTACAACTCATTTAAATAAACCAACAAATTTATTTATTTATTCATTCATTCATTCATTCCATTTGTATCCTGCCCTCCCCGTAAACCCCAGAATATATCCATGTAAAATGAGCAAGAAATGTTTCCAAACATAGCAGTGGTTAAAATGCACGGATTTCTTTTCATCTTTTCCATGCATTTGGGTGTTTGTGTCCATGGCTATGCAAAAGGATGGTGATATTCTGAATTAATACACAGGAAAAATACTAGTTCACCCAGATCCTTGGCCACAACAACAAATCCCCCACCCTGGCCCTGCACCCTCTCTTTCCTGCCGTGGCCTTTGGCACGTTTCCCCAGCCCAGAACCTGCCCCTCAAGGCTATTACTGTAATAATAAATAATAAAACTGAAACATTTTTGTGCAATAAACCACTTGTATTTATTATTTAGAAGTATGAGCACGGCATGGCAGTACCACACAAACATATAGTGATGGGCCCCCTGAGAAAAACATGGGCCCCCTGAGCAAAAAGTTGTTAGCTACGGGCCTGCCACTGGTACTAAATCATTCAGGGCTTTCACCAACATTTTGAACTAGGTCCAGAAATAAATGGACAATCCATGAAACTGGGTCAAACAGGTGCTGTATGGTCCCTGCAGTGAACCCCAGTTAAAAACCCACATTGCTGCATTTTGGACGGAGCTAAAGTTTTCACAGGGAAACTTCAAATGCAACCTTTAGCGCAGAGGTCCCCAACCTTTCTGGGCCTGTGAGTACATTTGGAATTCTGATGCTGCATGGTGCGTGCAGTAACAAAATGGCTGCCAAAGGAGGCGGAGCCAGACCCAAAATGCGTGCCACAGTTTATCTTCAAGTCACAGAGTAAAGGCCCTTGTGCAGTAGTGGCAGCCACTGCCAAAGCAATGTGTTTTTTTTTAATTGCACAGCCAATCAAATCTCCAAGGGCCAATCAGAAGCCTTGCTAGTTAAAAGCCCCACCTGGCTCCACCCACTTTCTAAAAACACTTGGCAGACGCCTGGTCACCACGCTGGGGGCCCCCCATTTAGCACGTTAACCTGATCTGATCCAGCGGGCCAGTTTCCCTACAGACCTTTCATCTCAAGTACAACAAAGGCTTTTGAGAAAATGATAACCAAAAGCTATTACCGCTGCGGAGATGCCATCTACCGAGGGCCAAGGTGAACTTGATACTAGAAGTTCAGCGTCCACAACTCTTACAGTTCTCCTTTTCTTTTTTTATAACAGGTAAACACAAGCCTGATTCAGCCACCAGTACGGGGGCAGGGGATGTAACCCTTTCCTCATGTGCCATTTTACCATCCTGAAACTCTCCTGTGGAGCTGCTTACTTATGCCACTGGGTAAACTGCAGCGGACTGTATGTTGACCCACGGCCCTGTTACTTGAAAAATCCTAGAGTGCTCCAGACATAGAGCTCCCAGAATCAAGTGTAGCTTGGCCCTGAGGTGTGTAAAAAACAATGAAGAAGCCAAAGGAGGAGGAGTGGAGAAGAAAATTATTATTATTATTATTATTATTATTAGGGGTCTTTTCGTAGAAAAAGAGTGCAGGAGCTCATTAGCATATGGTATACTAATGAGCTACTAGGCTATTAGCATATGCCACACCCCCTGACATCACCAGAAGTGATGTCAGAAGGGGAAGCAAAAGGGGGAGGAGGCATCTTTGAAAGCCTCCCCTTCCCCAGCTGGCCTGGGTGGGGGAGTGAAGAGAGAAGGGGTTTAAAGTTTAAAACCCTTCTCACTAGATGTTCCTTTTGGTTTTTTGGGGTTCTGTGTGGCACTGTGGTATGCTTGCACTGCCACAGTGCCACTTGTTCTGGAGTGTGCTACTTGTTCTCATGGCAAACAAGCACATCCCAAGACAGTTCACTTTCCCTGAGATTCTCTGGGAGAGTCTGACTGCTGGGTGGCTGCCTGCTTGCCTGCCTTAAGTGCGGCTGGCTGGGTTTCCCCTTTGGAAACAATGGAGATAATGGGTTAGGGTTAGGGTAACCTGTTTGGGTGCCCATAGAATTAGGCCCATTGGTCCAATTGCTTTGAGACATGGGGGTGTATGTGGGGAGAGGCTCCCAAAGCTACCCTGAAAATTTGGAGCCTCTCCGTCAAACCCCCCCCCCCAGCTACTAACAGCACCATGGGAAAAAAGTATTTTTTTCCCACCATAGAGAACAATGGAGGGAATGGGGGCAACCTGTTTGGGGGTCCATAGAATTGGACCCCCTGGTCCAATGTTCTTTAAACATGGTGGGTATCTTGGGAAGAGGCTCCAACAGCTACCCTGTGAGTTTGGAGCCTCTTCCTCAAACCCCCTCCTCTCCAGCCCCCAGAATATAACCTATCCTTTCGTCTTTGCCATCAATGGCCCATAGGATATAATGGGGCTGAAATTGACATTCGGCTGGCCAAAACTGACATGTGGGAGCCTTTCTGCCCTCTGCAGCTGCCAGAGCTGTGCTCAGGTGTGCTCCCCCCCAAGACCTCTGATTATTATTATTATTATTATTAGATTTATATCCCGCCCTTCACTCGGAGTGGCATACACTCACTTTCCCTTCCTCTCCACACAACAGACACCCTGTGAGGTAGGTGGGGCTGAGAGAGCTCTGAGAGAATTGCTTGTGAGGGAACAGCTCTGAGAGAACTGTGACTGGCCCAAGGTCACCCAGCTATCTTCATGTGGAAGAGTGGGGAATCAAATCCGGTTCTCCAGATTAGAGTCCACTGCTCTTCACCACTACGCCAAACTGGCAACGTACCACAAAATAGGACTCAGTCGAAAACTCTGCAATCACTTTTCTGAGTTCGTGGTCCCACAAGGCAATGGTTGCCTCAACCTGAAGATCTGAACACTGGGTCGCCATAACTGAAGTAGAATGACAGAGCAGTGGGCAAACACACTCAAACCCAGATGAAGAACAATGCCAAGAATTCACAGTCAAAAAAGAATAACTTCCTGGTGAAATAGCTATAACCATTCTTCATCAGCCAAAGCATTAGATTGAACTGAGAATTTGGCTGTTCTAGATACCATACAATGGGTCAACCTTGGCCTTACGAAGCGATTGGACTTATAATATGCCACACAATAGTGAGGAAGCAGGATCCATCAACATGGTTGACCAAACTGGAACTTCAGAGAGACCACTGCAAGGTGTATCTGAAGAAGTGTGCTTGCGCATGGAATCTTATTCCTTGAATAAAACTTCGTTGGTCTTGAAGGTGCCCCTTGGACTCAAACTTTATTCTGCTGCTTCACACCAACATGGCTGCCCCACCTGCATCCAACAACCGCAAGGTGTTTTCGTGGCTGTTTTCTCACAGCATCTACTCATTCTATGCTTCGCAGGCCTTCCAACTTTACACATATTATGGTCCAGTTTGGACATGGGGTTCCAAATGGGCTAAGTCCTCATATCCACATCACATGACGACACTATGCTGTACTGGTACTAACAAAGATTGCCATGGCTTATGTAGTAGCCAGGGTGCTGGACTCCTGCGTTCAAATCTCTATTCTACCATGAAATTCACAGGGTGATCTTAGCCCAGACACTTGTCCAGCCTCCCCATAAGATTGTTGTATGTGCTCCTCAGCTCCTTGGAGGAAGGGTAAAATGGGATTTTAAAAGTGAGAGAGAATAGTCATGGATCGTGTGCCTACTGGTCTGAACAGAAGTACACTATACATGTCTTGCAATGTTAGGTTCCATGACTATACATGCAACATATTTAATTCCCTAAGTGATCCAAGTTTCTGGTCCTCGTACGGCTACAAGAATCATATGATTTAGTTCTGTCTAAAAAGATCATTATTGGAAGAAGCTGAAGTACTTCCCACATTCTTTTGTATTTCATTTCGTTTGTTACAATGACAAAGATTTTTAATCAATTGGCACATTCAGAGCGCTACATGACAACTAATAAAATTATAGCTTTCCGCCCTAAAAATCTAACCAAGCCTTCAAGTTCAACTCAGAAAATGTCTTCACAAACAGTTACAGATGATGGTGTTGAATCTAGTTCCACTTGCAAAATGAGAAGGGTTCCATACTCTCCTTCCCTGATGTTTATGAAACCTCTTTGGAAAGCTCAGCTTTAAAAAAAAACAAAAAACAGAACAGTAGCTTTCCACCTCCCCAGCTCCAATTCTGAACTGAGAAGCCCACCCAAATTCCTGCAAGCCCTTCTACTCTTCATCGGCCTCCAAAATCCTCCACAATAAACCCACCTCTGCTTTCCCTTTCCCTTTGCCTAACAAACTGTGGCGGCAACAACAGCAGTTGTTGTGACCAGGAGGTCTCTCTCTTTCTCCCCCTGGTGTCTGAAAGGCTCAAAGGAGGCATCTTAACCATTAGAGTACATCATGCTCAGCAATGGCTGGACCACAGACAGGAGATGTAATTCCCAAGGTGCCAGACGTACTTTTCAAGTATTCAGGCACCCTCAAAAAACTTATTTTGGTATTCCCTGCTGATCTGCACAGAAGCAGCAAAATCTCATTTTACATTCCAAGTCAGAAATGAACTTCTTGCAAACACTGGCACTCAATTTGCTTTGCTGTTGAACATTATAAAGAGGGAGAAATTAGCATTCTGAGCCACATAAACATGAATTTCAGTAAGATCCTAAGTATAGCAGGGCAGCATTTAGCTTCTTAAACATTTCTTTTTCTCCCTCTCACTTTTATTTATTTGTTTGTCTGTAGTTACAGGCGTAGCTGTAATTGTTAGCCTGTTTCTGGGTTTATAGGTTGGCGAATGAAACAATTGTGGTGGCATCTTTGATTTGTATACATTTCTCAGTGGCAAGGCATCTCCTCCCCCCCCCCAGTTTCCTTCTACAAAATTTTTAAAATAAGAAAGAGAAAAACTTTGAAGATCACACAAAGTGTATACCTGTGGATGAGGGGAGAAGAACCATTTCACAGGTCACTTGTGACGTCACAGGCATTAGCCAATAGCCACCCATGATGCATGTATGGTCAGTCTACAGAGTGCTCATGAGCAAGATTCATCTTTGTACCATGATTTATGACCATGCACTGATGCTCTATGGCAATGTTATTAAAGCCTATCTTCGCTTCTGCAACCCCTGCTTGCTTTGCCCAGCCGCCAAGTCTACCTAATACCTTATCTGTCCTCCCTGACATTCCTATGGGGGGGGAGAGTGTGTGAACGAATGTGTGAAGTGAGGTAGAGGCGCTGCTTATAACTTTCCCAAACTTACCTCCACACGGTTCACAGGTCTGTGGCCTTGGGAGACAAGAGCCTTAAGATACAGCTAGTGGGGTCGTATATTCTTTCATGACCTGTAGTCGCCTGGGCGTGTGGGACGTATGCCTGGTGGGTGGATCCCCTGCCCTAAATCCCGCTTTTGTTATATTGATTGCCAATTCTGGCAAAGGTGTTCACCCATCCAGAAGCCATAGTCTACCAATAAACCTTGATCAAGGACTATTGAGTACAAAGTGATTACTGCAGTACTTGACAATATCATGGGGGAAATAATGTTCTCCCAGCAATAAGATAACATTAAAAACTAGAAAACATGGAAACATTACCCTTAAGGAAAAACGTATGAGGAATTATGACTTGAAGGGGTATGACTGAAGGAAGAGGAGGACTAGAATGCTGGGGAGGGGCAGTTGGGGGTGGGGGAACCACTTTCACCCTCTTTCACAGCCCGTACAATCAACTGCCCAAACGAGAGGCGTGTTTCATGAGCTTAACATTAACTCCTTCCATCTGTATAATCCTGCCATTAACGCAAAAGAAAGCAGTGACAGAAATTAAAACACATTATTATTACCCACGGCACAACAAAGAAACGGGAAGGTGGGGAGAAAGGTCTACTGATTAAGTCACAGAAACAAACTGTTCTGTAAAACATGGAAGCCGTTTCTGAAACAGAAATCCTGAAGCTCAAGTGGAGTGACATACGGTTCTTATTAGATTTTAAAGCTAAACATAAAAACGCCCTAGAATTATGTTATGGAATGGATTACATGTACACTGCATAATACATAAAATAACCCTGACTATCTGTGATTATTTTTAATTAGCTTTCCTATCAAGTATGATTTTTACCTTCCGACAGATTTGGGGAGGTGGGAAAGCTGAACCTGAGGGCTCAGGGGACTAGCAATTCCGTTTCCCGTACCTCAGAGCACTAATGCATTTTACATTAACTCCGAGCATCAGGAAACCCCGGCTCCTGGCGCCAAGGAGTTCAAAACTGTAATGCCACATGTCTGAAACCTGGGATTCACTGCTCTGTCAAGCAATCTGTTCTCTTCCCCTCGTTCAGTACTTGAAGCAGAATATCAGCAGCAGTGTATGTTTCCAATTAGGCAGGCTCATTGCCTTATGGACAGCCCCATGGATGATCATGTCAAAAAAAGTACTCCCAGAAAGAGGGATGCAGATAAATCATACCTAGGACTTGTGGAAGAGCCTTGGTCCAACACCCCGTTCCAGTACAGCTTATGAATATATTTGCCTCCAGTGGAACTGCTGCATTACACATCAGCAACAGTCCAGTACTGTGACTGTAAGGTCACATCTGGGGCAATGCAACCGTTGGCCAGCCCTGCTCTGAACACGTCTGTGCTGACCAAACTAGTTTTAAGCTTAGGCTCTTCAACAGGGCCCCTCTGTTTAGAGTGGGACTGTTTGAACATCCGGGGAGCATTCCCATACATAGAGCAAGAGGTTTTTTAAAGAAGCAAAAACGATCAGTAAGTGACCAAGTCTCTCCTTTCCACAAACAGTTATGCGCCGTATGCCTAAAGGCTGTTTTTAAACATTTACAATCTGCAAGAATGTCTCTAGAGTAGACCTGCATAGGAAGCTTCCAGCAAGCACACGTTGGCATTTTAGGGCAAGGACCAGCCACCCCCAAAGAGGAAATATATGGCCGAGGGGGGCTCCCACGTATTTCTGGTGGACAGACGGCTCCCGATGCGCTGGGCCTGACCCTAGGGCAGACAACTAGAAAATCACTATAAGCGGTATACTAGGGGACCATGGGACAAGGAAAGCTGGAATTATGTTAGGTATTCAGTGCAGAAGTGCTTGAGCGCCTTCCAAAAAGAATAATAATTCTTAACGTGTACAGATTTGAAACAATGTTTACTCATGATTCCCCAAAGATAAAACAACTACAGGAAAGTGTCAGCCAAGTGAATGAGTGCTGGGTCCCATTTCACGTCCGATTTGGGACGTGAAAACTTATCATTTGGGAAGGGACGAGTGATGACACCTGACGAAAGAGGAACCTCCCTTGTGGGAGGGGAAGATCACCCTTTGTGCCAGACGTCACACAGCTTGATCTCTTGGCAAACACCTGCTGAGAGAAGGGGAAGGAATTCATTGCCCTGCAGGTCACCTCCCTTAAAAGGGCTGTTACAAATGGAAGGGGTGGAATCTTTTAGGGGGGAAGCGCACCGGAGCACAGCTCGGCAGCTTCGGAGGGCAGAAAGACTCCCACATATCTGGCCAGCCGAAATTCAATTTCAGCCCCATTATTTCCTATGGGCCGTTGAAATCAATGGCGAAAAAATAGGGTATATTCTGGGGGCTGGAGAGGAGGAGGTTTGAGGAAGAGGCTCCAAACCCACAGGTAGCTGTTGGAGCCTCTCCCCAAGATACCCACCAGGTTTCAAGAACATTGGACCAGGGGGTCCAATTCTATGGGCCCCCAAACAGGTTGCCCCCATTCCCTCCATCGTTCTCTGTGCTGGGAAAAAAGTTACTTTTTTCCCCACGGTGCTGTTAGTAGCTCTGGGGGGGAGGGGGTTTGAGGGCATGGCATATGCTAATAGCCTAGTAGCTCATTAGCATACCATATGCTAATGAGCTCCTGCAGCTCTTTTTCTACGAAAAGACCCCTTGGTAGAATCATCCTGCCCCATTCACACGAGTCCTCAAAAGTGAGGCAAATTTGGGAAGGGATGTTTTTCACAGATGTTGAAAGACTTCTTGAAACAGCCCCCCACCCCCGCCATTTTGGCTGAAGATTAACTGAAGAACTTTTGATCAGAATAAAAAAATACAATTTTGTTTTAGTCTTTGAAACTACCTTCTGCCTCACCATCAGCTGTAGGGGCGAAATTACTTTTCAAGAAGCCTTTATGCCTTTGTAACAGAAGTTCTCCCATTCAAAGCCTTGCCAAGCAAAAGTAACTTCAGCCCGAGGACAGGCTGTCCCTTCTGCAGCTCAGAAGAGAAGGGCTTCTATTGGCAAAGGGACTGGATTGCCAAAAAAAAAAAAATCTAGATCACAGCCACCATAATCTTTCATAAGCATATGCAGCCAAAGGAGACCCAGTTGATCAAGATGGATTACTGCACAGTGAACCCTATCGTCCAGATGGGCCGTGTGCTTAACTGAATTGTGCCAGTGTGAGCCACGCTCTGTGGTTCCGGAAGCTGTTTTGTACACAGCTGCACCCAAGTTCATCAAGCAAATATTCTATGATAAGGAATTTAGTTTTTCCACATCTTAACTAAATTCTTTGAAGTCCTATAATGTACTGAACCGGAGACAAGGGAAATATTCTGGGAAAGTATTACATTGGTAATTTCTTCTTCTACACATGTTATGGGTTGGAGCCAGCGATTCATTGATGAAGATATTTCCCATGTTCCTCTCCTCTCACAGCCCTTTCTGACTGGAGAGAGTTTATTCCTGGGGCTGCAATTGCAGAACCCACATGGACTAACATCCTATTAGAGTTCTCGGGAGAAGGGAATGCAGGAGAAATCTGCAAATGTCGGGGCTTTCTACTGACAGATCGCTAGCTTCCTATTGGCTCTTCAGGATCAGGAACTTCTGCCAATACAGGGCAGCGTTTACAGTTAACCCTTCCCATGGCAACCTAAAATGTCCCAAAGTCATCACACCCACAGAAATGCTACACTGGATCTTACCCGCTGGATGAACTTATTTTGTTTTTAGAAAATATGTACACCACCCTGAATGCCCTCTAAAGTGAACTGGATAGATTGCGGAAAGATTCCTTTCTTCATGAATACATCTGCTTCATAAAATCTGTTCTGATTCTTACAGAAGGGAAAAAGCCACCTAACAGTTTGTGGGATTGAAGCTTACTAGTTTTGATTGGAAGTTACTACTGAGACATGCAAACAGAAAATGTTCCCCATTGTACATTGGTTTGTCCTTTCCAAACTCTTTTACTCTTTTCTAAACTTTTTTTATTTCCTAATGCATAAATATAGAAGAATCTTCACACTGGCATGCTGCCAGGGCCAGCTCGCTCACTAGGCAAACTAGGCATTTGCCTAGAGTGCACCGGCCCTTAGGGGCACCAAAAGCCCGCCGCCAAAAGCCCCGCCAACCCCCCCGCCCTTCCCCTGGCTTGCTGGCACGCCCCGCAGCTGCGGGGCATGCCAGCAAGCCGGCACTCAGACGGAAGGGACAGGGGTTTAAGCCCTGGCTTGCCAGTGCACCCCGGCGGCGGACAAGAGGGGGAAGGAGGAGGAGGGGAGCCTCCCTTGCCCTGGGGAGCCCCGGAGGCAGAGAGGCAGGAGGTTGGCAACCCCATAAATGGGCACACGGTGGGGGGGAACCAGAAGGTAGCCCCGCCTAGGGCGCAAAAAAACCTCAGGCTGACCCTGCATGCTATAATGCCCTCCTGATAGTGGAAATCGGAGGACGGTACTTAAAAATACCAGTTATCAATTGCTTACGTAAATGTGATATCAGGTAGAGTCAATATTTCATGTAATGTTATATTGCCCCCTGTACAATAAACTGAGAAATACATCATCCCTTGGATAAGGAATTTAGATGAAACTTCTGAGATCCAAAGGATTCTTTTAAATGGCTCAAATTGCCAAAGCGGGGAGTGCATTCTTCAGGGGAGAAAACATTTCCCATCATTACCATTTTGCCTCAGCACACACTACAGCTACTGAAATTACGAAAGGGAAAACATCTTTCACCTTCCCAAAGGGGCTTCTGCAGGCCCGCAGCACCAACAATAGTGCCGTCTGTTAGCTGGGAAGATTAAAACAACTGCCAACACAATCCTGTGTAGGGTTACTCCAGTCTAAGGTCCAGCGATTTCACTGAATTTAGACTGCAGTAACACCACAAAGGATTAGACTGTGTGAGATACTTATTTTTAAATGACTCCTTTAAAGATACTGGAACCAACCCTGCTAATGACTCAAAACCTCAAGTGCTGTGGCCAAAATTCCCAAAGCCTGAACTGGGAACACACTGACGGAATTATGTGGTTTAGTTATTCTGCCCTGTTCTGTCTCTGTTGCTTCTGAGAAGACAGAAGAAATGCTGGGATATGGCAAGTGGTTGGGTTTTTTGCGTTTTTGTTTTTTTAAAGCAGCAACAACCCGGATGTGTCGACGTGATAAAACGGTAAGTTTTCATCTTGTTGTTTTGTTCCCAGACTATACTTTACAGAAGAGTTTGACTTTAAATCTTATGCTTGGAAATGTATACGACAAATGGCTACAAAAGGGATCATTTGTAAATCTTCTTAAGCAGCGCAAGCTTTTCTCCAAGAACGACCTACCTGCCAGGGAAAGGATGCTGGCCGACAAGGTCTCCATTCTGAAGGTGGTAATCCCCGAAGAAGTCAGGACTGGCTGCTCCATCGTGTGCCATTAACCCATCTAGGGGGAAAAGGGGAAAGGCTGAACGTGATGTTTTTGGACAAGGCACAAGCGGGGTGGGATGAAGAGCCCTGACTGGCTCTCTGCTGGCTCTGCCGAGGGAGAGGGGCTGAGTGGATTGCCCCATCCACCATTTCGACACGAAGGTAATGCTATTGTTAGGGGTGTATGAGTCACTGACCTGGACAGCCCAGGCTAGCCTGATCCTGGCCAGTCTCAGAAACTAAGCAGGGTCCGCCCTGCTCGGTATTGGATGGGAGACCAGCAAGGAATTCCAGAGTTGCCATTGCTGAGGCAGGCAAGGGCAAACCACTTCTGAATGCCTCTTGCCTTGGAAACCCCGTGCGGGCTGCCAGAAGCCTGCTGCGATTTGACAGCAAAAATAGAAGTCTGCACTTCTATATTTTATTATTTATTAATCAAATTTATACCCCGCCCTCCCCACGATGCAGGATCTCCTTACTATTTGTTCTCACTTTTTTATATGAGCGAAAGCAATACATTTGATCTAACACGGTAATGAATGCTAGAATTCCAGCATTCTACACATAAACCTCTTTTAACAAATCTGCTCAGTGCTAACGGCACCAGTCTGCTGGAATTTGGTGAAGCCATATCGGGGTGGATCCCACCCCTGTCCTACCACTCCACTGAGCAAACATGATTTATTAAAATATTCATGCCCCACCTTTCCTTCTGGCTCAGGTTTTGAGCCACCCGCCAACTTAAGTGGCTCTTCCGTTGAAGGAAAAGCCCCATTAAGTTGGAGGAAATCTCCGTAGGCTGGAGGAAGGCTCCCTGGAAAATGGTCAGATCCACCCACTATCAGCAGAAAAGCTGTAAGCCTCTTACTTTCCCTAACCATCTTGCAAGGGTAAAAGCAAGCCGGTACAGGCCGGGAAAGAGGACCAGTGGGAAAGAGCCGCCCACGGTGGTACTTCTCGTCTTCTGCTTCAAGCCCCTCTTTGTAGCCCTGATCAGGGGTCGTTTGGGGCCAGAACACACTGGAGTGCTGCTCCGCCAGCCCAGGAGTGGGCACGGTGCTGACGGCAAGCCCTGCCCCCACACTCCTTCTTTCTAGAGTCGTGCCGCAGTGGTGGCAAGATCTTTCCATTGTATTCTAAGGCCCCATAGGATATAATGGAAAGATCACGACGCTAGAGAGAAGGGGTTTAAACTTTAAATCCCTTCTGTCTTCGCTTCCCCCCGCCCCAGCCCGCCTTGGCAGGCCAGCTGGGAAAGGGGAGGCTTTTGAAGATGCCGCCCCCCCTTTTTGCTTCCCCTTCTGACATCACTACGAAATGACCCCTGTCCCTGATGCAGAGGATAAGACATTTAAGTAACCTTCAAAACTGCCATTGTAAAAGTCTGCATTTGAACAGAGGTTTTGCAAATCTGATGGCCAGGGCTGTAAATGAACGGACATCCCTTTTGCTGTATAAGAAAAGCCAGTTCTGTGAGAATCTTAGATGACCACAATTCTGTTTCACAAACTGGGGCAAGCTATATACGCCTGAAAGATATTGCTTATTAACTTAGAAGGTTTGTGTGCCATCTCTCCAGGGAGCCTACCTGAGCAAGGTTACAGGGTATTGAGACAGGTGGCCGAATGAGGCCTGCTCCCGCCTCTGGTATTCCTTGGAGGCCTCCCATCCAGGTACTTGAAAGAGTCAACCCAGTTTAGCTTCTGAGAACTGACGAGATCGGGCTTGCCTGAGCTATCCAGGGCAGGGGGGATCATATCTTGATAGTGTGGACAGAAGGAGTAAATACCTTAGTAATGGAGGACCCAGAAGGGTTCCCATATAGCTGCCCACCTATCAGGCCTTACAGTCTCCTCCGATACGGCTGCAGCCACTAGGAAGTCAGAAGCCGTGTTTGTCTCCTTTTGTAATATGCCCTTAGGAAAAAGATCTTTAAGCCTACACTCTCTGTATCACGTCAGTCGGTATAGTGCTTTAGGAATGAAGTCTTTAGGAAATAAACTGATTTATTTAGAAAATTTTTATGCTGGCTTTTATGCCGTCGAAGTGGCTTACAACATAAAAAGTAATACAAACAAAACATTAAAAGACATTAATTGAAATGCAGGATTAAACGCCCAGCCCAGCACAAAGGGGACTCAGCTTTAACTCCCAGGCATGTCTGGGAGCTAGGGAGCCTTTCTTCACGAGAAGAGTCTTTAAGCACACTGGCAGACTCGCCTCCTTTCTCAATGGGAGTGGCAGTCCTCCCAGATTCGAGATGCCTTCCGGCTTCCAGTGGAGAACAGGGAGAGAGCAACAGTGGGAAGCAGTCAAAAGCACTGTGCCCCTTTGCATGCTGCAGTGCTGTAGTGGAACTGCACTGTCTCCTTGAGGAGTCAGGTGTTTGCCACCAGGTCTTCATAAGTGCCTGAGTTCCCTGAAGCCCTGCAGATCCAAACACCTGCCTCTGCTTTATGCATAGCTCTAGCTGATGTACTGAACTAGGGAGTATGTTGTGTTTAAGTCTTTTTTTTGGGGGGGGGGAGTATTTTTTGTGAGAGTGTGTGTGTGTGTGCGTGCTTGCGTGCCTGGAAGTCACTGTGACTTCTAGCAACCCCTTGTGGGGCTAGGATGTTTCAGAGCGGTGGCTTGATATTGCTTGCCTCTGCCTCCCAGCCCTGGTATTCCTTGGAGGTCTTCCTTCCAAGTAATTGCCAGGGTCGGCCCTACTTAGCTTTCGAGCTCTGACAAGATTGGGTTTGCCTGGGCTATCCAGGTCAGGGCCATGTTTCCCTCTAAGCACCTGTTCTGGAGAACAAGGGAGCAGCAGAAGGGTAACACAGGTTATCTGTGTTCGATCCTCGCCATATACCCTTGCTAATTAGTTGGCTTTGGGAAGGTCTGAGATGTATCACTCCTGTCAAGGTCGGTTATGTGTTATTACAAGCACAAGTGAAATTAATGAATCTTAATAGCACTGAGATTGGAATGTCAGCACAGGCTTAAACTGCCGAACAGTGCTGTGCGCTTGACCAGTTCTGGATTTGTTATCATTTGCCGGGGGGCGGGCTCCTGACAGCTGAAGGGACATAAGCATATTATTTTCTTGCATTGATTCTTACGTAGATGTTATTTTCTTCTACAGACTACTGAAAGCTATTTAATAAAAATTGCTTTTCCATCACCATGTGTTCCTTTGTCTCTGCATCCCTTAGAGGAAAAGAACCATTGTTCCTTGGCAATACAATTGCCAATAGACTTCTGTTTTAACATTGTCATCACACACCCTTTGTGTCAATGTCTCTGTGTAAGGATTGCACCGTGGAACCTACGGCTGGAGCTCTCTCTTCCTTGCAAGTGAGATCAACCAGACAATTTCCCTGTAGTGGATGCAGCAAGCAAGGCATAGGGCTGATGTAGGAAGGAGAAAGGAGTAGGGAGGAGCAGGAAGGACTGCAATGGCACGGGGCTGAAGGAACCTTACTCCTTGTCGACACCCACTGCTAGAATCCACTACTAGAAGCTTAGCCAATAATGTGATCAGACTGAATGGATACAGGGATTACGCATCCTCACCTCTTTCACTTCTCCATAAGATAAGGGCGTTAAGTGTTGGCTTTGTCACATTCCCACTATACAAAGAAAGCTTGTCTCCCTTACCACATAAATATACACTACAAGGGATTGTGAAGAGAAAAATCAGTTTCTTGAACTCACAGCAAAACATGGGGCGGAATATTAAATCTGTAGCACAAGGTATTAAGAAGAAGGGAACTTAAAGTACTGCAAAATATCTCGGCGTTATTTTCAACAGAGTCCATTTTTACCCTTTCAAAAAGTAGCAAAACCTGAGAGTCCTCTGGCTTCTTGAAGTTCATCGACTTTTCCGGGTGACTGCATGTGCCATCAGAGGTATGAAGCAGTCTAGAAAGCAGACAGAGTGTGCAAGCTTGTACCACAAATACATAGCCATCTTCTTACCTTAGTGTCCTTTTGGGAACAAATGCTAACTATTTCATTTCAGTGGTTTTTGAAAATGCTCCAAAAAACTGTTCAGCACCAAAGCGTGTCCCTGAACTGAAAAGTCCTTGAAAATATAAACTGCCCAACAAATTGGACATTTTAAATTCCTGATCAACTGAATGATGGTTACTTATTACATGCTCAAGGTATTACAAGCTGATTAATTTGCTGTGACTTCACTGCAACTGTTGTCACTGTAATTAATCACGTGGATTCTAGTAATGCAAATGGATGGAACATAATATTCAGTTCAAGTACTACATACTTAAGCAAAAAATGTCAAAGCAATTAATGCTAGCGACAATCTCTCTCAGCCTTTCCTTGTTTGATAATATTGGATGCCTGTTTTCTCCACTTATTGGACTTATCACAGTCAAGTAATCTGCCTCCACAACAGCTTTGTTGGATCAGAGCTTTCAAGTATAGATATCAGGAGGAGGAGGAGGAGGAGGAGGTGAGTTTCTACTAACAACTCTATATGGAGAAAATGGGTGCGGGGAAACGCCTTCGCGATGGTGATAAAGAGGACACATTCTCTCTCCCTGCCTTTAAGCAAATCAAAATAATGGAGTTTTCCCCAATGGAGTCAGAACATGTATTTGTCATTCCTGTATTTAATTCTTTCACTCCCCTAGCTGAAAACGCAGAACAGGAGAGTAAGTAAAAAAAGAGTCGGAGGCAAACAAATGATAACCTCTGCAGATAAAAAACAGCTTAATGAGGATATGGAGTCAAAAAAAGGTTCAGTTATAACAGAGGAGGAAACTAAGAGAATGGAGGCTGGTCACTCCGAAGCCGAATGTTTTTCTCCCGAATTAAATGATATGCTAAAGTTAATGATAAGAACTGTAAACTTTACTATCAATGCTATAAAAGAAATAGCTGACTTCTTGGCGAAAAATCTCCTCTTTAATGAACAGTCCTGGCAAAAAGAAGGAAATGACTTCTCGTAGCAATCACACTCACTTGGCTACAAGCAGTTTAAAAGCTTTGCCGAGGAAAAGTAATCCAGCTCCCATGTCCTCCCCTGGTCTCCAACAGCCCTGGCAGCGAAAGGCAGACGGGGGTAAAAAGGCATGGAGGGATGATGGAATCTGTGCCCTTACTTTGCAATGACACAAAGTCTGTTTATCTATCTGCCCTAATAAAGGACATCAAATAAAATTGGTCTACTAAGAACCAAGAAATTAGGCACTTAAGCTGTATTCTGAAGAAACTTCCCGCATTTGTGGACTTAATTTCGCTTGAAGTTTAAAAAAAAATAATTTCAGATACAAAGAATTGAGCTTCCCTTCAAAACTAAGAAAGTCCCTCTGTTGCTGCTGAGCCAGAGACAGTTTTTAAGGAAATTTGGAGTTTTTCCAACTGGAGTGTTTCAAAATAACATGGTCTCTCCCCTCCTTCCAAACCTCTCCTATAGGCCTGGCGTGCCAGAGCTGGATGGAAAGACGGCTCTGGCAAGGACATCATTGTCTGGGCCCTTCATGAAAACAGCCCCAACGATGAGGTCGGGACAAACATCTATTCCACTAACGAGGGCCCCTGACCTAGAAAATTCTGTGGAAAGGGGGCTAATGACAACTTTCACCGGCCTTTCAAAGGAAGATCAATCAGAAATTGTGGCCAGGCTAGAAGAGCTCATATGTCAACTTCAAGGTCTGCCTAAGCAAGCCGACTTTCCTGAGGTAACCACATTGGGCAAGACCAACCTAAGAGGTCTGGAGGAGCCTTCCTTCAATGTTATGGGAAAGCTGCTGACCTCCCCTACCCGTCGGTTACACCAAACAATGGGGAAGGCACGATCTCTAAGCCTACTCACCTGACAGTACCACCAAGACATTTAACGCAAATGTCTGGTGATCAAACATCTGAACCTCCACTTCTCATCAACATCCTTGGTCTCTAACAAGAGACTTCTTAAAAGAGCAAAGGGATATGTATTTATGATATGGGGAAAATTCTCAACAATATTGAAACAGAGGATTGACAGTTATCGATGCACCCACTTAGAATAATCTCTTGGGATGTCGCAGGGTGGTTTTGTTGGTTAACTAATTCGCCAGATAACCCTTTCCTTCGTCAGAAATGTGATATTTTAACAATTCAAGAGACATGGACAGACCAAGAAATTGCCCTGCAAGGTTATAATATTCACCTGCTGAAAGCTAAAGGAAGAAAGGGCCCGGGAAGGATGAAAGGTGATCTGGCAATACTAATTTCAGCCTCTCTGGAGCTTAAATGTATAGAGAAACCCCACCCCACCCCAATTCAAAAGCAATGGCAATAGTATTGCATAGTAAAACAAATAGTCTGATTATAATAAATGTCTGGAGATCTATGTAGTAAACTTAACTGCAGAGCATCCAGAGGCCAACTTTTTACTTATTGGAGATTTTAACGTTTGCCTTGGCCCAGATGATGTCCCAGGTTTATATCTAGCCAAAATGGCCTACAAGTTTTATTTTTTATTATTTATTTTATTGATTTTTTTGAAGAGATTTTTTTATCCCACCCATTCCGGCCTAGGCTGGCTCAGGGCGGCTTCCAACAAGATAAAACTTCATAGTACATAAAACACATTAATCACAATTAATACCAATTTAAATGAATCATACAATAATATAAATGTTAAAATCGACAGTATTAAAGTGCTAGAAATTCCAGTACTGGGTCTGTACATTTTAAATGGTAGTTTCTTAGAAGATTATCCGGCTGAGTTTACCTATATGTCAGGTCAGAGACTTAGTACTACTGATTACATGTTAGCACGCACTTCTTTATTACATCTAATAACTAACTTTAAAGTGCTTCCTTTTTTTGATAGCGGCCACTTCCCTCTTTTTGCCCAACTTAAGTTTCCTTCATCACTTCAAGCACCTTCCCTTCACCCTTTGCATGAAGGTCCCCTGGTATTAGGTTGTAGAGTGAGATGGTCCCCCCGGATGCAAGCAAAACTCAGAGAAGTAATTGAGGTTAAAGGTTCCCAGATTTAAAAAACTATTTGTCAGGAAGCTAACATACAGAATGACCTCCTTACACATTATAATAGACTTGTGCAGGGATTTAAAACTACTGTACGTGAACCTAAAGGCACAACTCCTTACAGGAAATCTAAACCCTGGTTCGACGGGGATTGCCAAAAAGCAAGAAAAGATCTTTCTGCCCTTTATTATCAGTTTAAGAAATTAAGTGGTGACCAAAGATTTATAATCCAACAGGAAATCTGGTCACAAAAAAAGGATTACAAACACCTAATCCATTAAAAGAAAAAAAATTGCACCAAAACTCTTTGGGCAGAATTAATTCTGGCTGCCAAACAGGAAAACTTTTCTCTTTTTTGGCAATTGGTCATGGATAACAGACAAAATACTCTCTCCCAGATTGATCCCCCAATAATGCCCTGCCAAATGGGTTACTTTTTTTGAGCAATTGTATAAAGATTCCCCACCCCCACCCCAGTGACAACTGCTGACTTTGAGGACTTGCTTCCTTGGCTGACAAATTCTCAAGAGGAAATTAAATCTTATATTGTTCAATTAAAATCTGCTAAGGCTCCAGGGTCTGATGCACTGCCAACCTGAACTTTTTAAAGAAAATATCAATTGGTGGGCACCTTTCCTTGCAGCCCTTTTTACTTTTATTGATTCCTCAGGCCTTATTCCCCTAGAATAGAATACGGCTATAGTTGTGCATCCCCATATTCAAAAAGAAGAAGAGATTGGATTTATACCCCGCCTTTCACTACCTAAAGGAGTCTCAGAGCAGCTTACCCTCCCCACAACAGACACCCTGTGAGGTAAGTGGGGCTGAGAGAGCTCTGACAGAAACTGCTCTTTTTCAAGGACAGCTGTGCCAGAACTACAGCTTGCCCAAGGTCACATCAGCAGGTGCAAGTGGAGGAGTGAGGGAATCAAACCCGGTTCTCCCAGATTAGAGTCCGTGCTCTTAACCACTACACCAGACTGGCTCTCAGGGAACAAGAGAAGAGGGAACAAGAGAACTATCAACCCATTAGCCTCTTAAATATATGTTATTTAAGAACTATCGATCTATTAGCCTCTTACATCTTCTGGTAAAGCTTGAAGACTGGCTGATGCAACAAAATGTGATTGCGGAAGAGCAAGCTGGTTTTAGGAAGTATAGATCCACCCTGTCTTACTATTCAACATCGTATAGAAAAATACACTGCTAAAGCCTAATTCACTTTTTGCTGCCTTCATTGATCTGAAAGCAGCTTTTGACTCAATACCGAGGTCAAAATTGTGGGCCGGTTTAGAAGCTTCCTCAATTGACAGAAGGCTCCTCTTTTTGTTGTGTGCTCTTCAGGATAACACCCATTTGCTGGTTAGGCTTAATAAGAAAGGAAATTTATCGGACCCTATCAACACCTATAAGGAGCTGCAGTGGCTCAAGTGGTTAAGATGCTGAACTGCAGGCTGGAAGGTTGGCAGTTCGGCAGTTCAAGACCCGAGTGCCACATGACGGACTGAGCTCCCGTCTCTGGCCCCAGCTCCTGCCAACCTAGCAGTTCGAAAGCAAGAAATTGCAAGTAGATAAATCAGTACCGCTTCGGTGGGAAGGTAACAGCGTTCTGTGCGCTTTGGTGTTTAGTCATGCCGGCCACATGACAACAGAAACATCTTCAGACAGTGCTGGCTCTTCGGCTTGGAAACGGAGATGAGCACCACAACCCTACAGTCGGATTCAACTGGCTTTCGAGCAAGGGAAAACTTTATCTTTTTATCAACACCTATAGGAGAGTTAGGCAGCGTTCCTTATTAGCCTCTTCCCTGTTTAATCTATATATTAATGATATGCTGAGTTTCCGGTTCCGGCCGACGGGGGAGGACATCTGAGCTGCAGCGCTACTCGCTTGGAACAGTATTTTAATTTTATCTTATATCCATTCAATTGTTTTTAGTCTATTTCATATGGAATTTTTAAAGCAAACTGTTCCAGCACGTGAAAGTTTTTGAGACAGCTGTTAGCTTTTTGACTTTAATCTGCCGCCTCCCCCACTATTTACTGTGGAACTGGGAGACTTAATTAGCTGGCCAACTACGATAAAGAGAACACCAAGAAACTCCCTTAATTAAGGGGTTTCTTCTCCTTTTTTTTCCTTTTTCTTTTCCCCCCCCTGCCTTGTTTTCCCTTCCTCCTTCCCTCTCTCTCTGTGTGCTATAATGCCTGCAGAGAAGCGACTAAGAGATACGGAGGAGGCTGTCCCATTCCCAGCCCCCAAACAATCCAGGATTAAAGACTTTTTTACTTCAAGTGAAAGCAAAAGTAGGAGTAAGAACCACATGCCTATCTATGCCGTGGAGACAGCAAATCACTTTTTACCTCTTGAGATTGATAGCGAGGAAGATGCGAGTACTTTGGTGGAAGATACTACTTCTATGGAGTCAAGGGTGGGGCATTTTGACACAGCCCCTGAGGCAGCTGGAACACCTACGGAGGGTAGCCTGTTAACTATAATTGCAAGGACTGTGGAATGTATCTTTAGAAACATTCAAAATATTAACACTCAAATGAAACAGCTAACTGCAGAGCTCTCGAAACTGTCTGCTAGCAATCAGCAGCTACAACTAATGTCTCAGGCACAGCCAGCAGCCCAGAACACTAACTTGGGAAGAAGGGAGCAGACTTATGCTGTTAAGGGAATAAGGGAGCATAAGCTGAAACAGGGAAGTGCTTTATGGAATCACCCCCTCCAGCTAATATTTCAGCCAAGAAAGATTTGCCTAACAATATGCGGGCGAAGGGGACAAACTCCTAACTGGCAAGGAGGCCAGCGCCCCAAACGTCATTTGGCTGACCTTCTTAGAATAAATTACCCAGAAGTAGACCTGGTGAAGGCTGAATCTCTCAACCCCCTAAATCAGTCTCAAAAAGTTCTACTCTCCTTTGCTTCTACTAGAATACCCTCCATGATTTATGAGAAGAAGTCACAGCTCATAACCAAAGGAGTCTTCCCAACACGGGTGTTCCAAAATGCTATTATATTACCCTTGTGCTATAAGAAATCCTTGGGTGCTGATATGAACTTACCCGCACAGAAGGGGTTACCAACGGAAACAGAGAGTCATCCAGTATCCCAAACGAACTTAATTCCTTGGGATGACTTGGGTGAACCCATGGAGAGCACACAACCCCCTGAAGAACTTCATCATGCACAAGCTGGCCAAGGAACAAACCCAACCCCCAAGAGTCAACTGACACATAAGTTTCTGGCAAATCCTATTGAGGATGATCTTTTCAACTCCTTTGGGAATCTCCCTAGCAACAAGCAACAATCAATTATCGATAGATTGGACTTCATGTGCCATAAACTGAGCGAGATCAAGGATTCGGAGATACAGCCAGCTGGCAGGTCCAAAGCTTCCCCAGTTAACTTGGAAAAACAGTGCCAAAATAAAAACAGGCCAGCTGACCCTTCAGAGCTGCAGCAGGAGGATTATGAAATAGACTCCTCACCATTGTTCTCTGTATACTCCAACAAACATCTTCTGCCTATGGTGGATTCAAAGTCGCTAGCAGAGGAACTAGCTGATGTAGCAGAACAATCAAAAGCTGCGCATCCAGAATTAAGTAAACAAATAAAGACTAAAACCCCTCCTGAAATGAGTGCCCGCAAGAGGACAAATGGGTGTGTTGTAGAGGAGCAGTTTGTGGAAGAAATCGAGGTGGACCCCTCGAGCCTAGAAGACAGTACGTCAGGTCACATCACCCCAGAGGGACCTCAGGAGTCTGGACACAATTGACTAGCTAACCCCACAACACTCAAGGTCCTGTCCTGGAATGTAAATGGATGGAAGAGCAAGAGCAGTGACCCCCATATTTTAAAAGTGTTAAGCTACTTCCATATTGTATCCCTACAAGAAACATGGGCCCAAGACCAAATTAACCTGTTGAATTACTGGTCCTTTTTGGCCCCAGCGATAAAATGCAAGGGTAAAGGCAGACCGAAAGCTGGTCTTACCTGGCTTGTTTCTAGGGATCTGGAAGTGTCTAAGAGTGAAGTAATCATAGCTTCTCCTGTACTGTTAGCGGTTTGTATATGGTCTAGTTATTTTGTGGATCCCCTCCTGATCCTCACAGCATATGTTCCACCTGCAGAGGATAATTCTAAAGTCCAATTAATATGGGATGACTTTGCTAATCAGGTAGGCCAATCCCTTATTAAATACCCCAATGCGTTGGTCTTATTATTAGGAGACTTTAATGCGCGAATAGGTGGTAATGATGAGGTTCTGCTCCCAGGGGTGCTAGGATCATCTGATTTAACACTGCCCTTGCCCTGGTTTTCCAGAAGCTCTAGAGATCACAAAACTAACCCAGCTGGCAGACATTTGATGGCATTAGCAGTCACGTCGAACCTTGTTTTCCTGAATGGTACTATCAACCCAAAGTGCTCGGGTTGCTACACGTGCTTTACTTCTAATGGACTCAGCACTGTAGACCATTTGCTGGTGTCCCCAAGTATATACTCTCAAGTCACTAACGTGGAAGTAGGAGAATATTTAGGAGGAGATCATCTCCCTCTGACTTTTGGAGCCACTTTTCAGCTGCGGGCTATTCCCACTCACAACACCTTGGGACTTCAAGAGCGAACTTTAGCCAAGAAACCTATTAAATGGTCTCAAGAGATTGAGTCCCAAATACACGAGATCCTTAATCGGGGAAACATCGAGGCAGATATGACCCAATATTGCCTTGTAGGCGATATTGTAACAGGGCTGGAACATTATGGAACATTAATGAGGAATCTATCATCTCTTTGTTCTGTGGAAAGGGGAGTCAAGGGAAAAGAGGAGTTTACACCCATACTAAAGAGCAACAGCTGGTATGATGAGGAGTGTAGGGAATTGAAAAGAGCAATTAGACTACAGTACAGAACAACTAAAAAGACAGGTCTTCAGAAGGACCTAGAAAAGATTAGATCACTTAAACAAGAGTATAAGAAGACTATTAAACTTAAGAAAGAGCTAACTTCTCAAAAAGACTGGTCAGCCCTACATCTAGCGATAGCAAATAATGACCATAAGCTCTTTTGGAACCTAATTAAAAACTCTTCTCTTCCCTCACACCACCAGACAGATATAACCACATCTCAGTGGATAGCCCATTATAGTGCCCTCCTTCAAAGTCCAATGGTACTTACATCATCCAATAATACAGAACCCCGACTTTTAGCTGAGAATATGGGAAGTTGGCCAGCGGTTTCCCCCATCCAAATTACTAACATAATAAAACATCTGAAAAGGGGAAAAGCTCCTGGGCCAGACTTCATTCCTCCGGAATTATTTTTGATGAACCCTACTTGGTGGGGCTCCTGTTTAGCTCCCATCTTTTCACTAATAAATAGTTCTGGCGTTATACCAACTGAGTGGAAGCGTTCAATTATAGTTCCAATCTACAAGAAAAGCAATAGGGCTGACCCTCACAATTACCGACCCATAAGCTTACTCTCTATTCCAGGGAAAATATATGCAGCACAGCTCCTTGAGAGATTAACGGATTGGATTGATCAGGAGGCGATTCTCCTCCCAGAACAGACAGGTTTCCGCAAAGGGGTTTCAACCATGGATCACGCCCTTGTTTTACATCATTTAGCGAGCAAGTATTTGGCTTCCCCAGGCGGGAAACTGTATGCGGCCATGGATTTGAAGACCGCTTTCGATTTCATCAGTCGTGGCAGACTATGGTGCAAACTGACAGAAACTACAATAGACAGAAGGTTACTATCTTTAATTATGAACTTATACACCGATACCTCCGCCCAAATTAGATACAATTGGCAAGGCCAATTTACTGCAAGTTTTCAAACTAACAAGGGAGTGAAACAAGGCTGCTTGCTCGCCCCAGCTTTGTTCAATCTATTTATCAATGATATGATCCCATTTGTGAAATCCCAGGCCAAACACCCCCCTTTTATGGCAAATATACCAATTCCAATCCTTCTGTACGCAGATGATGCCGTTCTTCTCTCCAAAACAGAACTGGGCTCAAAATCAGTAATAAACGCATTTATTACATACTGCATAAAAGAGGACCTTAAAGTTAATTATTCCAAGTCAAAGGTCCTTAGATTTTCCAGAACATTCCACAATGGACCTAAGATAAGCGTATCGGGCGGGGCCTTGGAGAGAGTCCCCTCCTTTAGCTACCTGGGTATCACTTTTAATTACAATCTATCATGGAAACCGCATGTTCCTAGATGCGTAGCGGGAACTGCACTCAGGGTTGAATTTGCTCAACCATCAATTGAACAGAGAGCCTGGCTCGCAGCTTTTAAGCTGTTCATGAAGAAGGATGTTCAGGGGGGCAGCACAAATAAAGCGGGTTTCTCACATTTAATCCCCCATGACACCTACAAGAGCAGCCGATCCAAGTTAATCAAACAGAAACTAAAAACCTTGGTGATTGATATATCAACCCCACTACCTAATGAGCTGTTCAGAGAAATTAAATTGAAATTAAAGGAACTTGATTTCAGTAGCACCCTTCAAAGAGCCCGGCGTACTTGCTCGGGTTTATCGTTGGGTCTTGCCCCCCCTGAGACGATTCCAACATATTGCTATACTCTTAAGATCTCAAGACAACGTCGTGCTTTCACCCTGGCAAGACTTAACTCTTTCCCCTCTAAGGTGCTTTTTGGCCGTTTTTCGGGACTTCCGTTTTCGGAACGACTGTGTGATTGTGGACAAGAGATGACAGAAACTATGGACCGCATAATGCTTCTCTGTCCCAAGTGGAATAAGGAAAGAGAGAGATATATTACTCCTATTCTGAGAAAAGAAAAACTCCCTTCCCTCCCTTGGGTAGTCAGTGCTACTCTCTGATAATACTATTGACAAGCAAATCACGGCTAAAGTGGCCTCCTTTTTAGCTGCAGTGATCAGGAATGTAAATTTGTCCGAATCTAATTAGTTCACCCCTGATAGCTGTTGACCACGTACAAACTGATAATTTTAAGTGTTTCCCTTTTTTCCTTTTTCCTTTGGGGGGGGCGCCGGGGGCATGACTCTGGTCCTTTACCCTTGTAAAATGATTGACTTGCTAATATCTGCCTGAATCTAGTGCTGGTTACTTGTTTATACTGCACTGTTGCTATGGCTTTATGCTAATGCAATAAAGATTATTATTATTATTATTATATTAATGATATAGTGAGTTATTTGGACTCCCCCAGTTTACATCCACAAAACTTCAACAACAACATTTTAGCGAGAACACTGGATGGCCTTAAGGAGAGCTCTCAGTAAGTTTGCAGACTTCTGTAGTAACAAGGAATTAATAATAAATTTTCAAAAGGCCAAGGTTATGGCCTTTGGGCCTAGACAAAATAAAAGAATTTGGTCTGTAAATGGGCACTCATTAGAGCCGGTTTCCTGCTTTAAATACTTAGGTATGGTCCTTCAACAAAACAGGGCTAGGAAAGCCCACATACAGAACGTCACCTCCCCAGGTGAAAGAACAGCTAGTGCTATTCTTAAGTTCTATCACACCAAAGGGGCTCATTACGTGCCAGCGGCCCAAAAACTTTTTCAAGCAAAGGCAGTTGGGCAGATGCTCTATGGCACTTTTATGGGGCTTCCTTCCCTTAGAGCGGTTTCAGTCCAAATTTTTCAGAGAAGTTCTTCAGGTCCCGAGGTGTGTATCAAATACACTGATCCATTTAGAGACAGGTGTTATATCGATGGAAGCCAAAATTACTTTCGCTTCACTTCAGTATCGGATTAAATTAAATGTCTGCCCTCAGGGACTAACCCACCTGCTACTTTCAAGACAACTTTCAATCCAAATGGCTGAGAGCAGTTCATAACAAACTACATGTTCTTGGAATCTCTCCCCAAGCAATTTTGAGTATGTGTCGAGACACAGCGAAATTAGCCCTAAAGCAGAGAATGATGGACATGGAGAGACGGGCAGATCTTGGTAGATGTCCTGAGTTTAGAGCCCCAGATTCTGTCAAACATCACGTGCAATCCATGTCCTATTTATTGCAGCTTGATTTTCACTAGTTTAGGAAAGCCTTTACATTAACCAGATGTGAAGCTTTCCCCTCCACGCTGCTTGAGGGCAGATTCAAAAGGATCCCCGCTGAATATAGATTTTGCCAACGTGGCTCAGGGGAGACAGAAACTATCACGCACACGATGCTCAGATGTAACCGGTATAACAAGATCTGTGACAAATATATTATTACTCTGTGCATAATAGATACGGTGGGACAAACAGCTGCTGAACAGAGTAACCGATTGTTAATCGATGGGCACCAGACAATTACTGAACCTGTGGCGAAATTCTGGGTGACATGTTATTATATTCGAAACACATGATCAAATACATAACCATAGCTCCCTAGTAGACTCTGATTCTTATTTTATTACGTATAACTGTGTTTTTACATAGTTTTACATAGTTACCCCAAAGAGCACTATGGTCTGGGGCACAACATCGCTTAGTGGTCCCAGGCCCCAGGGAGGCCCGGCTTACTGCAACCAGGGCCAGGGCCTACTCAGTGGCGGCTCCTACCTGGTGGAATGAGCTCCCGGAGGAGATCAGGGCCCTGAGGGACCTTGTACAGTTCCGCAGGGCCTGCAAGACGGAGCTCTTCCACCAGGCCTTCGACTAGGAGCCGCCACTGCCACCACCACCAACAGAGCGGCTCTATGACAACCACACTTCAGTGGCGTGGCGGATCGATACTGTGGTACGGGGATGGAGGCAGCAACATCCACTGGACGCCATCTTGTCTTAATTTAAGAGCAACAGCACTGAGCACTTTATGTAATTTCTGGTATTTACTCTGTTTTACTGTTTTTTATGTACTGGCACGTGGTGCCCCTGTTTGTTAGCCGCCCTGAGCCCATTCGTGGGGAGGGCGGGGTGGAAATCTCAATAAATAAATAAATAAATTTCATTTTTATATCGGTTTTTATATACATACCGTTTAAACTCAGTTATATGAATGTTTCATCTAAGTATGTGCCTCTTATGGCTTGTTGTCGTAATAATAATAAACGGAATATTCAGTCCAAGTACTACATAAGCAAAAAAAATGTCAAGCCTGCCCAGCTGTGGAGTTAATAATTTATACTGAACCTGTTCTTGATATTGGGTACTGTGGGGGTCTCCTCCATGAGACGAATATAAAGAATCCAGGCAGCAGAGGAAAGTATGTCCTTACCTATACCAGGGGTGGGCAAACTGTGGCTCGGGAGCCACATGCGGCTCTTTCACACATATTGTGTGGCTCCCAGCAGGGTGGCTGGGGAAGTGAAGGGGAGGCATGCATCTGATCCCTTCCTCCCTCCCTCCCCCGTCCCTCCCATCCATTTGCTTTCTTTGTTTCTCTCTCTCTCTCTTTCTTTCCACCTCTTTCATTCTTTCTTTCCACCTCCCCCTCTTTCTCCCTCTCTTAGACAAATAAATATCATTGGACAAATAAATATCATTATCAGTATCTGTTTTTACCCCTTTTGTTTTTATTTTTGGCAGTCTCATTTAATGGTAATAAAAAGCAAATCTGCATATTTTCTAAATAAAAATGTGCACGTAATATTTGTTGATGTCTTGCGGCTCTCAACCATCTGAAATTTATTCTATGTGGCTCTTACGTTGAGCAAGTTTGCCCACCCCTGACCTATACTAACCTTACCTGCATTGTAGTAAAGATCAGGTCGCTCCAAAATATCCCCTTCGTGGATATATGGCTCAATACGGTCATCCCCGTACAAGTACTGCTCATTCTCATCCATCTGCCGACTCTCCACCATTTCCAGCCACTGCGAGTTGTGCCATCGAAACTTCTCACTCTGGATCTTCTTAGCCCATTCCTCATCATACTCCTAGTAGGAAATGTCGATATTTTAATGTGAGGTTTTTCAAAGCAACGGTTTCACTTTGAAGGTGATGAGTTGAATGGAGAAAGACATTCTTCTGTTTCCGTGAAATTGAAAGGAAGCAGCGATTAGTACAATGGCAAAGTGGGAAACGGAGCACTGTAATTAGCAATGCAGTGTGTGATTTACTGGAAATGTAATTTGCAGGGACAGGTTTTTAACAGAATAAAGTAAAAGTGAAAACACTGAATTAGGAGACAACAGAAAAACCTAACATCATTGAATAGCAGGGCTTTGACGTATAGTCAATTAATTGGTTTAATCTGTGCACAGATTAAAACGATGGACCTGTTTAGTCAGACAGCAGGCCAATCTAAATTTGTGTATTATTTTTAATACGGGTAAATCACAGGTGCCAGGCACTGTTTTAAAAGAGGCATTCCTCTTATCTGAAACCAGAGAGAATGCCTCTTCTCAAATGGTGTCTGCTGAAACTCCACATGCACATCAACAAAGTAACCCATGATCCTTCAGAAATATTGTTTTTACTGAAACATGGGTTTAACCAACCAACCAAAATTCACACTACCAATCAACAGGGCTTTCTTAAACCAAGTGACAGATATACTGAAAAACATATCTTTTAATACATAGGAATTGTTATTTGTGTTAAACATTCAATACCTCTTGCTTGCCTTTGGAGGGTTATAAAACCCACAAACTCCGGTGTTGCCAGCCCTCAATAGCAGCAGCACTGAAGGCTACCGACTGATGTAAACAACTAATATGGTTACTGGCAGGGCTCAATTCCAGCCAGAACGGGCAGGAATGCCATTCCGGCAGTTAACAAGCACAGGAGATGCAAGCCCCGCCCCCAGCTCCCAGCGGCCCTCAGTCGGGCCAGGAGCAGGAAGCAGCATGTGCTGGCTGCCACCACCACCAGCCAGGGTAAGTTGGGGTGGCAGGGGGCTTGATTGTGGGTGTGGGCCGCGGGCACTCAGGGCGCCTGCAGCCAGGCTGGTGTGTGTGTGTGTGTGCGGGGTGGAAGTGGGGGCTTGATCGGGGAGTGGACTGCGGGTACTCAGGACGCCTATGGCCTGACTGGTATGGGGTGGCAGCGGTGGCTTGATTAGGGGGTGGGCCATGGGGGGTAGCGGGGCCTGATGGGTGGGTGGGAGAGTCTCCTTCCCTCCCCATCATCTCTTTGCCCTCTTTCTTTCTTTTCCTCCTTCTTTCCTTCTTTCTTTCTTTCCTTCTTTCCTATTTTCTTTCTTTCTTTCCCTTCTTCTTTCCTTCTCTCTTTCTTTCCCTCCTTCTTTCCTTCTCTCTCTTTCCATCTTTCTTTCCTTCTCTCTCTTTCTTTCTTTCCCTCCTTATTTCCTTTTGTCCCTCTTTCTTTCCCTCCTCCCTTCTCTTTCTTTTACTCCTTTTTTCCTTCTCTCTTTTTTTCTTTCCCTCCTTCTTTCCTTCTCTTTCTTTCCCTCCTTCTTTCCTTCTCTCCCTCCTTTCCTTCTCCTTCTTACCCTATCTTTCGTTCTTACTGCGCAGATCTGCGCATTCCCCCCCCTCGTCATAGCTAGCAATCCAAAAGAGTCCAGTGGCACCTTCAAGACCAAGTTTTATTCAGGTACAAGCTCTCCCTCCTCTGTGAGGGCAGATTTGCATGTCCCCCCCCCAAATAGCTAGCAATCCAAAACAGTCCTTCTAACACACTTCCGGTGATGTCAGGGGGTGTGGCATATGCAAATAAGTTATGCTAATGAGTTATGGTAATGAGCTCCTGCACCTTTTTTTTCTACAAAATGACCCTTGGTTACCAGTATCAGCCTCAGAGATCTATCAAAGCCCCAAGCAGTTTTGTGCCATACCCATGATCAAACTGACCAGAGTTCAGAAAGCTCTTGTGAACCAGAAGCCATAGCACAAGCTCCCACTCAACAACCTTCTTTCCTTGCCTCAAAATTATACCTCTGAGGCAGTGGGTATTGCAGGAATGGAAGAAAATAGTACGGTGCTAGCTACATCAGAGCATCTTTCCATAATGAAGGCAGCTATTTCTGAATGGGTGTTCCCTGCAGACACGAAGATGATACCTCCTGGATTGTTCTCCAGCATCTCCTGGCCCAATAACGGATGAAGTTCAGTCACACAGTCGAGTCTGACTCTTCGAGACCCCATGGACCACCTCACGCCAGGCCCTCCTCTCTTCTGTTGTCCTCCAGAGTTTGCTTAATTTCATGTTTGTTGCATCGATATCACTGTCTGACCATCTCCATCCTTTGCCGTCCCCTTCTTCTTTGACCTTCAGTCTTTCCCAGCATCAGGGTCTTCTCCAGTGAGGGCTCCCTTCTCATTTGGTGGCCAAAGCATTTGAGCTTCAGCTTCAGGGAACAGTCAGGATTGATTTCTTTTAGGGTTGAATGATTTGATCTCCTTGCAGTCCAAGGGACTCTCAAGAGTCTTCTCCAGCACCATAAATGCAAAAGACTCTATTCTTCAGCCTTCCTTATAGTTCAACTCTCGCAGCCATACATTACTAGAGGGAATACCACTGCTTTCACCTTACAAACTTTAGAGGAAAGAAGTGGGTGTCAGAAAATGTGGTGGGAATCACTTTGCTACAGAAATAATTCCATTTGCTGTGCCTCCGCTAAAATATAATAATAACTATATCTCGTTTGCCTAGAAGACAGAGAGAAGGAAAAGACTGTTGCTTTAAGGGGGGAAAGAGAGGAGAAGAAGAGATTGGATTTATACCCCGCCTTTCACTACCCGAAGGCGTCTCAGAGCGGCTTACAATCTCCTTTCCATTCTCCTCCTCACAACAGACACCCTGTGAGGTAGGTGGGGCTGAGAGAGCTCTCCCGAAGACTGGCCTTGAGAGAACAGCTCTGAAAGAACTTATGACTGGCCCAAAGTCACACCAGCAGCTGCATGAGGAGAAGTGAGGAATCAAACCTGGTTCTCCCAGATTAGAGTCCGTGCTCCTAACCACTATACCAAACTGGCTAGAGCTTGAGGGAAGCAAAGGGACTCAAAGACGGAACCAAAAAACAGGGGGGTGAATCTCTCCTCCAGACAGGACATCAAAGGCTTGCTGGGCCAGCCTTCTGCTGGGGGAGGTGTTGCCCCTTGCTGCCTGTACCTTTCCCAGATGAATAAGAAGAAACACCTCTGTGCCAGAATCATCACAGGCCGTCCAAACACTCCAACTAGCAGAGGAGAACAGGAGAGGCGAAATCACTGTAGTTGCCTGTGTAGCCGGCGAATACTATTCTTCCACATGCTGTCTGTTAGTGCCCAGTACTCTACAACTGTTCTCAACAATTCATGGCATCGTGAACCACAAGAATTTGCAAACGACACACAATTAAGTTGCTGTACAGGATGTGCTCCCCTTTTGAAGTTCTAAATCAAGCTTCTTCGAATTACTAACAGTGAAATCCTGTGCAGAGTTATTCCAGCCCACGGCCTTTGAAATTAATGAACATGGACTGGAGTAACTCTGCACAGGATTGCGACATTGTGAAATATTAAATAAGAAGCCCATCAGTGGAACGTAGCTGTTACCCATCAGCAGCCTCTTTGTCACTGGTTTCTATCACACCGTGAACCTGATTCATATATGTTAAATAAAGACAGAACTATTTAATTTGCCTTCTGTTTTACCACAACTGATAGAAAACAGATTTTCCATCTATCTTTAATGTGGCAGGCACTTAATTTGGTCAGTAACATGGTTCATTAGAAATGATTGTTCAACGAAATTAAAGCTGTTTGGCAGTAAGTCGGAAGCTTACTAAATATCCACATGTAGAGAAATAAGTCACATTTGGCCCTGCTCTCGATGCTCACGTCAGAAAGGGTATCCCTCGGAAAAGGTGCAGAAAAGGGCAACCAAAATGATCAAGGGGTTGGAGCACCTTTTCTAAAGTGGGAGACGCTAAGAGTTTGGGGCTGTTTTGTGGGGGGAGTTGAGTAAAGAAGAAGGGATTGGAGAGCGGCTTACAATCTCCTTTCCCTTCCCCCTCCTCACAACAGACACCCTGTGAGGTAGGCGGGGCTGAGAGAGCTCTTTCGAGGACTGCTCATGAGAGAACAGCTCTGAGAGGACTTGTGACTGACCCAGGGCCACACCACCAGCTGCATGTGGAGAAGTGGGGAATCAAACCCGGTTCTCCCCGATTAGAATCCACGCTCTTAACCACTACACCAAACTGGCTCTCAAAAGGGAGATATGAGAGAGATTTATATGAGAGAGTTTATGCAAGGTGTGGAGAAAGTAGAAAGAACCTTTCCTCCCCCCCAAAAAAATAATAAAACTCACAGTCACTCAAGGAAGATGATGGGTGGTAGATCTTATCCTATATGGCTTCAAAAGACGACTGGATGAATTCAGGACTGGCAGGAAAAGTCTACCAATGGAGCCATCGCAGTCAGAGAATCCCAGATGCTGAGAGAGGGGGAGCCCTGAGGCCTCTTGGCCCTGCGCACAGACTTCTCAGAGGCACTTGGCTGGCCACGGCAGAAACAATATGCCAGAGCAGGCAGGCACTTCTTGCATTTTTTAATTATACCTGGCTTCTTCTCCCTTGTGTGCTCTTTGAATTATGCAAGTTTGGTGTCAGTGGAAAGTATCTGTTTCAGCAGAAAGAATTTACTTCAGAATAATAATCAGGCATTTGACAAGCAGGCTGTACTCTTTGAAAAATTATTCTAGGGGGTTTCGGTTTCGGCGTTGCGAATGGCGGCCGCCTCTCGGGACGCTCCCGGAGGTGGTTAGCCCACACGCAGTTAGGGGGGGTCTTCGCATGTGCGAAAGACCCTAGTGAGCCTTAGGCAAAGGCTCCGAACCGGGGGCGCTTTGGGGAGTAGCCTCTTTGCCGGCAGATAGCCGGGAAATTGAGGCTTTCTCCCCGCCCCAATTGGCCCCGCTGCGTCGTGCCCGTAATGGGACTTAGCAGCGCCACCGACTTCCAGGAGTGAAGACAGCGCTATGATTTAACATAAAAAGAAGAAGTGGCATCGAATTGTGAGTTGAAGATCTATTTTGAAGCGTGAATTTGAGCCCCACCGCGAGCAGTTAACTGTTTGGGAGGAGGGAGGAGTCCCTACCCCGTTTGAGAAGCAAGATCTAAAAAGGGAGCGCGAAGGGGGGCAGAGAGAGAAAACAGTGTTGGTGAAAGTACCGTCGGGGTTGTACGGAAGATTACGATCCTTTTAGCTTCCTGGGGGATGCGGCACGAACTTTGTAAAAGTAAACAATAAAACAAAATGTCGACAACGGGGAAAGTCCTGCAGAAACCGGAAGAGAAGAGAGGAGGGACTTCCGGTCCGGGTAGCCCCCCCCCCCGAGCTTGCTGTCAATCAACAAGAAAATGAGATACTGCGCCCTCTGCTGGAGGAAATGCAGAAAATCAACGAAACTTTGCTTAAAGTGGAAAGTGTTTTCATCAGTCGACAGAAACAAATATCGGAAACATCAAGGAAGATGGCAGAAATTGAACAGAAAACGAATTTGATTTTAAGTCTTCAGGGCGTAAAAGAAGAAGAGAAAGAAGATCTCGGATTTACCTTGACGAGTGTTTTGGCACCCCTAACTGGCAGTGAAGCGAAAGAATTAAAAGAAGAGGTGGATATGGCTCTCAAAGCCTATTCCGCTTTTATAAAAGAAAATACTCTGCCAGTAGAAGCGGAGGCTGAGCATAGCAGGCAATATATCAGAGATCCAATTTCATGTGAAGTGGCTATGGCGCCCTGGAAATTTGAAGGTCAGAAGCACAAGGGAAAAGAGAAAAGAAAGAAGATGGACTACATCCTTAAAAAGCAAAAACTTCTGAAGAGACACGCCAGCTGGGAAGAAGATGCAGCACTCAAAATTGAGACAAGCAGTGAAGAAGACAGCAATCCAGGGGAAGGAGGCGATGGAACGGAAGGCATCCAGGTTAAAAAGGACTTAATCCATAATTGGAAGAGACTTAAAAAGAAGACACCTTGAGGATTGTTCGTGTTGCATCTGGAAGGAGCTGTTTAATTACTAACCCCGATGGACTTTACTAACTGTATTAACAGAATGATTTTGGACTTTGCAAAGCTAAAAAGAAGATCTTCTAACCATGATAGATGCCAAAAATGGTATTGATTACTAACTAAAACTAACCCTTTTTAACAGAAAAAACTTCACTCCATCTTTATAGCCATAGCCACCCGCTTGTTTGCCATATGTGACATCATGAGTGTTTGACTTCATCTTTGAAATGTGTCCAGAATTTCCAACTGGTCCAGAATACTGTAGCAAAGTTATTGCATCCCACCTCAAGGAGTGTACGTAAACAGTCCCTAAAAATTCTGTGCTTTTTCTTTTTCTTCTTTTTCTTCAAGGCATAATTCAAAGTGGGCTTTGACCCACGAAGCATTAAACAACTTGGCAGCAGGATACCTGAATGCGGGTTCCCCACCGCAACAAGCCTGCCCATTCGCCCAATTGCCATGGCCCTCGGCAGAGACCCTGCTCTGGGTGCCCCCTACCTTTGCAGTGGGGGCAACTGGTGGCCAGGGAATGGCGGACTTTTTCAGCGTTTTTCCCATTTCTGGAACGACATCCACAGGGTGCTCCATTTGGCATCACTGTGACTTTGCTTTATGCTGCTGTAAAAACTGTCCTACTTCTCTCACACACATTTCCCTGAGGGGCACCGGCCTCCTCTCTTATTTTTCTTCTCTATCCCCTGATGCCGTTTGGTTTTCTTTGGCACTGGATTTTATATGAAATTATGTGCTTGCAATATGTTGTTGAAGGCTTTCATGGATGGAGTTGTTGTAGATTTTCCAGGTTGTGTGGCCGTGGTCATGGCATTGTGGGACCTGACGTTTCGCCAGTAGCTGTGACTGGCATCCTCAGAGGTATAACATAGAAAGACGGAGTACTCTCTGTGTCAAGGTGAGCAGAAAAATGGTAGGCAGGTAATTTATATCTACCCTGGAAGGTGGGGTATGGCTGAGTCATCCTCTTGTAGTAGTTCTCCAGGCTATGAATATGCTAATGGAGGAGCTTTCCTGAGGAGGTTCTTTTGTCTATGGATTGTTTCCTGAGGAGGTTTCCTGTTTCCTGAAGAGGTTCTTTTGTGTGTGAAATGGCTATTGAAACTCTAATCTTATCTGTAGTGCTATTGTTTTTTCAGGACAGGAAAACATTGCCCTATTTATTTTTAAACTCTCTTCTTTCCTGTTGAAATAGTGTTTATGTTTGTGTTATTGTGTCTATGTTTATATAAACACAATTTCAACAGGAAAGAAGAGAGTTTAAAAATAAATAGGGCATGGTTTCCTGTCCTGAAAAGCACAAAATGCTCTACAGCTGATACAATAGCATGTACAAGAGGCCAAGTTCCATCCTTGGCATCTCCTACTGATAAAGTCTCGGGTGATCAAGATCCTTTCACCTCTGCTGTTTTGTCCACCAGGCTTCCTGCAATTCTGTGTGCACCTGTGTCAACTGGTGGACTTAAATCCAGCAGTTTGCCCTCCTCTCCTCTATATGAGGGCTACTGGTCTCCAATTGATTATATCATTCCACTTAGTGATCTATAGCTCAGTGGAAGAGTGTCTGCTTGGCATGCTGAGGGTCCTAGGCCCTCCGGTTAACGGTCTGGCGGTAAGCGATGTGAAGGACCTTTCTTTGCCTGACACATTAGAGAGCTGCTGCCAGTCTGAGTGGACAGTACTGACCTTGATGAACCAAGGGTCTGATCCACTATAAGGCAGATTTGAGGTGCTCTGTTACACGCACCCCCTGGGACAGGGAGAATGATGTGATTTCAACTGATTCTTATGTCTCCAGTGCAGTGCCTTATGATAGGCCCAAGTTCAGTGACTCATAATACATGTTTTTTGCTTGGCGGTTCTGTGTCTTGACCGCTCTACCGTTCCTGCAGTCAGTACTCCTCTTGTTGAGGAGGGAAGTTTCCAGTGGTAGAATTCCAATGTTCCCTTTCATGGGATTTGTACTTAGCTGCCTCTCAATGTGCACAGAGATTAGTGAGGCCTATGTGCAGCTTTTATATTAAATTTTCCTTGCCACTTTGACAGATCTTATTGATCCTTTTCAAACCAACCTGCCTGAATTTACCCCCCTTGTTTTACTAAGATTGTCAGCTCTTTTAGCTTTCACTGCTGAGTTTCCTAGCATTTTTACATATCTATATGTGACATGATGGGCATATTGACTTTGTCTCTGGTTTTAGTGCAAACGCTCCACAGAGTTAAAGGAAGCACTGTAATCATGTTTTAACTAACTAGCAGACACCAGTTCCCTGGTATTCTGATTGGAGGTCTGAGCTACTTGGCATAGCCCCACAATATGACAGTCCAGACCCTGGCCCTTATGCTTCATTCCTGACAATAACCTTGTCCTTGAGGAATGCACTTCTAATCCCTGACAAAGACAACCTGTTGTTATGCCTTTTTCTCTGCCTATATTGCTGCACAAATTGCTCTGCAGACTACACAAGTTTTCTTCCATGTGGCGCATTCTGTCCATCCTTTCTTTAGCCAAATCACACCTCTTTTCACTGCCTTCGTAACCATCGTGCAGATCTGCTGATTCTCACTCCTGCTGATGAATTAATGCATTAATCATTTCCTTTCCTGCATTGTAGCAGTAGCCTCCCACTTTTCTGAGGGGCAAACATCACTCTTGTACCTTGCACCTCTAAATGGAGAGGAAAGTCTCTATAGAAACTGCACCAAGGTTTAGACCCTGCTTCTTGTGCTGTTGAATGTTTTTGGCAACTGATTTAAAACAAAGCAAGCAAGACCCTCTCGGATCTTTTCCTTGTTGGATTACTAAGCAGGCTACAAAAGACGGGTATAACCCTTGTTTTATTTTTGGCACTTACATGATGCTTCGTTTATCGTAGGGTACTAACTTATATCCTCTCCATGCATGAAATTTCAAAAGGTGATGTCCTGCTGGAATCCCCTACCAAGCGTGGTCTCTCACTCCTCATGTAATGCATGGTTAGCATCCTCACACAATCCATCCTTGTGGGTCAGTTGACGCTATCACATTGTGTTTGAGTACACAGCCTTTCATTACACTCTGTGAATGATGGCTCTTTTCAAAAGAGTGCTCTTTTTTCCTTTATCACATTCCCACATGTATTTTGGTGGGGACACTTGCACAGAACTTACTCCTCTAGTATAGGAGAGTTCTGGGTGAAGGTCAATTTGTACCGCTAAACAACTGTTGATAAAGCGGTCCTTGGTGGTCTCCTTCTGAGAGCTTCACACCCACCTCCTTCACTCAGTGATCTTGCTAATCTTCCCATGTGGGTCTGCACAGAAGCCACGACGATGAAAACAAAGTTGCACTTACCTGTAACTGTTGTTCATCGAGTGGTCTTCCGTGCAGGCACACATCCCTCCCTCCTGTCCCGCTGTGAACTCTCTGGAACTTTAGTTTCACCCCAAAGTAGTTACAAATAGCCCTCATAACCACCTGCTTTCTACAGCAAAGTGTCCGTGGTTGCTGGAAAAACACTGGCAAGGAGGAGGGAGGCTACAGGAAAAAGACCAATGAAACCACAAGCAAATCTGTAGTCAAAGCACGCAATAATTATTATATAGAAAGCAAAGTCAATAACACCAAACTCAAACTAATTCATATATATATATATATATATATATATATATATATATATATATACACACACACATATATGAGCAATATAAAGAGCAATTATCCAGAAGCGGGTGGTAACAAACTCAAACCCACAATAAGTCACAGCATATTTCAAAAGCAGCAGACTTCCTTCATAAATAGAACAAGTGCAAGTGGTCCATACCAGCTTGCACATTATTATTTAGAAGCAAACATTATCCATCTCAGAGACTAGGAACATTTTCTTATAAACCGTAATTTACTAGATGTTGGGTTGGCTTCCAGTGGTCTATGGACACAAGGACTGCAGATTTTTCTCATGATCCCCTCTTCCCATCAACCATTTCCAACCATGACAGAGTTTATTTCCAGCATCACAGGACCTGTGTGGATTAATAGCGATTTGGGCTAGGAGGGGTCCGTGGTGAGCAGGCTGGGAACGCAATCACCCTCTCCTCCCTTTTCCAACAGGGAAGAGGCAGAAAGGGGGCTTCGTCCCCTCCCTCCAGGCGTCTATGGCGGTTGGTGCTCTCAGGTCCCGCAAGCCAGGGAATAACCTTCCCCAAGGTTGGAAATGGCTGCTGGGGGCGAGAGGCAGGAGAGATCAACACCTAACAGTGCCTTCCTTTGATGGGTCTGACCTGGGTCTTAACAGGCTGAGTAGACAGTGTCGCGTTATGTGGGGAAGGAGATAAATAAACAATATAATGCACATCATTAAATATCGTCTCACTTGACATATGCCAGATTACACACGCTACTGCTGTTCATAATAAGGGTGTTTGGTTTTTTTCATTCATACTTGTATAACAAAAAGTCACCTACCGCTATTATATCCAGTGTATTGTCACAGACTTTACGAATCTCAGCATTTTTATCATGCATTAGGTCTATAAGGTATGCAGGAGCCTCTGGAACAACACAGTTAAGGATAATAAGGAACTCCAGTTTCCCAAATGGTGCCCTCTCCAGTTCTGTAGTCAAACACACAGTGGAAAAGCAGCGGAAAAGAAAGGCACTACAAGAAAGAAAATGGTTGATAAAGAAAGGATACGTGTCTCCTTGATGATGACATCTCTGGTGGCTTGGTGGAAGACCATCTGGTAGAACACATAGATGATCTGGCACACAAATTCATCATCTTCCTGTTGAGCTACATAAAAGGCAAAATAAAAAAAAATCTCTCATTAAACTTTAAAGTCTCAATTACAAGACATGAAAAGAAAATACTATATGAGTATAATGAATAGGCACATACACACTGCAATCAAAACAATTCTAAGTAAGATTCCCACTGAAGCCTGTAAATGACAAAATGACCTCTATATCCCCCTCCCTTCACCAAGATAAACCTCCATAAGTTTATGGCATCCCTGTGATCACTACCACTTCCTGTACCACCAGTCTCTTCAGCTTTGGTTCATAATGGGCTTTAAATTAGTTTGCTGATGATGTGCGCTGTGACACCATCTAAAGAAATATTTGGCCAGCAAAGGACTGCAGGGAGATCAAATCAGTCAGTCCTAAAATAAATCAACCCTGGCTGTTCCCTGGAAGGCCAGATCCTGAAGTTGAAGCTGAAATAGTTTGGCCACCAAATGAGAAGGGAGCCCTCACTGGAGAAGAAGACCCTGATGCTGGGAAAGGTTGAAGGTCAAAGAAGAAGGGGACGGCAAAGGATGAGATGGTTAGACAGCGTTATCGATGCAACGAACATGAAATTAAGCAAACTCCGGAGCACAACAGAAGACAGGAGGGCCTGGCGTGAGGTGGTCCATGGGGTCGCAAAGAGTCGAACTCAACTGTGTGACTGAACAACAACGAGTTTGTCGATTATGTGTTTGTTTTTTAAAAAATGTGATTCTTGTGTAATAAATTTATGCTAGTGTTTTTTTATTTTATTTTTTGTCTGTAAACTGCCTTAGTCACCTTTGTTGGCAAGAAATAAAACTTATAAATAAGCATTTGAATGCTTAAAGACTTGCAGAAGTGGGAACTTTGTGAACTACAGAAGACTGCTGAGAGGACGATCAATACCATTGAGCAGTTCAATGAGGGCTGGAATAATCCCAGATTTAGCCAGCAGGGCTGCACAGGAATCATCCATGGAGACGGTTCCAATCATTATCACCACTTCCAAAACAAGGTCATCTTCTGCAGAACCTGATAAATTGAACAGAGAAATCTATACTGATGAATCCTCTTGGGTACAGGTCTCCCCATTTATTGTAATATATCATACATAGAACTTCTTTTAGGATGTCCAATGACACCTCTACCATTTTTTTTGAAACAGCCAGCCCATGTTAATCACGAATTCTGTTAAATGACTTCTAGGTTGATGAGATGTCTTAGATTGGCTTGCAGCTAGGGATAAGTGGATCCCCCTTACTTCATTCTAGTTGGGATTCATTTGATCTTTACTCCCAGGGTTTTGTTTCAATGGTAATGCTGAATTTCAGAAGAACTTCAAGGACCAGAACCAAAGGAGTAAGGAGAGACTGCTACTCCCTGTTTTCCCTAAAAGACTGAGGAGGCAACAGAAACTCCCAAAGTCTGTGCTGTTCTGCAACACAGAATAAAAACGAATCCTTTCAAATTAGTACTTTTGAGGAAAAGCTAAATAAATAAATAAATAAATATCCCTAACTGGTCAGTCACGTTGGTCTGAAGGAGTAGAACAAATTTAGAGTCCAGTGGGGCACCTTTAAGATTAACAAAATTTTATTCAAGGTATGAGTCTTCATGTGCATGCACACTTTTTCAAATACCCTGGAAAGGCAGGTAAGGTTCAAACTTATAGACGGGGGCTGAACAGCAAATTAACATGTAACATGTTCAGCTTCTGTCTATAAGTTTGAACCTTACCTACCGTTCCACTGTATTTGAAAAAGTGTGGATGCACACGAAAGCTCATACATTGAATAAATCTTTGTTGGTCTTAAAGGTGCCCCACTGGGCTCTAAATTTGTGATATATCTCTCCTTATAAATAATTATCTTTTGGTTTCGCAAGATTCCATGCACTCCCATTGGCTGTAAAATGCCCTCCCTCAGCCATTGGCCCATCAGCCGCCACTCAAGAGTACTCGTGTGCCATTGGCCGGGTGCTGGGTCTGCTCCTCTTCCCCACCCACTCCCCCTGGCAGACCAGCTCTCTCTCCTGAGGAAGACAGTTCTCTTGACTCCTGTGAGGGACTGTCCCCTCAGTGGTTGTTGGTAGGCAGCCAAGCTTGGTTCTGTGAGTGAAAAAACAAAGGACTTTCAGCATAACCCCCTCCCCAATGGCCACTTTCCTGTCAGAATAAATGGGAAAAGGCTCTTTCTCCTGCTTAGCTTCAGCATGGCTGGCTGGCTAACGAGGTGGGCCAGCAACCGTCAGACCATTTTCTTCAAATCCCCGCTGTGCGGCTGACTTTCCCCTAGGGTTGCCAATCTCCAGGTGGGACCTGGAGATCTCCCACTGTTACAATTGACCTCCAGATGACAGAGATCAGTTCCCCGGGAGAAAATGGTTGCTTTGGAGGGTAGATTCTATGTCATTATACCCTGCTGAGTCCTTCCACACACACCCCAAATGCTACCCTCCACAGGATCCACCCCCCCAAATCTCCAGGTATTTCCCTAATCAGAGTTGGCACCTGTACTTTCTCCTCTGTCAGTAAAAGGCCCTTTCCACACCTATGTTGGCCTTTGGGAGAAAACTCATTGGGCCCAATCCTGATCAGGTTGCCAACTCCAGGTGGGCAATTCCTGGAGATTTGAGGGATGGAGCCTGGAGAGGGTGAGGTTTGAGGAGGGGTGGCACCTCAGACAGGTACGATGCCATAGACTCCACCCTCCAATCCAGCCATTCCCTGATGGGGAACCATTGTTGCCAATCTCCAGGTGGGGGCTGGAGATCACTCAAAATTACAACTGCTCTCTAGGAGGGATGAGGGAGGAGATGGAAGACTAAAGGTAGGTTGATGGTTGGCTGGGAGGGAGATAGCATTGTCAACTCCAGGTTGGGAAATTCCTGGAGATTTGAGGGGTCGAACCTGGAGAGGGTGAGTGTTGAGGAGGGGTGGGACCTCAGACAGGTACAATGCCATAGACTCAACCCTCCAAACCAGCCACTCCCTCCTGGGGAACCACTGTTACCAATCTTGGGGGTGGGCTGGAGATCACTCAAAATTACTACTGCTCTTCAGGTAGCAAAGATCAGTTCCTTTGGAGAAAATGGTGGACTCTGTCATTATACCCTGCTGAGATTGCCACAGCAAATTGTCACTGAGTGCCCAAAGCCGGGGCACTCTCCCAGAGCCTCTTTCTAGAGCCCGTTGTATTTATTTCCACAACGGGCCTTATTCCTAGTATATATATATATATATATATATATATATACACACACACACACACACACACACACACACACACACACATACACCAAAAAGCTAGTTTTGAAGAGAGTGCTCTCTCTTTTTGTTTGTGTAGCAGTACACGAATGGGTCCTTTCTGGGACCCCAGAAACTCAGGGCAACAGGAATAGGAATCTACAGAACAGTTTAAAGAATGCCTCCCCCAAAAACTGTGTTTGCAGACTCTGTCGACACAGGGGCAAAAAAAATGGGGGGGAGACCCTAAAAGTGCAGACCTCCCTCATACCGCTCATTAGACCTCTCTTGGATCAGATAACAATCTAAACGGCAGAGCGAATGGCGGGGGTGGGGATGAGGAACCAAGATTTAATTAAGACACCCATACTAAGCAGGGTTCACAATTATCTTCCTTACAAACCAGCAAAGCACTGTATGGTCAGCAAAGAACAAAACATGAGACCAATGAAGGTAACGGGATCTGACCCAAAGTCTGCCTGACTATGTCACGTAGTGTAGTTGGGTTTGTTTGTTTTTTCATCAATCAGTACTTTGGGGACCACTAAGCCAGGATCCACACTGTAAGAGCCATGCGCCATATGCAGTCTATTAAGGTTTCTTTTCCCCAGCAGCTCATGAAGCACTGCATAGCCATCCTGCTTACCCCCAAATGCACCACCATGGCTATGGACCTGGCTGCTGACGCAGTGGGTGTGCAGCCCCTTGGATCCAGTCATCTGGCCCAAGTAAAAGGGGGTTATCTTGGTTTATTTTAATTAACCCCCAAGAAAACTGGATCTAAGGGGCTGCACACCCACTGCGTCAGCAGCCAGGTCCATAGCCATGGTGGTGCATTTGGGGGTAATGCCCCCTCACAGATGAGCCCTTCCCCACCTCTGAGAAACCACTGCTCAAAGTCAGAAAATCCCCTGGAGTAACAAAAGGGCTGCCATCAGAAGGGGGAAACAAGCATGCACACAGAAGTCTGAGTACTTGAGTATCTTTCTCATAAATACCCATTTTTAAGCTTTTCTGATGAACGATTACTTCCTTTTTTTATCTTGAGGTTTTGGTAAAGTACCTATTTATTTAAGTTTAATCAAGCAGTAAAGGCAGATAACTAACCAACAACCATTCGTTAATTAGTTTTCAACCTTAGAAACTTTGCATCTCCAGCGAAGTGGCTCAAAGTTCTGCTCTTCTAACCAACTGATCAATTTGTTCTTACATATCTCTGCAAACCTGAGCAGTATGTGATGTATTTACTTGACAGAGAAATAAGAAGTAATTGAATTTGCGATAACGTGAGTTTGCTAAACCTGTTTGAGATGATCGTCAATATCCTAGCTAAAATTTTTACAACGCTAATAAACAAAGCCATGCTAATGAATAAATCAACAACTAGGCTGCATGACAAAATTTTAGAATAGTCTTGAGATGCTTTCTTGATACAAACCTGGCTTTAATTTATCCTTGAGGTATTGTACCAGTTTGTACTCTTTCAGCACAAGTTCCCAATCTAGATCTGGCAAGGTTAAGTTGGCTAACGTTCCCAGGCATTCTATCACAAATTCCTCTTCTTCATCATTAGAAATCTGGGCAGCTAGATCACCAACATAATCCTAAACAAACAGGCAAGCATTTAGCAAATCTATCACATGCATACAAGACAAGACATTGGCACAATGGAGCAACCTCATTAATATGGCCAGCCCCAGATCCCAGATTACCAGCCTCATTGAAACCAATGAGCTTAGACAGGAGCAACTCTACCAAGGATGGCATCGTTTAAGTTCTGCAATGTATACCAACATCAAGTAAGTTCAGGTATGCCTAAAAGGTTTAACAGCCATTAAAGGAGCTGTGGTAACCAATTGGTGGCTATGATTACATAATACTTTTAATTGTAAGCTTCATTTTTTTTCTTCTTTAAAGAAAGGAGGGAAAAGCAGGAGTGGAAAATGTTTAAGAGTAGAGTAAAAGCAGTGAAAAATATGTGCTCAGCATTCCAGGTCCACAACTGTGCACTGGTGGAACCCACCTAGTGTCCACATACCCTAATACTTTGCTCTGGTACAGTGGCTGAGGCAATACACCGTTGAAATCTTATTTGAGTATACCTGTCACAGCCAAATTCCATTCGAACGGGACAGGTGAAACAGGCAAAACCTGAGAGGCGTCAGTGGCTGCGTTCACACAGCATTAGTAGTAGTAGCAGAATTTTATTACGGTCACTAGACCAGCCTCATACATATAATTATAGTAAAAGTTTTAACAAACATACAGAATATGAAATATACAAAATGTACAAAGGTAAAAATTTGAATTTAAAACCTATTTAAAACACAATTTCCGTAACCTCAGTATCAGTGCACAAAATCTAGCTACCTGATAGGTGATCTTAGAGTTCTTATCAGATAAAAGGCAGTCAAGCTTGGCTTTGTTTGTGCAACCAGGAATCTTATCTTATCCTGCAATGGAGTAATCATCTCCAAACGAGCCTCCTTATAATATGGGCAACTAAAGAACATATGCTCGATGGATTCGACCTGTGAGGTAGGTGGGGCTGAGAGAACGCTGACAGAAACTGCTCTTTCAAGGACAGCTCTGATAGAACTATGGCTTGCCCAAGGCCATCCAGCAGGTGCAAGTGGAAGAGTGGGGGAATCAAACCCAGTTTGCCCAGATTAGAGTCCGCGCACTTAACCACTACACAAAACTGGCTCTACTAGAGTCGGGAGGCAGAGGCAAGCTATCAAGCCAAGCCACTTCTCTGAATGTCCTCCACGCTCCAATAGGAGTCGCCAGAGGTTGTCAAACTTCCAGGCATGGGGGCACAAACACACACACACATGTAAAAATACCAAAAAAGAAACGACATCAGAAACCGACATAAGGCACGAGTGCTTACGATGAATAGAGTTTTGGTTGGCCCGTCATGCTGGGAAATGTTTCTAATCATTTTCATCAGTAAGGGGTCCTTGAATTTCAGAGCTCTCTTCATCAGCATCTTCAGACCATTCCCTGAGAAGAAACCCCACAAGCCAAATGTGAAGAGAAAAAATGGAGACATTTCTGTGATTTTAATGTCATATTAAAAGAGTGAGAGAATGCACAATCCACACACACATACTTCCTTTCGACAAAGGTTTATACTGGACTAAAACAACGAAGGGTTATGCCTAGAATTTTTTAATTACATACTAGGAATAAGGCCCGTTGTGGAAATAAATACAACGGGCTCTAGAAAGAGGCTCTGGGAGAGTGCCCCGGCTTTGGGCACTCAGTGACAATTTGCTGTGGCAATCTCAGCAGGGTATAATGACAGAGTCCACCATTTTCTCCAGAGGAACTGATCTTTGCTACCTGAAGAGCAGTAGTAATTTTGAGTGATCTCCAGCCCACCCCCAAGATTGGTAACAGTGGTTCCCCAGGAGGGAGTGGATGGTTTGGAGGGTGGAGTCTATGGCATTGTACCTGTCTGAGGTCCCACCCCTCCTCAACACTCACCCTCTCCAGGTTCGACCCCTCAAATCTCCAGGAATTTCCCAACCTGGAGTTGACAACCCTATCTCCCTCCCAGCCAACCATCAACCTACCTTTAGTTTTCCATCTCCTTCCCCATCCCTCCTAGAGAGCAGTTGTAATTTTGAGTGATCTCCAGCCACCATCTGGAGATTGGCAACAATGGTTCCCCATCAGGGAATGGCTGGATTGGAGGGTGGAGTCTATGGCATCATACCTGTCTGAGGTGCCACCCCTTCTCAAACCTCACCCTCTCCAGGCTAAATCCATCAAATCTCCAGGAATTGCCCACCTGGAGTTGGCAACCTGATCAGGACTGGGCCCAATGAGTTTTCTCCCAAAGGCCAACATAGGTGTGGAAAGGACCTTTTACTGACAGAAGAGAAAGTACAGGTGCCAACTTTGAACAGGGAAATACCTGGAGATTTGGGGGGTGGATCCTGTGGAGGGCAGCATTTGGGGGTGGGTGGGTGGAAGGACTCAGCAGGGTATAATGCCATAGAGTCTACCCTCCAAAGCAACCATTTTCTCCCGGGGAACTTATCTCTGTCATCTGGAGGTCAATTGTAACAGTGGTAGATCTCCAGGTCCCACCTGGAGATTGGCAGTCCTAGGGGAAAGTCAGCCGCACAGCGGGGAGTTGAAGAAAATGGTCTGACGGTTGCTGGCCCACCTCATTAGCCAGCCAGCCATGCTGAAGCTAAGCAGGAGAAAGAGCCTTTTCCCATTTATTCTGACAGGAAAATGGCCGTTGGGGAGGGGGTTATGGGCGGGGGAGGGGGTTATGCTGAAAGTCCTTTGTTTTTTTACTCACAGAACCAAGCTTGGCTGCCTACCAACAACCACTGAGGGGACAGTCCCTCACAGGAGTCAAGAGAACTGTCTTCCTCAGGACAGAGAGCTGTCTGCCAAGTGGAGTGGGTGGGGAAGAGGAGCAGACCCAGCACCCGGCCAATGGCACGCGAGTACTCTTGAGTGGCAGCTGATGGGCCAATGGCTGAGGGAGGGCATTTTACAGCCAACGGGAGCACATGTAATCTTGCAAAACCAAAAGATAATTATTTATAAGGAGAGATTCTATTTATTTTTATTACATATGACCACCAAGCAAACAGGATGGACAGTCAACGCTACTTTCAGATCCAGTTCAGGCTGCGTTTCCATATAGCTTTCACCCTAACTGAAAAAGTACAATGAAACACAAGTGCCTCTGCCATGTGGCTCAATGGAAATCTTTCCTGCCAGAGTCCCACCTTTTCTCCTCCTCTGTTTGCTGCAGTTTGCCTTTTCCACTTCCTGCTACAAAGCCTAGAATAGGAAAGGCGCATCTTGTTAGACAGTGAGGGCCAAAACCCCATTTAGGGCCCCCATAAAACTCTAAAAAAGCTAACCTAAAACGAACACTAACTTATTAGTTGCTGTAAATTTTCCCGGATTGTGTGGCCGTAGTCTTGGCATTGTAGGACCTGACGTTTCGCCAGTAGCTGTGACTGGCATCCTCAGAGGTATAACACAGAAAGATGGAGGACTCTCTCTGTGTCAAGGTGACTAAAGCCTTCGACAACATATTAAACACTAACTTAATTTTTTTTTAACTTTTTTAAGCCTAGCATATTACAAAATATAGTTGCATTCTAACTGCTGCTAAGCCATGACCATCAAGCGTAAGGGAACGACAATTTTATGATACTGTTTGACATGAAAATGTAATTCTGGGGAAGATGTTTCATTCTGAGGTGAAGACCCCAGACCTGTAAGACAACTCAAGCCTTTCTTCATTTCTTGCAAGCACTTTTCAGGGCTCTGGTCACCCCCCTCAAGGTCTGGCGAAACCTTTTTGAGTATGGAGGGGGTAAGGGATGGGACAACTATGGAACATCGTACAGAGCTACCTCACCTCCACAGGTTGAGTCAAACAAGGGTGCGGCTGCTAAGGGATGTGGCTGAAGGAAATTTATTTCATTCATTTCAATAACAGTGTCTGTTATGTTGCTACTTTCTAGTTTTGAAGTGGCAGAGATGAAGAAGAAGAAGAAGAGATTGGATTTATACCCCGCCCTTCACTACCCAAAGGTGCCTCAGAGCAGCTTACAAACTCCTTTCCCTTCCCCTCCCCACAACAGACACCCTGTGAGGTAGGTGGGGCTGAGAGAACTTCTGACAGAAACTGTCCTTGAGAGAACAGCTGTGCCAGAGCTTGTGACTGACCCAAGGCCACACCAGCAGGTGCAAGCAGAGGAGTGGGGAATCAAACCCGGTTCTCCCAGATAAGAGCCCGCGCACTTAACTACTATACCAAACTGGCTCAAGTACCTAAGGTCTTTTCGGTCATACTGAACGTAAGATTCTAAGATGTGCCAATCCACTATACTAATAATGCCTACTGAGGAATTAAATCCCAAAATGTTTTAAAATGGATAGGGTTGGCCCTCGTGCTTATCAGAAATACAGGCAGATTGACTGCACAGTACATTCTGGGCATCTGAATCTTCTTTCTCCAGAGCAAGTAATCTGTTGCCCTGTGACAGCCAAGCAGTTATTCCGCGCACCCCTTACCACAGGGGTCCCCAACATTTCTGACTCTGCAGGCACCTTTGGAATGCTGACACAGCACGGTGCACGCAGCCACAAAATGGCTGCTGCATAAGGCACAGCCAGCCACAAAATGGCTGCCCCCGCTTCCCTTCAGTCACGCACCCCCTGTGGTGTGGTGGCAGTCGCTGCTAGAACAACATTTTTTAAAACCTGCATAGTCACTCAGCTCTCAAGCTGCCAGCTGGAAGCCCTGCTGGGCAAAAGGCCCCCCCTGGCCACGCCCACTTCTTGAAAACACTTGGCGAGATGCCCTCAAAGGTGTCAGCAGATGCCACGGAGCCTACGGGCACTATGTTGGGTACCCCTGCCCTATGACACTCACCTTCACAGATGAGCTGCACATTCCTCTTGTTAGCAGCCAGGTTAATGCAGAAGGAGATGAGCTCCAGATCAATGCGCCCCTCAGGACACTCGAACAACATCTTCATTAACTACAAACACATGAATTTCAAGCTGTTAGATTTGCCAAACGGGAAGCAAGGGTCTTAGCAGTGGCATTAAAATAAGACCAGCTCTTCAATGGAATCCAGTGAAACATCTCAAGCCACAGACAGAATGCAGAGCCGGCAGCAGCGTTTTCTGGATGGTGTCCAGAACGTTTATGCAGGAACGAAAAGCAAAAATGTATAGAAACAGAGAGCATAGGAGTCTCAGGCCATATGGATGACCAAATAATACCAATCCAGTATGCGATGGAGCACGTATCTGCATCATGAGCTTGTATAAGCAGATCACAGCTAGGCCCCCAGTGGTAACTAGTACACAATAGGCACTAATTACAGGTCAAAACCATGAAATAGCCTTTGGACAGATGCAGAAGTAGTGAGTTCCTTATTTCCTCCTGTGGCAAGGAAGAGAAGCAGCCTTCCTCTCTGCACTACAGTCAATGCAAAGATCAAATGGGGCAGGCACAGCACTTCTATCTTTAGTCTGAGATTCAGGGAAGAGAGTGTGTGGCAAGCGAAACCTCCAAAAAGGGATGTCATAAGAACATAAGAGAAGCCAATGTTGAATCAGGCCAATGGCCCACCTAGTCCAACACTCTGTCACACAGCGGCCAAAATATACCAGTTGCCATCACTGATAGCCACTGATAGACCTCTGCTCCATATGTTTATCTAATTCCTTCTTGAAGCTGTCCATTCTTGTAGCTGCCACCACCTCCTGTGGCAGTGAATTCCAAGTGTTAATCACTCTTTAGGTGAAGAAGGACTTCCTTTTATCTGTTCTAACCCGACTGCTCAGCAATTTCATGGAGTGCCCACGAGTTCTTGCATTGTGAGAAAGGGAGAAAAGTACTTCTTTCTCAACCTGCTCAATCCCATTCATAATTTCATAAACCTCGATCATGTCACCCCTCAGCCGTCATTTCTCCAAGCTAAAGAGCCCCAAGAGTTTAAACCTTTCTTCATGTCTCTGCCTCCAAGGGCGTTACAATTTCAGTTTGTGCAAAAAAAAAAAAAAAGGACGCTCCCCAAATCAACCTCATTTCGCTTTCTAGCATTTCGGAAATGGAACATGTACTCATGTTTTTTTGCCATGAAGTGCTAAGAATTTATACTTTCCGGTAAATGTGGAAATTCCACAGTTCTGCCAGCTACCACCACGTTGTGTGTGACAATGCCCTTTTAGTTCCCCAGAGAGGTTTTTAACCCTGCAATCATATTGTGCCCCCCCCCCGAAAAGGTTAAACCAGAAGGTTTAACCAAAATACATTAATTACCAGAGAAACTGCCATCCGAAATAGGCCGCAAATGAGATTGCTGAGACTGCAATTTAGGGATTAATGGGGATCATTAAGGGCTTCTATAAAGATATGCAAGGCAGAGGGTTTTTTTTAATCTTACAAGGCAGATATCTAATTTTCCATATATAAGAATAATTTAATAACAAGGACGTTCCACATTTGGATCTTAATTGCAATCAACACTGTCAAATTTCTGTTTTCACTTCTAGAACATTTGAATATGCCAGATCTGGATCTGCATTATGTATGTATGGTCTCTCAATGCTTTTTCACAGTTGTCCCCACCCCCATGCCCTCCATACTCATCTGCCCCAAACATAAAAGTATTTTTCAAGAAAAAAATATTTTCTGCCCGGGGGTGGGTGAAAATGTATTGACTTGATGCCACTTCTCTCTTCCTGCAGTCCTCTCTTCCATGAAATCACCTGCATAAACCTTGTAAGCTCCATCCCCCTACTGAAACTAAGCCAAAATATGCATTGCAGAACTTCTGTATATTCTCATTTTTCTTGCCATTCCTCTGTTGCCTGCCTCCCTGCCCCGGCTTAGACTATAAACTGCTTAGGGTGGGGAGTCTGTCTTTCTGTTTCCATCCCTTTGTAAAGTGTCTCATATATGGATGATGGTATTTAAACAGAAACCAACCAATTCCACTTGGTGTCACATGCCAAAATTAACAAGCACTTGTGAGATTTAATGAAACAAAGTAAGACTGGCATGCCTTAGTAGCATCTAGCTTGACTACTGCTACCGTGTCCTAAATGCGCTGTCTTAGAAGATGCTCCGGATGCTTCAATGTGGCAACCAGAATGCTAATGGGCACCTGCTGTAGTACATACGTAACACCCACTTTGGACCAAACATATTTCCCTCCCACTTTGTTTCCTGGCTCAGTACAAAGATACTAGCTTCCACTTTTAAAGCCCTGGACAGTTTGGTCTCAAATATCCAAAGGACCACCTCCACCCGCTTATCCCTCTCCATGCTAAAAGCCCACCCCAAAAGAGGTGCTGCTACAGCAACCGACACTTTCATGCGTGTGGTTGTCAAGGATCCATGTGGACACATGAGGCAGCCTTATACTGAGTTAGATGCCTTGGGCTGCAGCCACACACACTAAATAATCCACATTCGATCCACTTTGAATGACCTTTCCAACTGGATTTTGCCAGTTCACACAGTAAAATCCAGTTGGGAAGCGCACTGAAAGTGGATTGAAAGTGGATTATTCAGTGTGTGTGACTACAGCCTTGGTCTATCGAGCTCACTACTATTTTCTCTGACAGGCAGCAGCTCTCCAGGGTCTCGGGCAGTGGTCTCTAACATCACCTACTACCCAGTCCTTTTAAAAAATAACCTGATGATGCTGGAAACTGAACTTGGGACTTCCTGAACGTAAAGCAAATGCTTAACCAATGGCCTCCTCAGCAGCCGTACCAAAAGGTTATAGAACTCTTTTCCACCAGGCCTTGCATCTACCCCTCTCGTTGCAGGCCTCCTGCTGTCAATTAAATACTTTAATTCCAGAAGACATTTTATTTAGAACGTTCATCTTTGGTTTAGTCTCGGTCTTAGCATGTTATCATTATTGCTTATGACTGCATTTGTGTTCTTTTGTTGCAAATCTACCTTGGGCATAGTTTCAGGGAAAAGCACATATACAACCATGCCAAATAAATAAATACACTTGCCATCAAAGCAAGTAGGGAGAATGGCGCCTACTAGGTATTAACTGCCTCAAGGTTCGGTGCAGAAAGCAAAGTCACCTTCAGACTTGCTAAAAACATCCAGACGTCGAAATCACCGTTCATTAAAAGTAACTTTAAATTCTAGCTCGAGTTTTAAAATTATGTTGCCAGTATGAACCCACATGCCTGCACAAAAGGGGGAGACTGAAAAGGGTCCCGTAGCCTCATCTAAAGCAGTTCAAATTTTTCAAAAATAATCCTCTGGTATGAGCTCCATGTTTCCCATTATGTCTTCATTTAATTTGATTGCTACTCGTGCCACTTCAAAGGGGAGCGTAATTGCTGCCAAATAGGAAATATTAAAATTAAATTTGTTCTGCTTTTACTACGTCCATTGTCATCTTTTCCTGATTTAGCAGGAAAGCAGTAAAAAGGGGCTACGGCGAGTGCAGCGAAGAGGCAGTAGTTTTCAATCAGACAAGTCCCACGTCGAGTATCGGATACCGCAGCCGCGGACTGAAATCACCGTGTCTAGACTCTCTGGCACCTGACTTCACTTATTTACCAGTGACCAGAGGCCAACCCCCACAGTTTTCTATTCCTACACCTCAGCCCAGCCCCTTCCCCGCCCCCCACCAAAGCTCAAACATCTTTGAATGATTATGCCAGAACTGCATGTCTCGGGAATCTCTCCTGGCCGGCTACTCCCTAACTCTGATGTTTGAAGTAATGCTCTGGTTTCTGAACTTCAGCAGATAATGGTGGACAAGAGCAAAGGGGGCTGTCAAGAGAGGACATTTACCAGCATTAAGCTACAAGAGAAGCCTGCAGATCAAAGAGGGGCCAAACAGACAACCCCGGGCCAGAAGACATGTGGGTGAGCAAGGAGGGGGGGGAGGACTTTGCATATTGCTCTGTGGAACAATATTGAATATCGTCATGACATCACCACACAACCATGCCCTTTGATTGGTCAGGCTATTACCTATAAATGCTTTTTTATAAACATCTGGATGGCATTTGCACCTGTTTAAATAAAGCGCACGCTGCTGGGGTCTAAACAAGAATGGACTGTTAATGCTCACTTTTAACTCATCCCGCAACACCACCTATTAATTCAGGCAAGGCATAAGAGAGTTTTCCAGTGATAAGGCATCCTGTTTAGCAACTAAAAAGGCAACCCCCCCTAAAAAAAAAACTATCACATATGCCAATCAATCCAATGAATTTTGAAGCTGCAAGCTGGCAATCCACAGGAACTCCTAGCTCATAAAAGAGAAAATGATACATAGCCCATGGGTCACTTTAAAAAAAAAAAAATCTGGCAGATTCTGGTTAAAACTTTGAGAATTCAAAATTTAATTTTTGAAACATGGGTCACTCGTCCTTATGGTGACAGATGATTACTGGATGACATCACTACAAGAACAGTAAAGGACCGGGAAACCAGAAAAACCAGTGAAGATTCAGAAAGGAAATCAGGAGAGCAGTAAATTCATTATGCTTTCATCACATCAGTGTTTCTCAAGGACAACACTTGAAAACCCGAACATGCCCAGTCCCAAACTGAGGTACATTACACACATTATACCCAACAACTGGAACTTGTCAAATATATATTAAGAGCCTATTAATTATTTGCATTAGATAAATGCATGGGTCATTTCCTGCTGGAGAGCACTGGACCAGCATTCCAGCAGGAGGGAGCCCAGCAAGGCCCACCCCCCCCGCCTTCCCTGGCCCGCCCGCCTAAGCAGGCAGGCCGGGGAAGGCCTTTGAAGGAGCGGGGAGGCAAAATGCCTCCCTGTGTCTTCCCCTGCTCGCCCGCCAAAGCGGGCGGGGTGGGGGAAGACCTGTTCAGACCCCCTCCCCACCTTCCCTGGCCCGCCTGGCAGGCTGGCTGGAGACGGGGAGCGCAGGGAGGCAGACATACCTGCCTTTCCCCCTGAACCTCTCCGCTTTCACAGAGAGACTTGGGGGGGATTTAAATGCCGGGGTTCCCTGCCCCATCTTCTCTGTGAGGCACCTGGAGAAGATCGGGAACCCAAGCATGACTGCCTCCCTGTGTTCCCCATCTCCAGCCTGCATTCCCCGTCTCTGCAGCAGGCGGGCTGGGATGGAATGGGGAGCGCAAGGAGGCAGACATGCCTGCCTTTCCCCTGAGCTTCTCCGCTTTTAAAGTCATTTGCATAACCCCTATGCAAATGAGTTATGCAAATGAGCTCCTGCACCTCTTTTTCTAGGAAATGACCCCTGGATCATAAATGCATATTAATGGCGCCCTTACAACTCATGATACTTCCAAGTATGAACATACAAAGCCACCTTATACAAAACCAGACTATGGTTACATCTAGCTCAGTACTGTTTCCTGCAGCTGGCAGAAACTCTTCAGGATCACAGGCAGAGTAAAGGTCTTCCAACACCTTCTACCCATGGTTCTTTGAGTTGGATATGGCAGGGACTGAACCTGTGACCTCCTGCATGCAAAGCATGCACTCTGCCACGGAGTCCCAGCCCTTCCCCAACAGGCAAGGAACCTCCCTGGTGGTACCTAAGAAGGACCGATGACATGGTTTCTCAGAACAGCAGGTGTTTGGCCCTCAATGCTGAACAGAGGTCAACAAAAGCCCATCAGACTCTACAGCAAAATGAAGACACAGACAGATAGTGAGAAGGGAAGCCTAATTACAAGTTAAGAAACTGTGAGGAATTGCGGGACAGGGGCAATTTAGAAATTCCTTCCCTTGTCAATATCTGATCCTCCAGGATTCTATAAGCTCTCAGAGAACTGAGCGTATTCATTCCCCCTGCAGCCCGTGTTTTTCTTCAGTTAATGCTCAACTGCCCTCAACATTCCATGGCTCCTGAAACATATTCTGCCCTCAACACATGTTGTTTTGTTCTGTCTGGTCTTTTGCTTAATTTACAAAGCCATTTTTCTGCAAACCTGAGGAGTCCTCCGAATACGTATACCTTGTCTATAAATAATCTGATTTTGCTGCTTTCATGACTAGCACAGTAACACATGCCATGCAATTTATAAATAAAGCAAACAAGATGGGGGGCCTATGCAGAATTGTAGGGGAGAAATGACTGGCAAATCCCTTCGCTCCAAATTCTCCTCTAGGATTTTCTCGGATGCCTGAGCAGGCCAATTTTCTCTCTTCTCCCCTTATGCTTTCAATGTTTCATACATCCTAAAACATATTCAGTTCTCATCAAGTTGTTAGGGGTAGAGCAGAGTTCTTTTATTCTAGTTAATTTACAAAATTATGTTTGCTTACATATCTAGAGAACCCCTAGAATTAGAAACCCTTTCCTTGTCTGTGGGTAGCCTGGTTTTGTTGCTTTGGTGACTGGCTTGGGAGTGAGCCGCTTTACCATTATTTAGAGTGATGATTTCGGTATCTACTGAGAAGTCCAATTCAATTCAACGGGTCTGCTCCCAGGAAAAGACTGCAGCCCCTTATTTGCACACACTTATCCACGTGAAAGTTATCTTAAGCTGCAAAATTAAATCTAACAGGTAAACATGCCTAACAGCTGGCATTTACAGAAGTGGACATCCGTTTTACCGAGCTTAGCTCTGGAGACATATTCCTCAACAGGGAATCTTTTCTGGTTAGTTAGTGGTCCTAGAACCCGTATTTCTGTTTCCTGCTTGGAACCCAGATTCCCGTTTCACTGGCAGAAGACCCTTCTGGGTTGTGGAGCAGAGGGTGGGAGATTTCCATGGACTCTGCTCTCCTACTGTGACTGTGAGCCCCACGAGGTTCCTGGGGTTCCGCTAATCCTCAGAGACACAATTTCAGAGGGCACAGAAAATTACAGGACTATGGGAGAGGAGAAGAAGAAACTTTCCCTTTATCTAGCGCAGCTACATTGATACTGCATAGGATCCGAGCAAAAATTGAAATGTCTCATCACCAAATACCAAATACTGAAACTTACAGTTTTCACAATATTCATAAAAATATATTACATGACTAAAAAGGAAAAACAAAATGCCAAAACTATTCAACATCACTTAATTTTCCAATAATATAATTAAGCAGCAAAAACTGCAATAACACATTAAACTGTAAATCTTCTGTAATTCAGTTTCATATGAACAGGGAGCTGTGCGTGAACAATGATTAAATGGTCACTCTACTAGTCAAAGCACCGCCAACAAAAGAACAAAAGGCTTTTAACAGAATAAAGGAAAACTACAAAAAATGACAGAAGTATAAAAATGACAGAAATAGTCTTAACTCACAACACGAAAATAGACAAAAGTATTTTTTACTGCAGCGTGAAAACACAATACTCCAAAACCAGTCCTCTCCCTGGAACAATTCTTAAACCATGGCTTTTAATGGATTCACACTGCATAAACACCAGCATTAACCAAAATGGTATCACAACAAATAACAATGACACATTTGCTAGCCAAATTAATAGGCAGACTCTATTATCAAGCCTCAGCAAAGCAGGTAATTGCAAAAATGACTCTTCTACAGGAGAGTAAGCAAGAACAGAGGAATAACTGTCTCAGTTTCCAACATGTGAAATGTCCTTATGAACTCTGCTACAAGGAAACTGGAGATGGAATTGGTATGGGCAAAATGGTTTGAAGAAGGAAAAACACATACCTGTGGTATACAGTCAGTGTACGCAAACATTGATTTAAAGCGATCATCCATGCTTATGTGATAGAGAATACACATGGCCACCTGTTTGTAATTTTCATTTCCTAGGGAAAAAGAAAACCATTTTAAAATGATGGTCTGGATAGGGTCAGCCAGGCTGTTCGCCTTGATTCACATTTAACCAGGTGTGTGGAGACTCTTGTCCCATTCTTCTCTTGTTCTGTTTTGTTTGGAGGAAAATATTTTCAAGGAAATGCAACGCCAATCAAGCAGATTTAAAAACATTACCCACTTCAGTAAAAGCTTGTGAATGTACACTAAGGCCAGTAATGTCATCTCCCGGTTTATTCTTCATGCTCGTTATTAGTATGTCCCCCTTTTAAACAAGTCAGATCTTAAAGCCACAGGGAGGGGACTGGGGATTTCCAATTGCTTACATCACTGCCCCCCCATCAAGCTAAGTATCCAACAGCCGCCATTCATCATGAAACTCAAAGAGAGCTGGGTTCTGAAGCTTTGGGGGAAAGGGGATTAGGCAAAACGTTCCACCCCCGAAATGCACCCCCACCGCCAGAATTCCAGGCGCAATCCAGCCAAAATTAAGTCCATTGATTACAATGGAAGAGTGCCGCGAATGTGCCTTTCTTTCTCCATACTAATCAGCAGATCAAAAATTTCAGTTGTATAGTTTCCTTTGTGTACCATAGCTCTGTATAAAGGCGCAAAAAAGGAACTTTCATCATTATAGGCACCATGTCTTTGAGCAGCAGAACACACTGCACTAAGTTCCGCAATATTCTTATTCTGAAAGATGACCTTCGAACTAGGAATACATAAAACATCTCCTGGAAACATGTGCGAGAAAAATATTTGAGCTTTTTATTTTTTAAAAAATTGTTATACAAATAAATTTCCAGTCAAAAAAATGGAGTCAAAAATGAGGAGGAAGACCTTAGTGCTTTAATTGCAACCAAAACACCTGAAAGCAGTTAGGCCAGACAGCCTATCTGAAATTCACTGCTTTCTAAGAACAACCAGGAAATACATGAAATTTTATATTTCAAATGACATCATCACACCATCATCATGAAAATAATATTCAAAAAGCATAATTGGTTACATAAATAAAACATTATCTGTTAAGTAGGCAACTTAACACGGTTTGATTTCAGCAAAGTGATTCAGTTTTATTATAACAGCAAACTTCAATTCAGGAACACACAACAAAATAGTGGAGCGCAGCTCCCTTTTTAAATTGTCCGGGCTGTCAAAGCCACACCCATAAATAAGTTAACATCCAATCATAAACTCAGGATAAAGACCAATGAGGTCTGTTCCTTCCAAGATACATATTTACATTGTGATTGGTTATGTACACAGGTTTCACAGAAACCAGCCAATAGTAATGCGACAGATTACAATCCTCTTTATGCCTGAAGCTTAACATCTAAAAGAATAGGATGGATTCAGCTTCAGGACATAACATCATCTGAATAAAAATTCCCTTATTGGTCAAATATAAAGAAAGGTGTGTCTATGCAACAGCATCAATTGTTTACGTAATCTAACCTAAATACTATCGAGCAAGGTTTCTATGCACCCAAACAAAGGTGTTTTTCTCTGATACGGAGCTAGATACCCTTTTTGACCCAGACACTGTGAAATCGTAACCTAAACAATTAAAAAACCATGAACTTTATATCTATCTTTCTTGTCTGCCAGCATCAGCTAGAAAGATTAACCCAACCTAGAAGAGAAAGGCCTACTACTTAATAGGACTATCTTGCTTAGGGAAAAGAACCCCTATAAAACCAGAAAAATATTAATAATCAAAAGGAAATAAATGTCATAATCAGATCTATACTACAAAATAGAAACCTCTTTTAAATCAAGTCATGGGGCTTCACAATAGCCTTAACAAGACCACCTCTGAAACTGTGTGCAGCTGTCGGCCCCCATGCTTGCCTGAAGTGTTTTGCATGCATCGTCTTTCTGTACTCCTCACAGCAGCCGTGTAAGTCAGAGAGCATCAATGCCACCCCCACCCCTATACTGCAGATGTACAGCTGAGGCTGGCTAAGGTCACCTATGAGTTCATGGCAGAGGCAAAATTCAAACTGGGGGACTTCCCCAGTTCACAGCCCAGTCTCTTAGTCAATGCACTAAACCTGCTTTCAGCGACTGTCAGGTCAGCCCCGTCCTACTCCCCTGCCTCTGGAAATGCACTTATGTGTATTAAATATTCTCTTACATTATGACTAAACAAAGAAGACACACAAGACAACTGCCAAGGGGCAAAATTAAAGGTGATCCAGGTTCAGTTTATGGTTGCACTCCTTAGACCAGTCAAAAATTAAAGGTGTCTGTACTCCTTAAGAACATAAGAACATAACATAAGAACATAAGAGAAGCCCATGTTGAATCAGGCCAATGGCCCATCTAGTCCAATACTCTGTGTCACACCGTAGCCAAAATATACCAGGTGCCATCAGGAGGTCCAGCAGTGGGGTCAGGACACTAGAAGCCCTCCCACTGCTGCCCCCTCCAGCACCAAGAACAGAGTGCATCACCTGCCCCAGACTGAGATTTCCCATCTATACCCTGTGGCTAATAGCCACTGATGGACTTCTGCTCCAAGGTTCTCCTTAAACCTTGGTACCCAACCCAAGTACACTGCCTTAAGCAGGGGAGATTCTGTAGGGCGGCATCTCCATTTCAATGCCTTAATTTCTTCTTTCATAGAATCATAGAATATTAGAGTTGGAAGGTCATCTAGTCCACCACCCTGCACTCTGCAGGAGCACAACCAAAAGATAGCCCTACAACATACCCGAAAGATGGTCGTCCAGCCTCCACTTGAAAATGTCCAGGGAAGGAGCATCTACCACCTCCTCAGGCAGTCCGTTCCACTGCTCAACCACTCTTACAGTTAGGAAGTTTCTCCTGATATTTAGCCAGTAACGACTCCCTTGTAATTTCCACCCATTAGATCTAGTCTTGCAAACCGGAGCAAGAGAGAATAGATCTGCTCCAGCTTCTATATGACAGCCCTTCAAATACTTGAAGACTTCCACCAGGCCTTCGATTAGGAGCCGCCACTGACAAATGAACCATTATAAACTGAATGCGCCACGGCTCTCATCATAACGCTGGACACGGCCTCTTTCCATTGCCGCCATCTGTATACACTAGCACCTTATACAATTGTTTTTATTAGAAATGTTATTGTATTTATTGGTTTTATTGCATTTTAACTTATGTACACTGCCTTGAGTCGGTTTGCACTGGCAAAGCAGGATACAAATTGGAAGTAAATAAATAAATAAATAGAATTTGTCCTGGCGATACTGGGATGGACCCTACCCCTATCCAACCACTACATTGAGCAACGTTTGAAGCTCTCTCCCAGGGTAAGGAAACCTTCTCTAACGTCAGTGGCTTTTCCTCCAACAAAGGAACCCTCCAAGGAGCCTTCATCATCCACGTTAAGTGACTCTTCCGCTGGAAAACTGAGCAGATGTGGACAACATGCAATTTAACGAGGATAAGTGTCAAGTTCTATATCTGGGTAACAAAAATTAGGAACATGCATACTGGATGGGGGATACACTTCTGGGTAGCAGTGGGTGTGAACAAGATCTTAGGGTATGGGTGGACCGTAAGTTAAATATGAGCAGCCAGTGTGATGCAGTGACAAAAAAGGCTAATGTGATCCTTGGGATGTAGCAACAAAGGTACAAATCACAAGTTGTCATAGTCCCACTGTACACTGCATAGGTCAGGCCGCACCTGGAGTATTGTGTGCAGTTCTGGAGGCCTCACTTCAAGAAGGATGTGGATGGAATGGAACAGGATGGAATGGCCACTGTGTGACAGAGTGTTGGACTAGATGGGCCATTGGCATGATTCAACATGGGCTTCTCTTATGTTCTTAGGTATGGAGGAGACAACGAGGATGATCAGGGGCCTGGAGACCAAGCCCTATGAGGAAAGGCTGAGGGACTTGGGTATGTTCAGTCTGGAGAACAGGAGGTTGAGGAAGGACATGACTGCTCTCTTGAAGTATCTGAAAGGCTGCAACTTAGAGGAGGGCAGGGAGCTATTCCTGTTGGCAGCAGAGGATAGGACTCGCAATAATGGGTTTAAATTAAAGGTGGATATTAGGAAAAACTTTTTTACAGTAAGAGTTGTGCAGTGGTGGAATCAGCTGCCTGGGGAGGTGGTGAGCTCCCCCTCCTTGGAAGTCTTTAAGCACCGCCTGGACAAACACTTGTCAAGGATGCTATGCTGATCCTACACTGAACAGGGGGTTGGACTACATGGCCTGCACGCCCCTTCCAACTCTGTGATTCTATGATTCTATTTTTCCAACACAAAAGACAGCTGGATTTACCCCAACATATGCGTGGTCACCTATGGGTTTGTTTCATCAAAGGAGTCGAGGCCAAATATCCCAGCCTCTATTATAGGCTAGGTATTGCGGGAGGGGATTTCTTGCCAACTTAGATTGTGAGACACAAAATACAAGGCCTATGTAAATCTGGTTAAAGACACAGGGGAAACCCTACTAACATGTTCAGAATATGTTGTGCTTAATGACAGGTCAGCCAGATCACCTCTGGCCAACAACTCAAGAAACTAACTGCCTGGCTGCAGTAGTAAACCCCGGTAATGATGAGATCACTGACTAATAAATAGGGTGGTTAGAAATATTTTGCATGTCTTCTCTCAGGAATTTACTACTAATTAATCAAATCATTATTCTGAAGTGCTATTCAATTGTCCTTTGCGTTTATACCACCATTCCAGAATATGTGGTCATTCCCAGCTGAGGGTAGTTAATCCTTAACAAACCAGTCATTAGCAGCAGTAACTGATTTTTTCTGTGGAAATTATTGCCATTATAAAATATACTCAGTGGTTTTAAAAATAATACCGCTTAAATTTGCAGCTGCAGTTTATCTGGAGCAGCTGGGATGGAAAAAAAAATATTAGGTCCCTGGGGCTGTTTTCACAACAAGTTTTCAATAAATTAAAAGCCCCCAACTGCACCCACGATGGGTCCAGAGTTCGAAATTATTTTTCATTTTTGAACACTGAGAAGGTCACGCCATGGCAGTCAGGGTATGGACCGAAGCTCGGCACACAATCCCTACCCATTTTAAGATTAGGATAAATGATTTAGGATTCATTTGCCTCTAATGCGCTGGTGCAAAATCCAAGTTGTAATGGGTTTTTTTGTGTGTGGGTTGTTTTTTTTTAAGGTATGTTGCCCAGCAACACCATGTGATGCGAAATCCGTATTAACACTGGGCCATGTTCAATGCAATCCTATGCAGAGTTACTCCACTCTAAGCCCACTGAAATCAACGGGCTTGGACTGGAGTAATTCTGCACAGGACTGCACTGTTGGCGCCATGTTGGTATTTTCTTACTCAGTTGGATCAGAAAGGCAGCCATGCTTGAAGAGAACCTTCATCCTGCCAGGTGGTGAGCCTTCACCCCAATGATGCAACCTATCAAGCCACCGCAAATGGGGACCCCTGGACCTATGGGTGCAACTCCATCCACATATGCTGCAGCTGAAGCACAGACTGACTCCCACCCTCCATCTAGACATCCCTTTGGACAAAATCCACTTGCGGGCCCTATCGTAGATTTGGAGGAGGCCGTTCATTGTTTCCCAAGACCTGCATACTCCAGAGAGAGTTAAATCCACCTTCAAAAATAATTACTGTTCTCCGGCAGACCAATCCCTTTATTCTTAATATGATTCAGCCAGTTACTGCTATAAAGAAAGGGACACCCCAGGCAATATTCACACACAAAATATTGGAACCAGCTGTGGCAGACCTGCCGTAGGAATAAAGGTTTCCCCATTTAATTGGGAAAACAGGAGGAAGCATAACATTTTACTGCCATTAATAACTTCAAGCAACCCTGATAAGACCTCGCTGCTTTCTCAAGGCAGGACATGTGCTTTCTGTTACAAACTGCCATGTCTGACCCCCTATTGTTTGCTCACTTAATCGGGTAGGAAAACGTATGTTCTTTTATAGGATAAATTAGGCTTATTAAAATTAGAAAAACACTGTGGTAGCCAATAAGAGGCTTCTGTCCCCCCAAAAATGTGTGAAGCTCTATATTAAGTTCATTATGAGAAGGCCAAGCCAGGCCATAAAGAAAGATCTGGTTTAAAAGGTTCTTAGAAAGAAGCATTTGTAAAAACAACAGAACTTTTATTAAAAAGGGAGAGACCACAGCTCTGGTAGACACAGAACAGGCCACTTGGTTTTTAAAAGGCAACAGACATATGGCTCAGAATAGCAGCAGATTATACTACGAGCTGCTTGCCCAAGGCATACAAACAAGGTTCATTAGTTGCTGGCTTTGCCATCAATTAAACCTCACAACAGAAGGGTAAATTGGCAAATCATCTGATAGGCCATATACTTCAAGCCCTTCACTGAACATCTGACTAAGGAAGTGGAAAGCCGCAAAAGCAGCAAAAATAGTTTTGAAAACTGGGATCAGGAGTTACCAATGTGGTTAATTCATAAATAATGAGCAAGCCTCTGATAACTTCCTAAAACCGTATTTCTCAAAGTACGGGGATGCAAGTCCCTGTGGCATTCAGGAGGGGATCTCTTCCCCAGGATACATGAGACTGAGGGGCTCCAGGAAGGGCAGGTTCCCAGTATGCAAAGCAAACTAGTAACCAGCCTTTTATGTAAAAAGGAAAAAGATGACAAATGACAATCCAACACCAGGACTCATTCATATGCTTAGAAATATTATACCCACATATGACTGTACAGAAACATGCTGCAAAAAAATCAGAGGACACCAAGGCTATTGGTTTCACTCGAATACATTTTTGAACAAGAAGGCTAAATAGTACAGAGCAACCAAATCGTGTTTCCTACTGCTTCTTGCAAAAGGCGCTGGGCAGCTGCGTTTTGTTTCCTCTCCTAAACCCTATCCTTTCTGGGAAACGGTTGGAGTGATCATGAAGATCTAGAAGTACGGTCAGTTGCTCGGTACTTTTAAACAAACACATTTCTCAAGGAAGATCACGGCTTGGGGAGTGTGAACTTTACAGGAAGAGGTCTGCCTGGATTTCATAAAGGTGCCCAGTTCTTCCACTATCAAATGGCTGTGCTCGATTGACTCCACAGCGTCTAGAACTCTCAAGTAACCTGTGATCACCAATGCCCTGGAGGAGGAGGAAGAAACGTAGCAGCAGCGCAAAAGAAGGCAAGTCCACATTGTGCTGATGATTTTCAAGGGTATTCACAAGGGAGGAGGAGGAGGAAGTGACTACAGTTGAGCCGCCAGTGCTTCTTGGGCACACAGAAACAATTGTCAAAAAAGAATGTAGTATATTACTCACTTTCTTTTGACTCCTTGAGATGCTTCCAGCATTAAAGGCTCTATTAACACCTGGCATATTCTTACTGCCTTGTGATTCTGCTTCTGAATATCCCTCAAAAGAGCTCAAAAACTTGCCAAGTGAGGCCAAGAAGAGTTCTTGTATTATCTTTGACCACACTTCTGGTTGGCTTACAAGAACAGAACCATATCCACAAAGCCTCTAGCTCCCTGCCACCTAACCCTGCCTCTAAAACCTTCTGCAGCCCAAGAAAGTACTTGGTTCATCGGGCCAGATGGGAAACTACAGTTCTAAGGTTTTCCTCCTTTACTGGGATAAGAATGCAACATTTTTGCCCAGAGCGTGATGACAGATGATGTTTTAAACAGCACGGCAGCAGGGGAATTCTCAGACAGTATGGCACAATAAGGACCCGACTTTAGTTCAGATCCCACTTGGAACTTTACTCACAATGGCTGAGTTCAGACTGGCAGTTTGAAGCAGGAGCCAGTCATGGCAAAAAAAGTCCCGGAACAAAATGTTCCAGGTTTTCCTGGTCACACTGCGCTGACTGATGCGGGAGCATACCGGGAGGAGGTGCGCGGGAGCGTTCAGACTGCTGGCCCAGAGGCGTGGCTGTAAACGACTTTTCCCTGGTAAATCAGCCGGATGCCTATGTGAGTATGAGAGCATGACCGCATATGCGCTCATGCGCTCATACACACATAGGCATCCGGCCAATTTGGGGAGGATCCCATTGCGCTGGCTCTGCATTGGGCGGTAGAGCGGAGCACAGCCAATCATATCGCTGCTGCCTTATGCGCAATGCGGGTTGCTCCCAGCTTTTCAGCTGAGCGTTCACACTTCCGGGAAGCAGAATGCAGTGGGATAAACGGGCTCTCCGAGATTTGCTACCACTTTCAACAGGTATCTTTTAATCCCAGGAGCGAAGTGGAACAGCACAAGTTGCCTACGGGTGGGGAACGCCAGGCAGATATGCCTGTGTGAACACCCCCTTCGATCCACTTGGGAAACGTGGCTGAAACGTGGCTATAGCAGGGCAAATTGGCAATCTGAACTCAGCCAATAGTGGATTAATTGGTAGGTCAACTTTTCCAAAGCCAGACTCACAGCCTACAGTACGAGACATACTACTAACTTTTTATTTCTCTCCTTCCCCTTTCTCTCTCCAACCTGTTAATATTTTCTTCTCCACTAGACAGCACTTTCACATTTGTTGCCAATGCCACTGAACGCCAGCTGTGGTAAACGGCAAGGGATGGCTGTTGCCTTCAGCCTTTTTGTGTGGGCCTCCTGGAAGCACACAGTCTCTCCAGAGGAACAGGGGCAATGGACTAGAGGCTTCTTTGATGTGCTACAGCTGTGTGGCTCTTATATTCTCAGTCTCTTCCTACTTTCTTAGTCAACCAGACAACTAAATTGACCATGGGCTTGGAGGCACATCAGCACAGTGGCAGACCAGCCACTTGACTTACAAGGAAAGTCCCTGGTGGGCCACTGCCGGCCACCGGGTGTAAACAGAGCCAAGCCCTAGTAGCCCAGCTTAGCACTGCGGGGGCCACTCAGGCTAGCTTGCTTCTGGTCCATTTTAACTTACAGGCCATGACTGACTACAAGCCAAGGTAAAGGAGGTTACAATCCACCACCTAAAGATCAGTGAGTCAGATAATTCAATTCAATGGGCTACTTTTTTTTTTACTAAATGTTGTTATCTCTCTTTATTCCAAAGACACAGGATATATGCTCATGTTTGTACCATGATAGAAACACATGAGACAAAGCAATTCAGATTAGAAGACCGATGTCCACCCTTGTGTCCAACAGCAGTCCAAATACCTTACAGTACAAAGGACAGGAAACTCCACAATGATGAAGAAGATAACAATAACTCACTATGTGTTCTGATCATATGATCTTGGGAAGAAGACCACACAGGGATCGTGATGATACAGGGCAGGAAGGAGAAGGGACCACTAATTCAGCTAGCACTTTCAACTATTCTTGCAAGATTCTCACAAACTAAAATTCTCTGCTGGGATTAAACCAAACTTTAGAATTCCAGGTTAAATCCCAGTTCATCCAGGAACCTGCATGTGAACAACACGGCAAACTAGACCTGGCTTCAGGCCTTCTCAAGTCCACAAATATCAATCATACTCTGCACACAAGGGGAAGAGAAAGGGAAGAGGAAAGAGGGAGGCTCAGAGGCACGGCAAATGCACTGTGTTCATGTCCATCACAACACATCTCATTTTAATGTCACCTTGTTGTGACGTCTGAATGCAGCCTAAGCATGGATCCACACTTGTCTTACATTGCAAAATTCACCTTTTTCATATTCATCATTTATCTATTATATCTTTATCCTGCCCTTACTCAGAAGGTTTAGGCAGGGTCCATGCCCTTACACTAAAAACAACTCAGCCATGTTAGGTTAGACTGAACATTGCTGATCAACTGAATTTATTCAAGTGAACTTTGTAGCTCAGCAGTGATTTGATTACTGGTCTCCCTGGTTCAAGTTCAATGCTCTGTCCACTATACCACACTGGTTCTTGAGATAGTATTTCCTACCGTGCATACGGAAGGCCACGAAAAACATTCGTTCCCTATAATTTCTGACAACTTATATCAATAAGCTACTACCAAAAATTCAAGCAGATGAGTGTACAAACTATCCTAAGTACTATCGATGTATTACCCACAGGTATAATTCCAAACACAGTTCAGGCTAATTTCGCTACAAAATTTCAAGTCATCATCTTTACTTAAAACAAATATCAAAGCATTAGAAGTAATTAACAGTAGCAGCCAATTCTAGCTAATAACAATATTTGTGTCAGTTTCTCCAAAGTTTTTGGCGAGAGACATACAAAACCTACCCAATAATGCAGTGAGTTTGGGAAGAAGTCCAACTTGTACCATTTTATTCCTCAAGCCTGTGTCAAAAGAAAGGTTCAGCAGAAGTCGGAGTGTAATATTCAGCAGGTCTTCATGCTCGCACGGTACCATTTTCACCAGTTTCTCAATAATATCCAGTTCAACCTACACGAGCAAGATGGAAAGGTTAGAATCACTAAACCCATACATTGCCGAACTCTAAATCCTGTACCAAGGATATCATAAAAATCAGATTTACTTTACGGTAAATAAAGTTTAAAGATGCCAAAGTTTTTGCCTCATCGCTAAAATGAGTTCTGCTGAAGTTTCTGCATAAAAAGCATCTGAGTACAGGTTACGAAAATGTGTATTTTCATGACGACAAAACTGATAGTCTTCAGACATGGCATGACAACCTGCATTTTTAATTCAGTTTAATCCAGGGGACAGTAACCTTGTTAACGTCATTAAAAAAGGGAAGCACCACAGCAGAAAACAATACGCCAGTCTCCAACATTATGTCAGTCCTAGGCAGCAAAATGTTGTCCCTCTATTTTAAAAGCTACGTAAAGGCTGGTATTAAACTGCATATTCTGTTAACTGTGACAATGCTTCATTTTAATTAATGGCATTTAAAAGCTGAATTCCAAAGGCATATGAGCAATTCTGTATCAATTGCCATGTAGCATGTTTCCTGCGCAGGCCAAAAGGGCCACCTGAAAATAACAGGCAAGGACACGGCTTCTCAGCACTCCTCTCCTTTGATCACTCATGTCAGAATCTTGATTAGAATTTTGATTTCGCTCCTCCCTATGGTCAGTATGACACAGATAGCATATCAACCAGCTGGCTAACACCACACTCCAGAGCCCTGTGTTAATATCTGAGTCTGGGTAGCTTGCCAACTGTGCAGACTTCATGACACTTTTTAAAATAATCCTTTAATATAATCCTTCTCGACAAAAGCCTCATTTAAATCAAATCCCACAGGGCGTCAACCTGTGAGGATGTGCTAATCATAAGAACATAAAGAGAGAAGCCAATGTTGGGTCAGGCCAGTGGCCCATCCAGTCCAACACTCTGTCACACAGTGGCCAAAAATACCAGGTGCCATCAGGAGATCCAGCAGTGGGGCCAGGACACTTAGAAGCCCTCCCACTGTTCCCCCCCTGCAAGCACCAAGAATACAGAGCATCACCTGCCCCAGACCGAGAGTTCCCACCTATACCTTAAGGACTTAAGAACATAATGAAGCCATGTTGGATCGGGCCAATGGCCCATCTAGTCCAACACTCTGTGTCACACAGTGGCCGTCAGGAGGTTCAGCAGTGGGGCCAGGACACTTAGAAGCCCTCCCACTGTTGACCCCCCCAGCATCAAGAAGACAGAGCATCACTTGCCCCAGACTGAGAGTTTTTGGCAACATCTAGTCTGAAGAAGAGTTCTGCGGACTTCAAAAGCTTGCAAACGGTTAGGTGCAATGTTCCCTCTAAGCTGAGTTAGTGTGAGCTAGCTCACAGTTTTTTAGCCTCCGTCTCACACATTTTTTGTCCTAGCTCAGGAAGGATGGCTCCAGAGCAAGATAATATATGCAGTAGCCAAATAGCTCGCTCACAACTTTAATGCCAGTAGCTCACGAAGTAGAATTTTTGCTCACAAGACTCCACAGCTTGGAGGGAACACTGGTTAGGTATCATTTGATTAGTCCTAATAAAAGTTCCTGCCCTGACCTGGAAGTGCCAGGCAAGCTAGGTCTCTTCAGATCTCAGAGTCTAAGCAGGGTCGGACTTGGTCAGGACTTGAATGGGAGGGCACCAAGAAAGTCCAGGGTTGCAATGCAGAGGCAGGCAGTGGCAAACCACCTCTGAACATCTCTTGCTTTGGAAACCTCACAGGGTTGTCCTAAGTGGGGTTTGCCCTGGAGTCCAACTTCCAAAGCAGCCATTGTCTCCAGGAGATCAACTGTAATAGCAAGAGATCTCCAACCACCCCCTGGAGGCTGGCAACCCTAACCAGGGATGACCCCTTCTGAGCATATGGGCCGAGATCCAGAGAACAATGAGGGATGCAGAGGGCTGTGAACCTAACTGTAGTGCTAATATTTCTTTCAGGAAAACAGGTTGGAGAAAAGAAGTCAAATCAAACCAAATGCCTTTAATGACATACCGATAAAATACATGGTGTGATAAAATACGGGCAAGAAGGCATAACAGAGACAGCGAAAGAAGGCTGATCAAACAGAAAGCTTGCATCTAGAGAAGTCTCTCTCACCTCTGATCAGCTGACAGTCAGAGCAGGAGCTGGGAAAATCTGAGAATGCAGATTTTCACTAAGAGGGACCTCTCTAATGCTAGTCTTATTTTAATTGGATTTTACAGAGTATTTTCTTATACATTTTATATGTATTTTTAAAATATTGATGTCCATGCTGAGATTCCAGCTATTTTTCTATCTAAAAATTGTGTTGTGGGGTGGCACTTTGCAGCTCTCCCACTGGCCGTGCAATGCGCTCCCTCAGACATTGGCCAATCAGCCGCCTCTCAAGAGTACTCGCGTGCCATTGGCCAGGTGCTGGGTCTGCTCCTCTTCCTCGCCCACTCCCCCTTTAGCCACTGTGCCCTGTCAGAATTACTGGCAAACGGCTTTCTCTCTTGATGAAGACGCTTCTCCTGCTTGCCTCCTATGTGGGACTAACTTTTTCCTCAGTGGCTGTTGGTAGGTGTAACAAAATGGCAGGTACCTGTGTTTGTAAGATGGCTGCCGTGTGGTTCTTTGTTTAAAATGTTCCCCCATAAGGTTCAATTGAACTGTAGTTCCAGAGAGGGGCCTCCAGGGGTATCATTCACTGGGCTGAATGGGGCTTCCTCATCTGCTGGACTACAGTTCCCAGCTGCCCCAAGGTCAAAAAGTGCGAGAAAAGAGGGACTGTCCCCAAGGGCAGGGCAGCATCAATATAGACTCCAGCCCATGCAGGGAGGAGGCAGTCTTCGTCCTACAGGAGGTTAGGAAACGTTCCTGCTGCCTGTGCTGATGAGGCTGTCCAGGCCACAAGCCACAGACGTGGGGAAACCCTGGGAGGCAGCACAGATTCAGCCATTTCATAGTCAGCTGGACTGGGGAATTAATGGAAGTTTCCTTGCTCTCTTGGGCTAGAGAGAGGCTGAAGCAGAGCCAGAGGCCGGTCCAAGGAGAAATCCTATCCTGAGCCCACAACCTCCAGAGGTAGAGACTATTGGGTGTAGGGAAAGAGGATTGCATTTAACCCCTGTTGATTTATGCCCTGTTGGTTCATTGTGTGTGCTTACTCCTACAGTTCTGCCTTAGTCATTTAGTTTGTGTGTACGCTCCATAATTGTGTAAATAGTTAAATAAATCCTTTATTTGGGCTAGTAATCTGTCTTGTGCTCTGACCACATAGTCTCCTCTATTTTGCACAATACCAAAGGGAGGGGGTAGCTCAGGGAAGCAAGGGATTGCCATCTTTCCAGGTTGCCATCTTTCCAGGGATCCCCCTTGGGTTCCCATCTTTCCAAGGATCCCCCAAAGATTTGGGATTCCATCTCCAAATAGGGAGATCGGCCAGAGGGGTCTCACTGTCCCTCTAAAAAGGCAGTGACAATTCAGTGAGTGGTGGCAGCAAACTTAAGGAGAGATACGCCCACGGGACGAGGGTGGGAAGCAAACAGCTGAATTGTAAACTGGAGCCCGTTTTGCCACAGTAGGCAACCAAGCTTGGTTCAGAAAAAAGAAGGAAACCCTTCACAGGCCTTTGTGAGGAACTCATTGGGGCCATTCCTGACTAGGGTTGCCAGCTCCAGGTAGTGAGATTCCTGGAGATTTTCTGGTAGAGTCTATGGAAACCAGGCTTTGAGGAGGGGAGAGGCCTCAGCTTAACAGAATGCCATAAAGCCCACCTTCCAAAGCAGTTATTTTCTCCGGGGGGGAGCACTGTTGTCTGGAATTCAGTTGTGATACCTAGTGATTGTCAGGCTCCACCTGGAGGTTGGCTACCCTAGGTGTAGCAGTCAGTGCTTCAGAGCAGGGTCTGCTAGATCCAGGTTCTTACTGTAGAAGCTGAGTGGGTGATTTTGGACCACTCACAGACTTTGAGCCTAACCTATCTCACAGGGTTGTTGTGCAAGTCAAAAGGGGGAGAGGAGAATGATGTAAGCTTCTTTGGTCCCCATTGCAAAGAAAGACGACTTTTCTTCCTGGGTAGAGGCTGCAGGTGGGGGGGGAGATGGAAAGCTGAAGAGTGAGGGGAAAATAAAGGTAGGTTGATGATTGGCTGGGAAGGAGATAGGGTTGTCAACTCCAGGTGAGAAACTCCTGGAGATTTGAGAGATGGAACCTGGAAAGGGTGCGGTTTGAGGAGGGATGGAACCTCAGACAGGTACAATGCCATAGACTCCACCCTCCCAACCAGCCATTCCCTCCTGGGGAACCACTGTTGCCAATCTCCAGGTAAGGGGTGGAGATCACTCAGAATTACAACTGATCTCCAGGAGGGAGGGCAGAAGTCAGCTGCAGTCAGAGGAGCAGATAACAGTAGGTTGATGGTTAGCTGGGAAGGGGATGGGGTTGCCAACTCCAGGTTGGGAAATTCCTGGGGATTTCAGGGGTGGAACATGGAGAGGGTGGGGTTTGAGGAGGTCACCACAGCAAATTGACACTGAGTGCTCAAGGCCTTGGCACTATCGCAGAGCTTCTTTCTAGAGCTCGTTGTATTTTATTTCCTCAACAGGCCTTATTCCTGGTATACCATCATCATCATGATCGGGAGAGGCCCTCCTGACTGTTCCATCTATTAAAGAAGCTCATCTGGGTGGGTACACGAGAGAGGGCCTTTTCAGTGGCAGCCCCACAATTACGGAACAGCCTCTCCCAACAGTCTTCAGGAAGCAGTTGGTGACAGCTTTATTTAGAACTGCATTTGATTAATTTACTAGCAACCCTAAACTGTGTTTTTAATTTTTTTTGGGGGGGAGGGGGAGTTAATTTAAATATTATGTGTCTTATCTATGTCTTAAGCTGCCTTGACCTCCATAAGGGAGAAAGGCAGCTAAGAAATGTTTTAAATAAACGAATGAAATAATTTAAAGCATACCAGTCTTTCAAGAAATGTTTGAGAAGAGGAGGCATGAAAACAAAACCCACCACCATCTATGAGACAGTTTTTGTGCAGGGGAGTACCTGACAGTACAAAACCTGCAGATCCAAATGTACTGTAAACCATGTAAACTGGAACCACACCAGTTAGAAACCATGTAACCAAATGCAGATGCAGATTTAGGCTACAAACAAAAAGCAGGAAAGAAACCCTAATGCCATTTTGTGGCCGCTTCTTCCCGAACACAACTAATAGAGCCCTTCAGGCAGAGAACTGGAACATTTACCATGTCATTTTTATTCTCCATGAAGATGCTGAGTTTCTTCAGAAATGACACAACCAGAATCAAGAGTTCGAAGTTCTCTCGATCCAGAGCTTTCACCAGCATGTGGACGATATTCTTGTTCCGCATCTTCAGTTCAGTGCGTGTGTCTTCGGCAAGATTCAACAGCAAATAAAGGGCAACTGGAACATTGGGGGGAGGGGAAATCACAGCACTGTAAGACTAAAAGTTTAAACTGTTTGCAAGTCATAAATAACTTTTCCAAAAATCTTGAGCACTGCAAACACCTCTCGTACATGGTCCATTGGAATAAAACCCCATGGTGTCTATCAACAACAGCTAAGAACTTTCTCCAACCACAATCATCCCTGTGCTGTATTTGGGACAACTTCAGAAGCCACCCATATCTGTTCAGAAGCCCGCTCCTCTTCCTGAAGGTTTTATAAGAAGTCATCTTTTCTTTGGACTGGAAATTGATGACTGGTAGCTAACAGTACCATCCTAAGCACAGTTACATCCCTTTAAGTCCACTGCAATCAATGGGCTTAGAAAGCTGTAATTCTGCTCACGATTGCACTGTAAGTCAACTAATTCAATGGCTATCACAATTTTGGGTTTTTTAAAAAGTCCACACTACCATTTAAACTGTTGGAAAAGGGTAAAATGTGTTTGAATCTGTAAGCAGAAATGAATGAAAAACTGCAGCCATGCTCGTTAGTTGCGTTCTGAGCTGTCTGCAACTTGTCAATATTTGTACAGCTTACTGAAATTTTACAGGACTTATCCATGTGCAACAAAATGCAAAAAAAAGAGTGCACAAATGTTTAATTTGCCAACTACAACCAACAACACTAGCAACAGATGTGTTAAGAGGTTTCATACCCTGTTGTTCTGCTGTCCTGTCGACACTTCTATCAAGTGAATGAAAAATTCTACCTTTCCAGTTGGTTTAGGAAGGTATTGGTGCCCACATGCTTTCTGTTATCTAAGTAATAAAGCATTAAGTACTATTCATATTAAAAGTCTGTGGAAACTGGTTGCTAATCTGCTGTATATTTCTTACCCATGCTGTATGCCACTGCACAGATAGCTGCTATAGCTTACAGCGGCTTCCCTGCTTTACTTGTGCAACATCTTCTCTGAGAACGGGGGGGGCTACATTTAACAAGTGACCTTTAATTTATTTTTAAAAGCTGTTAAACTAAAAGCCCAGGTCAGTCTACCACGTGATCACAGCACCTCATCACCATTTGCTCATAAATCCCAGTCACCCTCCTTTCCCATCTCCAAAGAGGATCCAGAGATCTTGGCACAAGCGCCGCCCCCAACTGTCAGGCTGCTGATGAAACCTGCCCACCTGCTATTGACTGGTTACAATGGGGGGGTGGAGGGTGGGGTGATGAGAGATGCCCAAGGGAAGCTAATTCTCTGCCTCCTTACTTTCGGCTAAGGGTGCTTAATCTCCCTTCCCCTTTTTTGTCTAAGTCTGAAACAAAAAAATATATATTTTATAGCCTTCCCACCAGTTACTATATTGCTTGCCTTTTAAAATTCCCCTTGGAAGGGCTACGTTTGTCACTTTAGGTCTCGGCAATATTCCAGATAGATGCAGTTCTAAAATGGAGCAAATAACTCCCCCTTTGGGGCTGTCTGGTCCCAGGAAAAAAGCATCCCCTCCACACCATGCTCCTAAGCCACACGGAACCCCCAGAAGTCCTTTAAAAAGCAGCTTCTTTGCTGCTACTGTGTGGCCGCAGGGATAGCAAGTCAGGCCCAGTTGAAAAAAGCACACGACATAATTTGGCTCAAACGAGAGAGGTCACGACAGATACTTGAACACCTGATGGTTTGGCTCACAAGCCCTCCACGGCAATGAAAACAGCAAAGCAGTCTGTTTGACAAACTGTATGTATTCACACACACACACAGAGCCAACTGCACATATGGGTTCTCAAAAACACTTTCTCAAGGTTCCCTCGTGGTGTGCCCACTTGCCCTCTCAGTCTGCTGCGCACCACATTCTTTAAGCACAGAAAACTTTTACATTCCAGCGTGCCTTATAGATGGGAAATAGCACCATCTCTTCCAGGCAGCCATCAGACCACTGTTCCATCAACAGGCAAGTCAAAGAAACTATCCAGCACAGGAGGGATTGCACCACAACCTATGTTACGCCGAGGCTATTCCCTCCTGCTGTGACTAGAGAAGCCACATGGCACAGTCTCTCTTGCCATGGAATACTCATGGCCGGTGAGACACCGAACTTAGCGTGAAGGTTCTTCTCAAGGATGAGGAGGACACTTCAGACTGAAAGGGTCCTCCCCTCGCTCTTGGAGATGGAAAGAGCAACCTATTTCCTGCCTCCAAGGAAAGGAGAACCCAAGCATTGCAGGTTGTCCTCGTCCTGGAGAAGCCATTTTTATGGCAATTGCTGGAGTAAGGGTTGGCTATGGTTTCCTCTGCTCAGGACTGAGAGAGGGAGGTGAGAAAGCATACTCCAGACTAGGGGTGTGCAAAAAAAATAAATTCGGCCCAATTCAGATTTGGCCAAATTGGGCAGAATCCATTTCTGCTGGCAGAAAGACTCCTGCATGTCAATTTCGGCAGTGCCAGCCCATTGGGGAGTCTTTCCCCCAGCCGAATGTCAATTTCAGCCCCATTATATCCTATGGGTCATTGACGTCAATGGCGAAAACATAGGCTATATTTTGGGGGCTGGAGGGGAGGGGGTTTGAGGGAGAGACTCCAAACTCGCAGAGTAACTGCTGGAGCCTCTCCCCAAGGTACTTACCAAGTTTCAATAACATTGGACCAGGGGGTCCAATTCCACTGGCACCCAAACAGAGATCTGAATCGGCCCGGAGCAGCCCAAAAGAGGCCCGAATGGGCCATTTTCGGGGGTGCATTCGGTTTGGACGAACCGAATGCACATCTCTACTCAAGACTACAAGGTTAAAGAAGGGTGATCAAAACAGCTTCTCACTGACCCTGCTTTGCTACCTCTCTCTCCATGCCTAGAAAACTGAAATTTGACCATAATGCTCTTTGCCAGGGAGCGGCACAATCTTCGAGATACATAACTTGCCAAGAAAGAAAAGAAAAAGAAAGAGTCCTCTTGGTTGTAAAGAGCAAGGGGAATAGGGAGGAATGCTGCCAAATGCATGCATGCAAAAACAGAGTACACAACCTAACTTGGCTGGTTTCAATAGGAGGCGCTCCCAGATGACCTAGGTTGGACATCGTCATTGAGCATGGGTGACCAGTGGCTATGTTGGATGCTGCCGCTGCACAGATGCAAAATCACTCCCAGGACTGACTGAGAGAAAAACTTTGAGTTGATCAAAAAGAGGCTCAGCCCCACAAGAAACATGCATTTCGAATAATCAATGCAATTCTTAATACCAATCTATTTTTTTTTTTTTTGCAAAAGTGCCACTGTCCCTGGTCACAAAAGAAAGTGCACACATAACAAGCCAGGTGCAAACTCCTGTTCAGAATTTTAATGTAGCACTCAAACAGGTCACTCAGGAAGTCTGCACTCAGACATTACACTAAAGCAGAGCTTACAGAAGTCATGGTATGTAAGCTATGGTTTATCATGATGCCTGAATGCAGCCACAGAGTGAAGGTGTGGACAGTCTCTGAGCATTTCTATTTCCCATCATTTTCAACTAAATCTCAGAAGGCAGCTACGCCATAAAGCCATGTCTTCGTGCTATCAGGACTCCGTACCTCGAAGCAGCTGCTCTTGCTTGACAACCAGCCCTTGATACTTTTTGAAGGTTTTTTCATATTCTTTTTTCTGGGTTTGATTATCAGGATCTTCATCAAGTAAAAGGCAATAAATTAAGGATAAGCACAACATCGGGAAACACACACACGCATAGAGACCACAAACTGATAAAATACTCTTTCATCAGGACTGAAGGTATGATAGGAAGCAGGCTGATGTGGCCAGAAGGCAGCATCTGACAACTCCCGGAAGTACTCCCAAAAATATGCCGCCAGCAGGATTATTTATGTGCTTTGCCCAAAAATGGCAAAACAGGCTTCCCCATATATCATGACTTGAAAAGCCTAAAAACTGCATCATGAAAGGATATCAGCTTTCTTCTTCTTGGTGAGTTCTTCCTGCCAAAGCTCATGTCTCTTCAGCTCATGGTCAATGATGTTCATGCAGAGAGCCCCAATTTTGTAGTGTGTGATGAGTCCGTGAAACTGAGAAAAGCTAGATTGGGGGGGGGGAGATACAGATATGTTAAAACCAAAAGCCAGGTTTCAAATAAACACCCGTACTACCACAGAGTCAAGGTTAATTGCTTTGGAACCAGGGAAATGATTTGCTCTATAGGAAATATAAAATATTACTTTTCAAAGCATTTTCATATTATAAAACTTACATATGAATGATAAGACTTACCTAGAGAAGCAGAAAAAAATATAAATTATATTCGTAGCAAGCTCCACACTTTGTTTCCAGTCCTCTCTCAGTACTCTGGCCAAAGCACCCAACGCGGTTTCTAAAGAAAACAAAGATGGAGATCAGCCTCAGTTGTGGATTATAGTGTTACCTGGCTGATTCCCTTACATCTAAAAGGAAATAAGCACATCTGATGTTTGGACGGAAATAATACACTGTGATCAACTGCCAGTGCCCTGCTCAATGAAACCACAGGCACAAAGGTGAGAATGGTGGCATGTTGATTAGGACTTCCATTGTCTTCCGCTCTAAGAGGTGGAATTTCCTGCCCAAAGAGACTTGTTTGAGACCCTTGCTTCTGGCCTTCCAAAAATCCATACTAACATTTTTACACAGGAAGGTATTTGGTGTTAACTGACTGGATGCCCTCATAGGGTGACAGCTTATTTACTGCTGGTTTTACTGCTGGTTTTATTGTTGACTAGTTTTAATAGTCTATCATTGCTGGTTTGTCCATGTTTTTATGATTGATTACACCTGTTTGGGGGAGCTGCATTTTCAATACTTTACATATGCTTTTGAAGTCAGGAATCTTGAGTGCTGCTTCAGCAGAAAGGCAGGAGAGAAATCTTCTAAATAAAATAGATAAATAATAACGGCTGCCAGAATGCACACACAGATTATGACACTCGTTCCAGCCAGCCCGATAGGCAAAAGCCAGTCCAACGTGATAAAAGACAGACAAAACTTACGCTCACCATTAAGCAGGAGTTCTTCTAGATTATCAGGATTCCTGGCCAGCTGCAGAATGAGTGCAGAGCCACGCACCTTATCAGGAATATCTTCATAGAGCAACTCAATGTATTCATCCATGTCATTAATATTGGCTACTTCATCAATCTGAAAATATCCAGCAGCAAAAGAGGAAGATATTGAAAATTTTTCACAAGTCCCACCAAAACATTCAAGAGGGTTTTTCATGCCGTGTGTGTGTGTGTGTGTGTGTGTGTGTGTGTGTGTGTGTGTGTATGAATTCTTGCAAACAGTTTTGAAGGACACCACAAAATCAAATCTTGATACATACCAGAGATCAATTCTCTTATTGGTTGGTTTTTATACCCCGCTTTTCTTTACCCTAAGGAGTCTCAAAACACCTTATAATCACCTTCCCTTCCTCTCCCCACAACAATCACCTTATGAGGCAGGTGGGGCTGAGAGAGTTCTGAGAGCTATAACTGACCCAAGGTCACACCAGCACACTGCCTGTGGAGGAGTGGGGAATCAAACGCTGTTCTCCAGATTAGAGTCTGCCTCAGTTAACCACTCCACCATGCTGACTTATTAGACCACACCTATGACCAGTAGCAAATTCTTTCTACCCCTCCATCATTGTTTTGGAGAGGTAAAGAAGTAAAAAATGGAAATGACAAGGGAGTTGTTACCGGCTAAATATCAGGAGAAACTTCCTGACTGTAAGAGTGGTTGAGCAGTGGAACGGTCTGCCTCAGGAGGTGGTGGATGCTCCTTCGCTGGACGTTTTTAAGCAGAGGCTAGATGACCATCTTTTGGGTATGTTGTAGGGCTATCTTTTGGCTATGTTCCTGCAGAGTGCAGGGGGATGGACTAGATAACCTGCAAGGTCCCTTCCAGCTCTAACATTCTATGATTCAATGGCAGCAATATTTAAACAGACCACCAGATAGGAACCTATGAATTCATGACACAAATGCTAGTTGTGGAGACATGACAGTAAAGTCAGTATTCAGAATCATCTATAATTGGTCAATACCTACCTCTGTGCCTTCAAAAGGAGGTGGATCTTTTGGTTTACTGGATTTCTCTTTTTTCTCTATGGAAAGAAAGACAGTAACGTCATCTGTACATGTAGTACCAGCTCTCACCTTATTTTAATTTTGCCCTTACATTTTGGGGGGAGGGGGAGGGAGCAAAGAGAAAGAAAATCTCACTCAAGTGGCGTTAGCAGTTCTTCCCACAAGGACAACCTGCAGACTGCAGTCTCAACCACACATGGCATACAAGGAGGTTCACCTTAACCTAAGGGGACTTATTTCCAAGTGACTACACTAAGGATTTGAGTGGCAAGTTGAGGAAATCAACATATACTGATACTCAGGATGAGATATCAAAAGGCACATCTGCAAAGCATGTTCATGACTGCAGGGGGGAGGGATTCAGAGGGTGGGGATTTTCCCACTGTCCCGGCCTGGTGGGCTCAGGACTCGGTCCCCCCACCAGGAGACCCCCGCGGCAATCCCAGCAACCTCACATACCAGGCAGACCCCCAGACCGTGGGGCAGCAAGGCGGCCAGGGAGTCAGGATGGACCGCAGTCAGGGCTCTGGCGTGTCCCATGGCAGCCCCTGGCAGACGAACGGCGGCGGACGGGCCCAAGGACAAGGTCGGACCCCTCGAGGGGCTGTCGGACGCGGTGACAGGCCCCGGGAGGACCCCTCCGAGGTCGAACATTGGTGAGACTTCCGCCCCACCCCTTCCAGTTCAGTGTCCTTCCTGAAGAAGGGGGCAGGGCCAGGACGGTGGCGGGCGGTACCGGGAGCCCGACAGGAGTGTTGGGAGCACGGGAGGGATAAAAGGTGGCGAGGGGGAGAAGCCAGGGAGGAGCACGGTGCCTGTGAAAGAGCTCAGAGCAGGGCAAGCGCAGGAACGTCCAGAGAGAGAGAGCGGGCGATCTTCCACGGGACACGGACAGAGGGACCTCTGGGGTTACTAAAATCCCGTCCCCTCTCAGTCTGAGGCTTCTCCATCCACTCCCCCTTTTCGACTACCTTTGGAGAGGACCCCAGACACCACGGCCACCGGGGGTCCAGGCCCAACTCCACAGGCCACACCCACAAAGCAGCAGCAACTCAGGGTATGCTATTCTAAGGGGGAGAAGGCATCACAATGCAGTGGCTAAAACGCTCTGTATCATATATGACCTCCTGGATCCCAGGCTTCAAACTCCCCCCCCCCAAATTAAAAAGAACAGTAAACATGCTGTGGGACATTTCTCCAGTTCTGTGTCACTCACACCAAATACGCCATATTTAGAACAGAATCTTCTGAAAGGAAGATACACCATTGCCTGAGTAACGTTGCCTGATTAACAAAACAGAAATGCAATTATGGTTCAGCATCACTGCCTCCAATCTAGATCTTTCAGAGGACACGCGGCACACCTGGGTAACTGCCCCCTCCCCTCGCAATAATGGGAACTGGGAAGAGTGACATCATGGACCATGCTACAGGTGTCAAACCTGGCTCTGCCCACCTTTTCCTGCAGAGGTGTCTCTGCGGTTCTGCAAGTAGTAGAGCAGCTGTTCCACCTCGGCTAGTTTGGAAGGGTGAATAAGCTTGCATTCCTCCACCACCTTCCGAGCCAGGGAAGAAATGTCTGTATTGGCATTGAGGCTCTTCAACCGGATGCTGCAAGATACATTTCACAGATTTCACCCACAGCTGATGCAGAAATCAGTACTTGACTCTAAGCAGGTATGAAAGGATTCATTTTTTTATTTTACTTCATTTGTGCCCCACTTCTCTCTCCAATGAAAACCCAAAGTGGTTAACAAAAATAGCAACTTAGAAAGGTAAGTAAAGGCTTCCCTTGCTCGAAAGCTAGTAGAATCCAACTCTAGGGGGTGGTGCTCATCTCTGTTTCCAAGCTGAAGAGCCAGCGCTGCCCGAAGACATTTCTGTGGTCATGTGGCCGGCATGACTAAACACCAAGGCGTCCAGAACGCTGTTACCTTCCCACCGAAGCAGTACCTATTTATCTACTTGCAATTTCTTGCTTTTGAACTGCTAGACTGGCAGAAGCTGGGGCCAGAGATGGGAGCTCACTCTATCAGGCGGCACTAGGATCTTGAACTGCCAGACTACAGACCTTCCAGTCTGCAGCTCAGCATCTTAACCTCTAAGCACTAAAGGCTTAAAAGTTTAACAGTGTATCTTATCAAAGCCATTAAAATGGCTTCTTTGCTCAATGGTTTTTAGTGTAATTGTGCAACTGCAATCAAGCCCAAGTCATCCAAACAGACTGAATTAGAAGTATAAATACAAAAACTGTTTTTATTTTATCTATTTAAAATCTTCGTTAGCCACCTTTCTCCCTTGCAACACTCAAGGCAGCTTACGATATAAATAGAATGTTATTAAAAGCACAATAAAAACAATTATAAAACCCATAAAAGTCACAGTTCAAACATTCTGATTAGGACTGCCAATAATAAAAGCTAAATCGATCAAAACACCAGTCCTACATAAAACAGTCTTCAACTGCTTCCTGAAGATCAGCAATGAGCACACCTCCCTGTGGAGGTCGTTCCATAATTGTGGGGCTCCGTGGAAAAGTCCCTTTGTCGTGTATCCACCAAACACAGCTCTTTAACTGGCGAGAAAGTCAGGAGGCCTCTCCCCATGATCTTACTTGCTGGGCAGCAACGTATGGAAGAAGATGGTCCTTCAGATACCCGAGTTGCAAGCCATGAAGGGGTTTAAAGGACAAAACCAACACCAAAATTGGGCTCTGGAGAGCCAGTTTAATTGCTGTAGTACTGGGGAAATATGTTTCTCCCAACTAGGGGTGTGCAAAAAACCCCTTTTGGGGTTTTTTTCCCGATTTGGATCCATTGGACCCAAAAAATATCAGTATTCCTGAATACCAATATCAGTTTTGTATTGGGATTTGGGTAAATATTCAGGAAACCTGAATTTATTTATTTCCATCATACCCTACGGTGAAGGGATTTAAAGTTTAAATGCTTGCTGAGAATTGACTCGCAGAGTCCTGCCACAGCCGTGGTGTGACCCTGTGAGTCAACGCAGCAAGTATTTAAATTTTAAATCCCTGACCTGCTGAGTCATTTCAACTCAGCCGTCTAGCTGTGCATGAATAAAAGCTGGAAAATATCGGCTTTTATTTGGGCATGGCTATTTCGGTATTCGATCTGTATTCAGCTGAATAAATACCCCAAAAATACCGATATTTATTTGGCTCGGTATATACCAAGTGCACACCCCTAGCCCCAACCAGCAGCCTAGCCACTGCATTCTTACTAGCTGCAGCTTCTGAGCAATCTTCAAGGGGAGCCCCAAATAGAGCACACTGCAATAGTCCAATCTAGATGTAACCAAGGCACGGATCACTGTGACTAGATCTGACTGTCCCATGCTATTGGGAAAATACTAAACTTATATGTTTATTTAATATTTACACAGAAAAATGTATGCCGCCTCTTCAGCCCGAGACAGCTGACAAAACAAAGCAAAAAAATTATATGTCGTTCATTAACATGTTGTGCAGAACAATATGCGTGCATGCTCCAAGACACCTCATAGCAAAAATGCAGGTGAAAAAATATTTTTTCATCGTACACAGCGTTAACTTTCAATGGTGGCTGTGATGGGCTTTTACATATTCAAGACCTGTGATGGGCTTTTACATATTAAGTGACCTGTTGGTAGTCAAGTTAATAGAGATTAGGAACCTCTGTGACAGATGAAAAACTCCAGGGTTTTATATCGTCCAAATATCATTAGGGGATACGTGTCAGGTTGCACATTTAGTGCACCAGTGCATGCTTCCACATAAAATGCAACGGGTGGAAGCTGGCACTCATTCAGAAGCAAATTTTTCACGTGGCTGACTACCCTGGAAATACTAATTCCCATAGGTCAGATTTTTAAAAATGGAAACGTTTAACACCCAGGTCACTTTATTCAGAACTTCCAGGGGGAAAACATGTTACAGATACACTTACATTTTTTGACACTCCTTGCGCTCTCCCAGCATCGGATCTCCCATCTCCCCAAGTATTGTAGCTTCGACCTCATAGTGAACAATAAGTGCCTTTTCTGATGGATGAACATCAATGTTGCCTCCTTTCACCTTTCTGTAAAGTAAAAAAAATTAAATATGATTAAATACAAGAAGACTATCCACAGCAGAGTTTCAGACCATGTTAATCTTATTACACAAGTTTCTATACCTTTTACACCGGAAGTAATTTTGTTAAATGATAAAGATGCACTAAAGACATATGACATAAATAATATAAGAATTGCTTTACTTTTATATGCTGCAAAACTAGTTATAGCAACATATTGGAAATCTAATAGTTCACTTTCCTTAACTATCTGGCACCTTTACCTAATGGATAAAATTACATGGTTCATTAAGTCTCCAAATATCGGTAAATGTAAATTGCATTTTACAACTTGGTCTCCAATTCTTGAATATCTACAACAACAAGGAGAAATCCCAGCTGATATTAACAGAATATACGCTGCCTAATTTTTGACTTTTTGTTGTATCCCTATGTATTACGACATTCTACTTTGTTATGTATTTTATGTTTTGTGTTCTATACTTCAATTAAAATCCAATAAATGGCATTAAAAAAAGACTATCCACAGTAAAGACTCAAAGAGAATAAAGCAATCTTTGAATGGTTATCCCAACCCTCCTTCAAATGCCTAAAGTGCATGTTAGGCTTTAGAAACAAGTCAGATTCAGGTACCTTTTAAATGAGAGGGAGTACTCCGGGTCTTGCACACGGAAGGAACAACACTAAAACTGACAAATGGCACTATATTTCAATGACCGAAACAATTAGGTCCATCTCCTTCCAAGACAGTAACACTGGACAGTGAAAATGTAACCCCAGAACAAGATGTAATGTCAATAACTGGATTCCGCCCCCCTTGTTTAATTAGGCATTGCACTGTCTCCAATGAAGGAATCTTTCTTATTGTTCCATTTGGCAATGCAATTTTGTCAAGGGTCTATTCAGTCCTTTTCTCCTCCTATCCCCCCCACACACCATATGAAAACCAATGGCTTGTCTGAATGCTTGTATGGAGAGGCAGAGTGCTGATGCCTTCAGCCCAGTCGAGCAGCACCAAGGGATATTTGCTGGCCTGGGTCAAGCTCCTGAAAGGCTGCATTGCCTCCTGCTTCATCTTCAAGTGTCTCAGCATCCTGAAATCCAAAACCCAGCAAACAATGGAAGGTTCCCATTTGCAGAAAAAGTCCTGCACTTTGTAAGCGAAAAAGTTTTTCGGCCCTTCGGTTCTTGAAAAGGAAATGTTAATATGCTTCCGTATTAAATTCTGATATAGATGTGTTTTTTTATTATAGACTCTAGGCCAGATGAAACATTCTTCTTGTGCACAGGTGAGATCTGCCATTGCCACAGGTATCCTATGTGCTGCATTCCCCCCAGCCCCCCAAAATGCTGCATCCCATGCTGTTCTGGGATGAGTGAAAGAAGAGGCAAGACAGAAACCTTCCAGTTACAACACTCTGCGCAAGGTATTTTTTTAATCCAGCCCTATCTGCATTTTTGTTGGTGTTGCTGTTGTTAAACTGAGGTGGGAAACTGACACTGGCACAAAAGCACCTCAGAGGAAGAACCTCAAATGCACATTCCGCTCCAGGGTCTCTTCCATAGGGCGATCCTAAACAGAATCACACCTTTCTAAGGCTCAAGCGAGATGTTACCTGTCACTTGCGGCCACCATGGGGACTTGCAACTGCAAGCTCCCCACAGACACTCGACCCCAACACACCCCAGGGATCCCTTTCTAATTGGGACTTTGGTCGCAAGGGTGGCCTTGCCCCATTTTCCTGACACGTATTTCAAATACTGTTACATTCTATTTAATGCTGGAGGCTCCGGTTCTCCTTGCCAAAAATGTTGGTTCCTCCTTTGTTCCTCAATCCCAGCTCAAGTAGATATTTCACTGTGCTTCATGTGCAGCCATAATAAACCATCACTCTCCAACCGTGGCTAAGAAAGAGTGATCCAATAAGGAGGATAAACCTGTCGGCACTAAAAAGCATTTGTTGTCATCAAAACCCAATGAGGAGAAACTGTGCTAAGTCCTGCTGCCAAGAAAATGGTGATACAGCTCTCAATGTGCCACCTGATTTCTTTGTTCACACAGTACTTTTAATAAGAAACGCAGTTTGTGCCGGCTTGATTATTCTTAGTGCTTTCTGAGGAGGGTAACTACAGTTCTCTTTTTAAGACATGGGGAGGAGGTAAGCATTTCATGGCACAGAAGATGGGCCACAATGTACATTAGAGGATATTTCACTCAGCTGCCTCTAATCATTGCACCTTAATAATATTCTTTATCTGTGTGGAGGAGCAGATCTGCTCCAGCCTGCAGGCCCTGTTCCACCCTGTCCTCCACGGCCTTCTCAACACCTGGAGAGGCTTTTCTCTTTCTCTCTCAGATAACCCACTGCCACCACCTGACCTCTGTAGGAATTGCCCACTGGGAGGGTCAGGGCTCCCAGCTTCCTTTCCAAGTTCTGAGGCCTTGCCCTGTGTCTCCCACTACCCAGTGTCTGGTTACTACAGGGACAGCTTGCTGCCTTGTGTACCACTGGAGGAGGAGCCACTTGTCAACTAACTGCCCTCCCCTTCCTCCTGGCACTCCTTTTAAAATAGTGTGATCAAGACAGTGGAGATCTATGTGGCACAGAGAAACACTGTCAGGATTAAAAGTTACAAAGTATTTATTTAAAAGGAAATGTTTACAAGCATACTTTTAGCACAGCACCAGACTGAGCAAGGGATTCAAAAGAAATGGGTAAGACACAATTTCTCTGTTCCTCTCTCTCTATATGCCCTATCAGATGTTAAAACAAAGGACAGGCTCCTTAGTCTAGAATGCTACAGATCTCTTTCCATTACCTTGCAGCTTCCTTTGGCTGTCCAGGCCGGCACATGGCAATGGCCACCTCTTCCAGACCTCAGTTGAGAATTCTGTCTCAGCACAAAACAGAACTCCTTCCTTGCCCCCAGGAGCTTTATCATCTCTCTTTTCCCCACCCACTGACCACAACAGGCTGGGTCAAAGAAGCTTTTCCTGAAGTCTCCAGGAGTTTCTTCCTGAAGTCCTTCTAGTCTTTAATACCTCCACATTCCTGTTCCCTGCTTGGAGAAGGGGGAAGACTGGACCTTCCTGAATAGGCAGACAGTCCAATGGGGATTTTAGTGTACTATTTAGACAGGCAGGATTTGGATGCTGTTCCTATATAAAAACAGTAAAGGGTTAAAGCTTGTCTTGTTATTGTTTCCAAGCCTGAGGGGCTGAAAGCACAAACACTGTAATGAGTAAGCATAAAACACCTCCCAGCTCTGGTAACTGTGATCTACCAGACTACAATGGGAAAGCATTAACTAACTGTCACACATACCAAATAAACAGACATGCATGTTCTTGGTACCTATGACCCCCATGTTCTCACCAACCCGTACACAGGACTCAGCAAGATCCAGGGGAAAGGGGACCTGATTCATGTCTGATATGCTCTCTGGTTCAAGATTAAGGAAGCCTGGGTATCAAAGTAGGAAGTCTAAATGAAAGAAACCCACTTTGCCTCACATACCTAAAGCTGTAGAAAAGAGCAAGAGTTCAGGAGCACCTTAAAGACTAACAAAATACGTGGCAGGGGAGGAGCATTCGTGAGTCGCTGCCATCACTTCTTCAGATACAGCTAGAATGGGAGTCCATCTGTCCTGTTTATCAGAAAGTGGAGTGATTTCAGGTGCCGAAAGACATTAGCAGGCAAATGACCATAGCAGGTGAATGAAAATAGCAGGGGTGATTCCTGAGACCACTCCGCTTTCCAATAAATAGGGCAGATGGACTCCCATTCTAGCTGTATCTGAGCAAGTGAGCAGCGACTCAGGAAAGCTCCTCCCCCTGCCACATATGTTGTGAGTCTGCAAGGTGCTCCTGGACTCTGGCTCTTTTCTCCTGCTGCAGACAGACTGACAGGGATGGCTCTACCCACCTTGATCTAACACCTAAAGCTGACACTGGACTTTTAGTAAATAAACAAGTGGAGACCCGCAAGAAACTTGCGGGATGGTTATCTCATTCGTCACACCTTTGCTTCCTCTGCTCACCCCCTACCTCTCTCACACTATTTCTCCCCTCTGCTCCCCTTTTCTTACTCTATTTCTGCTCCATGCATGCGATTTCCTCTCTCTTTCTGATCTGTCATCTTTCTCTTTGTTTTTCTGCCTCCCCACTTCATCACTCTTTCTCTTTCTGCCCCCCACCCCATCATTCTTTCTTTCTGCCCCCAGCCTCCTGGCTGCTTTCTGCCCCCAGCCTCTCTCCCAGCCTCCTGCCTGCTTCTTCCCCCACTCCGCAGAGCAGCAGTAGCAGTGGTGGCAGTGCTCTCAGCCACCCACCTGCTTTCTCTCCCCCACAGCAGCAGTGGCAGCACTCTGGGAATCACAATGGATCTCCCAGCTACAGAGATCCATTCACCTTAGGGTTGCCAGCTCCAGGTTGGGAATTTCCTGGAGATTTGGGGGTGGAGCCTTAGGACAGTGAGGCTTGGGGAGGCAAGCAGGGTATGATGCCATAGACTCAACCCTCCAAAACAGCCATTTTATCCAGGGGAACTGATTTCTGTCTCCTGGACAACAGCTGTAATTCTGGGTGATCTCCAGTCCTCACCCAGAGGTTGGCAATGATGGTTCTCATGGAGGAAATGGCTGGAGGGTGGAGTCTATGGCATTACACCAGTCCAAAGTTCCTCCCCTCCTTAAATCCCACCCACTCCAGGCTTCACCCCTCAAATGTCCAGGGATTTCCCAACCTGGAGTTGGCAACCCTATTTCCTTCCCAACCAACAGCCAACCTACCTTTATCTGCCTCTCTGTCTCCTGTTTTCCATCTTTACCCCCCAGCCTCTACCTAGGAAAATTACAGTCTTTCTCCACAGTGAGGGCCAAAGCAGCTTTCATTATTCCCTCCTCCTTTTTTCTGCACAACAACCCTGTGAGGTTGGTTAGGCTGAAATATGTGACTGGTCCAAAATCACACAGTCACCTTCCACTGCAAGATGGGGATCTGAACCTGGGCCTTGCAGATCCTACTTTGAAGCTCTAACTGCTGCACCTCACTGGCTTTCATAGGGTGGCTGCTGATGAATGGTAGCAAGCAGCCGAGGCTAGGTGAGTCATGCAAATCAGGGGGGACCTGGCAACCCTAGAATGCTGCCAGGCCTAGAGTGGCCAACCTGCAAATGTGCCCTGGAGACCCCCCAGAATTACAACTGGACTCTAGACAGCAGAGGTCTGTCTCCCTGCAGAAAATAGCTGCTTTGGAGGGTGGACACTGTGGCATTATACCCAGCTGAGGCCTCTCCCTTCCCAAACCCAGCCCTCCTCCTTAGAGTCCACCACAAAATCTCTAGAAATCCCCCAGCCTGGCCCTGGCAACTTTTGTGAGGCCTGGCCCCAAGGCTTCCTCCCTCCCTCCCTCCTCCAAGGCTGAAAGAGGCCTGGAAAGAAGGGCCCTCCCCCACCCCTTCCACCGACAGAGCCAGTCAGAAGCCTCTCCCTCCCCCCCCAACGTTCTAATCTCTCACCGTTGCTGCCTGGAGTTAGGTCCCTGCAGAGGCCATTTCAAAAGGCTTTTTGGGGAATTCAAGAGTTCCTGAAGGGATTTCTTCACTTCTGGGATTTTTCTACAAACCCAGGAAGTCTACTGACTATGCAGGAAAAGCTGTTGGGGGAGAGTGAGGCCCCTGTTGGAGGGAATAGGTATCTGCACTTTTTGGCTATTAGAATAAGGATAATAAAAGCAGGGCGTGGGTGATAATGGGGTTCACAGCTCTGCAGCTTGATAGATGACCGCAGGGCTATCTTTGGGCAGGAACGCACAAGAATGGAGTTCTGGCTGGCTCCCGAGTTGGCCACGCCCAGCAGGAACTCATTAGCATAATAGGCCACACCCAACAGCAGAAACTCATTAGGACTGGCCACATTAGGGGTGTGTGGCCTAACATGCAAAGGAGTTTCTGCTAACAAAAAAAGCCCCGGGTTTTGACAACAACAAGGTAAACAGAATAAGAAGCAAAAGGTGGGTGTGGCTGGATGACCACACTTCTGGCAACATGGGGATCAGTGCCAGATTAACCCTTAAGCAGACTAAGCAGGTGCTTAGGGCACCAGGGCCAAAGGGAGCAACACAAAGTTAGGAAAAGAGTGAAAAAATGTAATGCCTTTCAGGTCATGAATATTGGAAATTTGATACATTTGATTTGTGAAATATTAAAATGGATGCTGTATTGCATTTTTGTAGAACTTGATGTAGCCAAAGCTTGGCTTAGTTTGTACAGTATATATTGTGTTATCCTAGGAATACATTTTTGTATTGCTGCAGCCTGCGTTGTATATCTGGTCAGGCAGGTCAACCACTAAAATGGCCTGGGGTCAGTGAGGAAAGGTGGGGGGCACCAAGATTGGTCAGTGCTGCTTAGGGCACCAGGGAGCCTGAATCCACCCCTCCGTGGGGGTGTAGCCTAATATGCTAATGAGCTGTGCTGTCGTGGGTGCGGCCTAAGATGCTGGTGGGTGTGGCCTATTATGCTAATGAGTTCCAGCTGGGCTTTTCCTACCAAAAAAACAAACGCCCTGGATGACTGCAAACTGATACAAAAAAAAAGGAGAAGCCAGAGAAAGGGCTGGAGGAGGGGCTGCGGGCATCCTCCCTTCCCAACAGGCCCCGCCCCTGCCCCCGCCCCTTTCCCCTCAGAGCCTGCGCGCGCCGCCCCGCCCCGCCCGCCCCCGCCCCCGGAGGTCCCGCCGCCCGCCTCATCCGCCTCCCGGCCCCACCAGCCCCCGCGGGGCCGGCGCCCCTCAGCTCAACCCGCCCCGCATCGGCCTTTCCTCGAGGGGAGCGCTACCTTTTGAGGTAACGGGCGTCGTCCCCCTGCATAGTGGCGGCGGCGGAGGAGGCGCCGCTGCCGGCCGAAGAAAGCGCCGCTGAGGGATGACAGGGAGGCAGGCTGAAGCTCCGCTGTTACTAAGGTGGGGAGGAGTAGAAGTGCGCAAGCGCACGCAAGGTCAGTCTTCCTCCGCGCAGGCGCGCAGGAAAGTTGTCGGAAAAAAACGAAGTTCCCGCGAGCTCGCGAGTGCCGCCTTCGGAGACAGCGAGGGATGAATGAATGAAAGAAAGTGATTCGGGGCGTGGCCGAGCGGCTGCAGATCGCCTTGATAAGCCTTTGCAGCTGGAGGCCCGTATGTCACGGTCTGCTGCGGAGTGCCTTGTGCAAGCGAGACAAATGGGGTTGTAAGGAAGGCTGTTTAGAGGGATGGGCAGGGGCGGATTAAGGCTCACTGGTGCCCTAAGCACTGACCCATCTTGGTGCCCCCTCATTGAAATGACAGTCATGACAACTGAATTTGGCTCCATCATTTTACTTTGAAACACATCATGCATTTTACTTCTAAACAGAGCCTATGACACTGCACCTCGCCAACCAAAAATAGAAGAGAACCCTAGGTGCACCATGATCAATTTGCACTAGTTCTTATCATTTTTTTTTTTTTTACAAATCTTCGCTCCTTGTTTTTCTTCTTCTTTTCACCCTTTCCCCAACTTTGTGGTGCCCCCTTCAGCCCTGGTGCCCTAAGCACGTGCTCAGTCTGCTTCATGGTTAATCTGCCACTGGGGATGGGAGAAAACACGAATTTTCTGAGCAAAGAAAACGGGCAACAAGCAGAGGGAATATCTGAGCTTGGCTAATTTCAAAATTTAAAACAGGCCTGGTTCCGCTAAGGATGGAGTGAAGTTTTAAATCATGATGATTTTAATCTCCCAAGGTTGTTTTTTAAAAAAACAACAACAACAACAACAGTGTATTTAAATAACTGATTGTATTTTGTTTTTTTTTCATCCTGAGTTACTCTGCAGTTGCTACATTGAAGCAGGGGTGGATGAAGGCTCCCTGGTGCCCTAAACAGCACTGACCAGTCTTGGTGCCCCCCTCTTTTCCACACCGACCCCGTCCATTGTAGTGGTTGACCTGTCTGACCAGATAGACAATGCAGGTTGCAGCAATACAAAAATTTATTCATAGAATAACACTAAATATATACTGTACAAATGAAGCCAAGCTTCGGCTACATAAAGTTTATTATTTATTACTTTCGATTTATATCCCGCCTAGCCAGGAAACTGGCTCAAGGTGGCGTACAGTGGTTAAAATACCATAAAACAATACAGTTCTACAAAAATGCAATACAGCATCTATTTTAATATTTCACAAGTTGAATGTATCAAAGTTCCAATATGCATGACCTGAAAGGCATTTCTCTACATTTCATTTTCGCAAAATCACTGATAACATCCTCAAAATTAATACTTCTCAGAATGTCTGCTTCAACTGTTAATATACACAGTGAGCCGAGTCTTTCTTTTCACCCTTTCCCCAACTTTGTGGTGCCCCCTTTGGCCCTGGTGCCCTAAGCACGTGCTTCGTCTGCTTAAGGGTGAACCTGCCACTGCATTGAAGCGATGCTGTAAAGTACTGGGTTCAGATGCGTGATTTCAGCTCATAATTTATTTCCAGCTCGAACTAAAGACAAACTAGCCGGTCCCAAAGCCGGCTTTTATCCGTGCAGCACACAACACCCTACACACCCCCACTCCCTGTGTGCGATATACTGGGGGTTCAGACAGGTTCAAGTGATCAGCTCATAGTTTATTAGTGATTCAGCAAGAGAAAGAAGACTGAAATCCCTGGCCCCAAAGCCTGGTATTTATGCCTGGAAAAGGTTACACCCAAAACACACCCCACTCCCAACAATAGGCTATTTACACGCCATTGTCTCCCGATTGGTTTTCTCTAGAATCCCTGTCTCCCCACTGGTCCATTCTAGGATCCTAGCAAGCCATTGTTATGCGTCCTAAGCTAAGCCCTGTTGCAAGTACAGTTCAGGCTCAATACATAACACCGTGATTGGCTATTTACAGTGTAAGAGTTCCCTGTAAGTTAACTCCAGGATCCGGGCGACCCTATTGGTCCGACTTAGGATCCGCAGTGGCTATTGTGTTAACACCCGAAGTTGCACTTGACCGCATGGTCTCGCTAGCGCTGGCGTGGCCATTTTAGATCGTATTGATACCCAATACCCCTCCCCCCATAATTCAGAACCCTCTAACAATCTCTGAGATATGCGGGTCTGCACCGTTCACAGTTGGAGCAGTGTGGTTCTGTTTGGGGGGCTGGATCTGCCAGGGACTTCCTTCAGGGTCCTGGGCAGCTTCCTGTGCTGGGATGTCCGTGTTGCGGTGGATGCCTGTGTCTTGTGCTGGCTGGCGCTGGCTCTTCGGCGGAGCTCGCTGGCTGGACGCTGTCGGACACCGTCGATTGGCTCGGGGCTCACCTGCTCTGTCTCCTCTGGGCCTGGCAGGTCATCCTCGCTGTTGTCTTGGCTAGCCGACTCCAGTTCCGCTGGTAAGAGGCAGCTGCAGAGCTGGTCGAGGTGCCAGCGAAGCCTCTGGCTGTCCTCTGTAGACTGGTCCGGTCACCCTGAGGATCTTGGCTGGGACCCACACCATTCCCCTGGAGAAGTTGCAGGCATACACCGGATCCCCTGGGAAGAATCCGCAGTGGGCCCCTTGGCTCTCCTGGCCCGAACTGTGCTCCGGGGCCCTATTGGGGTGCAGCTGGTCCAGGCGGGTGGTTAGCCGTCGACCCATTAGGAGTTCTGCGGGGCTGTGGCCTGTGGTGGTGTGAGGGGGTTATTCTGTTGTTGAACAGGAAGGCAGCCAGGAAGGCAAGCCACTCACCCTGCACTATTCTGTGTAGTGACTCCTTGGCCATCCTTACCAATCTCTCTGCCTGGCCATTGGTGGCCAGGTGGAAAGGGGCTGAGCGGATGTGGCGAATGCCGTAGTAATGTACAAAACCTTGGAATTCAGCTGGTGTGAAAGCTATCCCATTGTCTGTCACCGTTGAGTCCCTCCTGCACCCTGGGCGCCGCACCTCCCATGGCCATGGTGGTCCTAGTGAGGGTCAGTCAGTCAGTCAGTCCTGGGAGCCAGAGCTCACTAAAGGAAGGGGGGAGGCGATGGGGTCTCAGAAAGGCAGGGGACGGGGTTAACAGCTCAGCGTCCCCATGGACTCTCTTCCTCTCTGACTCACTGGGTCTTTTTTGAGCACGATCCTTCCTCCCTGGCCCCTTCACTTTCCCCTCCTATATCCCCAGCCCCGCTCCCAGCACCGACCTCCATTCCCGCCTCTTCTCCCATCCTCCCAGCCCCGCCCCCTGTGATACGCTCGGATGCTGACCCGACATCCAGGGTGGGGCTGGAGCCCGTGTGCCCGCCGTCAGCTTCTCCTTGGCTGTCCTTGAGTCATCAGCTTCCCTTGGGGCTCCCCGGGGCTCCCTGTGTTGTGGGCGGGCCCGGCCAGGACATCATGTCTCGCTGGTGGTGGTGGTGGTGGCTGGCACTGCGCTGCTCCCTCGTCGCGGTCCCATCCTCCGTTTCATCGCCGCCGCTGTCTGTCCAGGTGAGTCAGCTATCTGGGGGGTCCCTGGCGGATGGGTACTATATCCCGGGGCCTCAGAACCGGGACAGTCGTGAGGGAGTTGGGGATTCTGTGCGTGCTGAAAATTTTCCACATGGTGCAGATGGTGGCTCAGGATGAGGTAGACGGAACTGGTACCATCTCCAGCCACTTCGTGAAGGAGTCCACTAAGATGAAGAAGAGCTGGCCCTGGAAAGGTCCGGCGAAGTCTAGGATTTCCCAGAGGATTCCCACTGCCATGCTGGGGCCCGGGGGGGGTGTCCGGTCTGGACTCTTGTCAAGTCTGGCAATGCCTAATTGGGTCCTCTATCTCACTGTCCATGCCAGGCCACCAGACGTAACTGTGGGCCAGAGCCTTCATCCTTACTATCCCGGGGTGCATTTCGTGGAGGGCTGTGGGGTGCAGGCACGACCACTCAACTTCCCCACAGCAGACAGCCCTTGTGGGTGGACCATTCATCTCAGAGGAAAGTGAATGCTGAGAACTCGGGGCTCACTCGCCCAGTGGTGCTGGTGTCTCTCCACATAGGTAGGAAAATATCACTCTGCAAGCCAACCCCAAAGGGGAAATCCTCAAAAACCAGCCAGCTAAAAATGGGGACAGAATGTTAACAGGAGCTATCAGTTCTGGTGGAAAATGTGCACGGGGGGAGGGGGGAGGGATCAGCTTGTGCCTGCCCCGGAGAGCTGATGGAATGGGGGAGGGACTCCAGGAAGGGAAGTGGAAATTCTGAATTGCTCTCCCCTCCCTTGAGTCTTTACAGGCCCACAGCTTAAGTCTGCTTGACTTCAAAAGTCTGAATTTTTCACTATGACTTTTTAAAAATAATTTTACTGGTGGTTTAACTTTTGTTTGATCAGATGTTTAAGTTATAAGAGATTGTAAATGTAAGGCTATAATGTGTTGGTATCAGACTCAGGGCTTTTTTTGTAGAAAAAGCCCAGCAGGAACTCATTAGCATAATAGGCCATATCCAACAGCAGGAACTCATTAGCATATTAGGCCACACCCATGACAGTACAGCTCATGAGCAAATTAGGCCACACCCCCGTGTTACCAGAAGTGTGGTCATCCAGCCACACCCACCTTTTGCTTCTTATTTGTTGTCAACACCCAGGGCTTTTTTTGGAGCAGGAACTCCTTTGCATGATAGGCCACACACCCCTAATGTAGCCAATCCTAATGAGTTTCTGCTGTTGGGTGTGGCCTATTATGCTAACGAGTTCCTGCTGGGCATGGCCAACTTGGGAGCCAGCCAGAACTCTGTTCCTGTGCGCTCCTGCCCAAAAAGAGCCCTGATCAGACTCAAGATTTCATTTCAAAATCAGCTTGTTCTTTAAAAGGCCTTTATTGGCGGTGGTGAGTGTGTTTAATTGTTCGTTTTTATCCACAGCTGAAATGTTGATCTGTTTGTGTCAATGTGCCAATCATTTTTGTTTCTGTAAAGCAGACAAAGGGCTTTAGAATATTATAAATATCCCTGTAGATATTATAGACATTTGGAGCGAATGAAAACGATTTTTGATGAGGCCTTTCTGAAAAGATAGATCTTTTCTGCATTAGTACAGGTAATAAGAACATAAGAGAAGGCAGTGCTAGATCCGGCCAGCGGCCCATCCAGTCCAACACTCTGTGTCACACAGTGGCCAAAATATACCAGGTGCCATCAGGAGGTCCAGCAGTGGGGCCAGGACACGAGAAGCCCCTCCCACTGTTGCCCCCCCCAAGCACCAAGAATACAGAGCATCCCTTGCCCCAGCCTGAAATAGCTTTGCACTCTGCCCAGCTTAGAACTGGGCTAGATCATGTCTGATGGGAGAGCTTTTGGCTCAGTGTTTGACATTATTAAATAGCAAAACTTGGGCTCAAGCATTTCTCCTCCCCATCATGCACTCAGATGCCTCCCGTACTTCCTTTTTCTGTGTGGCAAACCACAGTTTGTCATTACTTCCTGACCAGATGACCACAGGCTGCTTGTAACTAAACCAGAATTGGAAGCCACCGCTTCTGATTCAGCTTTGTTGTGGAAAAACGTTGTTTGCACAAACTGTAGTTTGCCCGGTCTATCGGTTTTTTAAGGTTGCTCATTTAGTACAGAAGTCAGGCTAAAAAAGGTCTGATGCTGCAAATCAAACAAAATAAAACAAAAGGATCTCTGATGGTATCTCTGGTGGATCTCTGATCTCTGAAGAGGATCTCTTACAGCCAGCCAGAGGTCATCCCTGTCCATTATATGGGATTTTTATTTTATCTATTCATTTATTTTTATTTTCTTTATCCCACCTTCTTCCCCAATGGGGTCCCCAGAGCATCTTACATCATTCCCCTCTCCTCCATTTTACCCTCACAACAACCCTGTGAGGTGCACTAAGCCGAGAGAGGGCGTGTGACTGGCCCCAGGTCACCCAGCCAGCTTCTGTTGGCAGAGTGGGGATTCGAACCAGATCCTGGTCCAACACTTTAACCACGACCCCTCGCTGGCTTTCCATTTTATGGTGTTACCTAGTTACAATGCTGAAGAGTGGCTCCAGGGCCTCTGGCAGTCCAGGCACCTCTCCCATCATGACACTCTGTGGTGTCCTTTCCTTCTTGTCTCCCCCGCCGGTTCTCTTAGTTCGTATCCTAAAGGCAGCTTTGGTCAAAGAGGCATCACGTTGCTGGTTGCTGAGATGCCGACATGCCTGAACTGTGACATCAGCACGCTATCCTTAGACTCATTGGCTAGTAGGGAAATGAAACAGGAAGTGCCTGAGAGACAGTCAGAATATGTTCCAGCATGATCCTTCCTGAATCAGATGCAAGAAGTGTATATCCGTTAGACTGACACCCAATAGGAAGGTATCCGCCTCTAGAGATACTCTCCGTGCATCTGATGAAGTGAGCTCTGAGTCATAAAGGCTTAGAATGGAATAAATTCAGCTGCCACTCGATCCTGGCTTCATTTTCCCAGCTATAGATGAAAACAGCTACACATCTGGATTATCAAAGGGAAATGCTTCCCCTGGGAAAGGGCTCTTTGCAATTTCAAAGTCTGCATGCCTCAGTGCCAGTAAAAGCCCCCAACCCCACCTCACTTCCAAAGATACCATTCTACCTACCTTAAGGCTGCATTGGAGCAATGGAAGGTTATATTTTATTTATTATTTATTTATTACATTACATTTATTGATCACCTCGTCCCCATAACTGTGGCGCTCTAGGCGACATACAACATTCTAAAACCATAAAAACGTACAAAAGCCATATCCAGCATTATACAGTAATTAAAAGCAAGTGGTGAAAACTTTTTGCCGTTCCCTCCCATCTGGTCATTAAGCGAACTCCAGAGCATGACGGAAGACAGGAGGGCCTGGCGTGATGTGGTCCATGGGGTCGTGAAATCAAGGTGGTTTTCCAGTCGTTCAAGCCAGGTCTCCCACTGCTCAGGATGGGTGACATCAAATTCAGGGATGATACCTTGGGTGGTGGCCATCTTGCTGACTCCACGTGGCAATGGAACGGTGCTCATTGCGGTGATTGGAAAAACAGGGCACGATGCGGTGCTGGAACCAGGGTCAGCGGTGCGGGGTGCGGTGCTCTGTGGCAAAGCAGTGCGAGGTGCGGTGATTGGAGAAGCGGGGCATGATGCGGTGCTGGAACCGGGGTCAGCAGTGCGGTGTGTGGGGCTCTGTGCGTCGGGGCACGGTGCGATGCTCAGCACTGCGTCTTGTTTGTTCATTCGAATCCCATCCTCGTCGCCAGTGTAAAGTACTGAGCAGGATGTATCGATAGTGATATCAACTCATACTTTATTGAAAGTGAAGAACAAGAGAGAGAATGCCAGCTCGCAGGCCAGCTTATATCCCTAAGGCAAACCACGCCCAAACACACACCCCACACCCGTGATAGGATTATTTACAGTGGCAAGAGTTCCATAGGTCCTTTCTGATAGGAGCGGGCTAGGATCCGCTCTGGCTGTTGTCTCTTGAAGCCTGACCGCATGCGGACCTGACCTCGCACATGGTCGAACTCAGTACACAGCACTCAGGAGGTGGGGGGCTCTCCTTCTTGGGAGGTTTTCAAACAGAGGCTGGATGGCCATCTGACATCAATGCTGATTCTGTGAACTTAGGCAGATCCTGAGAGGGAGGGCAGGGAGGGTTGCCTCAGTGCTTAGTTCTCGTGGCCCTTTCTTGCACGCCCAGGGAAACGCCGGTCACCACTTTGGGCTCAGAAAGCAATTTTTCTCCCCGCCAGTTTGGCTGGGGATCCTGGAGGGGGTTTTGTGCCATCTTCTGGGCACTGGAGTCACTGGGGTTTGTGTGTGGGGGGGAGGTATTTGTAAATTTCCTGCATTGTGGAGGAGATTGGACTAGATGATCCTGGAGGTCCCTTCCAACTCTGTGATTCTGTGACCCGTGACTCCCCTCGGCCCGGCCTGCCCCATCACGCTGCCTCCCACTTAACAGCCCTGGAACGGAATGCTGCAGCAGGATTGCCACGGACACTGTGGCGGCCACAACCAGCAACATTATCGGGGTACCTTTCCCCCCCCATTTGGCTGCCGCGTAACTGTCCCCTTAGGGAGGTGACTAGTGGCAACAAAGGATTGCTCTGCCCTGCTGTTAAGGCAGCAAAATAGGCTCTTCTTTGATGGGAAAGTAATTGTGTCATGTATTTTGATTTCCCCAACATTTTCCAGGTTCTTTCCCCCGGCCTCAAAATGTCCAGAAATTTTACAACTCTGTTTAGAGATTTTAGTTCCCTGTCTTGTAACTATTGGCGGGCCTGTGAAGAGAATCCAAGGGTCCGATCCCCCACCCCCCAGCATGAAGTTGCATGGCCTGCCAACAAATATATCATGCTGGGCTTCTGCTCAGCTGTCTCAGTTTCCACCTTATATGTATATTATGTCCACTGACCGCCACTAGGCGCCAGTGGTATGCAACCGGAGCTTGTCTCCAAAGAACAATAGGGACTAGGATCCTGAGACTCCTAGTTAGCACCTATAGGAACTGTGGCAGGAAGTTTAAACCCTCCAATGGGACCTGTGGGTGTGTCTCAAGGACTGTATATAGTTGGCCATTTTGGCCAGTTCTTTGTATTGTGCTGTGTACCAGTAAACTATGAGCCATTAATCACGTAGCGTCTGTCTTCTCTACGTGTCGAACCCAGTATGCAACAATGTAGAATCTGAATACTGTATTCCTGGCCCAAGGCTGCGACCAATGTCCAAGAGTATGGTTCCTGCCATCTGGAATCATCTAGGGTTGCGAGCTCTGGGTTGGAAAATACCTGGAGACTTTGGGGGTGGATCCAGGAGAGGGCGGGGCTTGGGGAAGGAAGGGACCACAGCAGGGTCCAATGCCAGAGAGTCCACCCTCCAAAGCAGCCATTTTCTCCTGGAGAACTGACCTCGATTGTCTGGAGATCAATTGTAATAGCAGGAGTGGTAGATGAACCTTATCTTTTTTGCTTGTTTGTTTTGTAGATGTTGGCTGACCGGCACAGCCATGAATGCTTTGAAGGGCTCAAGGAGACAGCTTCAGCAAAGAGCAGGTTCTGTGTACAGTACGAGGAGATACTGGTGGTCTTTTATTTGGTTCCCCCCCCCAAAAAAAAGGATCAGAAAGCCATTTGCGAGCCTCCAAATGCCGCGAGACAGGTTAGTTTTACCTAAGTGTACTTTCTTAATTGTACATTGGGGTGATGTTCCAGGTCTGCCCTGTCTTTAAACACGTATTCTGTGGCTCGCCAGTTGTCAGATTGGATGAAAAACTGTTAATCCGAAGATCATACCAGGGAAAACAGATGAAACCCATTTTTTAAAAAATGAAGAGACGACAATTCTCAGCAACCCCATCTACGGAAGCGCCAGTGTTTAAGGCGATCGCTGTACAAATGTCTCCGGCAAGCTCTTTTACTAACTTAGAGGAAAAATCTCACTAATCTCCAAGGCTCAATGCTTAGGTGTTGGATACATGATAAACTTGACATGGTGCTTTCTTAGTGAGCTATGGTCACTAAGTGCTTAGTTCTCATGGGCCTTTCTTACACCCGGGGCAACATAGTACCACCTAACTCATTAAAAATACCATCAAAGTTCCATCCTTGAGTTTTCTTTTTTTTTAAATTTACCTTTGTTATTAGATCTGACTACTTATTTGCAGCCCGTAGAGAAAATCTTTCATGCCTTGATTATTTCATAGGACCTGAGGACAACCTGTACAGATTTTATTTTTATTTTTACCCGTGCAGTTAGTCTTGGAGCAGAGCTGAATGGTGTTTCTCATGTTTACCGAGTAAAGACAAATGACCACTTTACCAAGTGACAACTTGGCACACTCAACCTATAACCACGAGGGAAGGCAGTCATCTGTAGCATGTTGTAATATTCTGTTGTTGTTGTTCAGTTGCACAGTCGAGTCCGACTCTTCGCGACCCCATGGACCAGATTACGCCAGGCCTGCCTGTCTTCCGCTGTCCGCTGAAGTTTGTTCAATTTCATGTTTGTTGCATTGATGACACTGTCTAACCATCTCATCCTTTGCCATCCCCTTCTTCTTTGACCTTCAATCTTTCCCAGCATCAGGGTCTTCTCCAGTGAATGCTCCCTTCTCATTTGGTGGCCAAAGTATTTGAGCTTCAGCTTCAGGATCTGGCCTTCCAGGGAACAATCAGGGTTGATTTCTTTTAGGATTGACTGATTTGATCTCCTTGCAGTCCAAGGGACTCTCAAGAGTCTTCTCCAGCACCATAGTTCAAAAGAATCTATTCTTCGGCGCTCGGCCTTCCTTATAGTCCAACTCTCGCAGCCATACATTACTACGGGGAATACCATTGCGTTGACCATGCAGACTTTTGTTGGCAAGGTGATGTCTCTGCTTTTTATCATGCTGTCTAGGTTTGCCATCGCTTTCCTCCCAAGGAGCAGGCATCTTTTAATTTCATGGCTGCAGTCACCATCTGCAGTGATCTGGGATCCTAGGAACGTGAAGTCTGTCACTACTTCTACGACTTCCCCTTCTATTTGCCAAGGAGTGATGGGGCCAGATGCCATGATCTTAGTTTTTTTGATGTTGAGCTTCAAGCCCACTTTTGCGCTCTCCTCTTTCACCCTGAGCAAGAGGCTCTTTAGGTCCTCTTCACTTTCTGCCATCAGAGTGGTATCATCTGCATATTTGAGGTTATTGATCTTTTCCCCAGCAATCTTAACTCCAGCTTGTGATTCATCCAGGCCAGCATTTCGCATGATGTACTCTGCATATAAATTAAATAAGCAAGGTGACAATATACATCCTTGTCGTACTCCTTTTCCTATGCTAAACCAATCAGTTGTTCCATATCCGGTTCTAACTATCCGGTTCTGTAATATTCTATCAAGTGATTAAGAGAATTCCCGCCTCTCTTTTTACTTCCCAAGGTTTCTGACTGGGTACAGATGTGGTGTAAAATTTTTACTCGCTGCTTGGCAGAACATTACAGGGCCACTGGCTTCTTGCACGGCTATCAGTGTATATATAAAACATACTTTGGTGGCTGCGTTTTTTTTTTTAAAGAAAAACGCTTAAAGCAGATTTACAAATACTAGATCTTTAAATACACATATACATGGACAACATCCAAGGTAAAACACCACGCCCCCAAAATGCCTGCAGGAATCACCTAGCTTCGTGTGGGCACTCCAATTTGTATTTCATGGCTTGGATTCCAGTGGTAGGCAGGGCTCTTTTTGCAGCAGGAACTCCTTTGCATATTAGGCGACACACTCCTAATGTAGCCAATCCTCCAAGAGCTTACAGTAGCGCCTGTAAAAAGAGCTCTGGAAGATGTTGTGCTTCTTGGTTGATTAATTCAAAAAGTATACAAATCACTGGTCTCATTCATTTTCACAGATGTGTCATAACCTGGTCACAAAGATTCTTACAGCTTCATTCGAAGGGCAAAGGCATTATTCAAGCACTGTGGAAATGATCTTCCATCCTTGTTTTCGGAAGAAGAGAGACATCAAAATGATTGAACAGTCCGGAGACTGTCGTCAAAATTTCACCTATTAATATTATTTTGGACACTATACATGTTTATCCATTGTAGACATTTTGTACAAGAATTTCATGTTGGATATCTAAACCTTGTCTAGCGCATTTTTCATAGTTTCCTTTGATTATTTTTTGCCAGAGGAACAATATGACAAAAGAAATAAGTGTGTGTTAACACAGATAACACTTTGCATATCACATAACGGCTTTTATAAAGTGCCGTTGTCTCTAGCCTTCTAGGACTGAACTGCCCTTCATTTGAAGAGCAACCCACCAACAGAGGGCAACATGGCCACACAAATTAATTTCTGCTCCTTCTTTGAAAATTGATGGCTAAACAAAATATTCTGTCAAGATCCAGTTACCTTAAGTATAGGCCTCAACCGCTTTGCCACAAGAAATTAATAAACCTGAACAAAAAAATGCTGCTGAAGACATTTTGGAGATCTTTCAGATGTATGTTCCAAATTCTTACCATCCAGGAAATACATTTGGATACCAAATATATCTGTATTTTTAACATATCTTGGACACTCAGAGAATACTTTTGTATCAGCCCAAACTCTATATCCTTGCAAAATCACTCGAACGGTCAACAGAACTAGTTTTCTGTCACTCGAACACATGCCATTAAAATGCCACAGCATTTGCTACAGCTTGTTATGCATTAGCAAACAGGATGAGAAAACAGAAAATGTACGTATTAAATAGGTACAAATGAAGTCTATGTATCCCATCGTATGCAAGCAATTTGTTTCCACAGGAAATGTTCACACAATCAGAGTTACTCCGATGTCTGAGTACTTTCCTGATTAATAACTTCACGTTTTTACTGTCCTGTGAGTATTTTAACATCTTTACGGCATGCCGGAGTGTCCAAAGTGTTTCCCACATATTATCTACTAAATTTTCATAACAGTCTTGTAGTGTTGGCCAGTATGATTATCTCCAAATTGTGCATGAGGAACTGAAGGTGAGAGAGAATAGTGGCTTGCCGAAGATTATTTACAGTGCAGTCCAAACAGAGTTCACCCTTCGAAGTCCATTTATGTTATTTCTCCTAGAAAGGTGAAACTCTGCTTAGGGTGACACTGGAAAGTGATCCAAGGGTTGAGACAAGGTTTGAACGGAGAGCATCCTAGCTCTAACCATCGCATCATACTAGTTCACAGTTTATAGCTAAGATGTAGTATATAGTAGTTATTTGTACTTTGCATTTTACAGGAAATAAAATTTAACACACACACATGCTGCCCCCAGATTAATGAACCTGAAATCTGAGTTCTGTTTCGTGAAACCAGTCCTGTTCTATGGGATGAGCCCTTGCCAGATCAGACCAAAGGTCCCTCTAGTTCAGTATCCTTCTTTTTCCGTGAAAGGCCTACAAGTAGGAAATGTCTCTCTCGAGGTTTTTAATGAGTCTGTCTCATTTCTGTATAGGACAGAAGAATTCAAAATACAGCACTCCTGATTGGTCAAAGTTATGACTGGTCAATTAGTGGATGATGTAATCACTTCTGTTGGAGAGCCCGTGAGATGAGGCCTTGTGACACGGGGAACATTAATTGCTTAAAGAGTTGCTTGGCGGAAGAGAATAAAAGGCCAACCCCAGACTAGCCAGGAGTAGTCTGAGAAGACAGGGGTGGTCACTCAGAGCATGAAGAGGACAGTTCAGTGGTTGCTGCTAGAGGCAGCATGAAGGACAGCAGAGGAAGAGCTGTCTGAAGAAAGAAGCTTGTGATCTGGAAGGAAAAGGAGAGCGTGAAGGTCAACTGAGCAAGAGATGGAGTCTCCCAGATGTAGAGTCTTGGCGTCCTTATCCCACTGTCCTTGGTGAGCTGTCTTGATCTGAGGGAAATCAGTGGTGTCATACATGTGCCAGTGTCTTCCAAGATGCAGAGAAAGTCAAAGAAGAGCCTTACCAGACAGAAGACAGAAGAACAACACCGTGCTGTCAGTAAAGTTAGGGATCTCTCTCTCTCTCTCTCTCTCTCTCTCTCTCCCCCCCAATATGCATCGCGTTATATTTTGCTTGAATTGAACCTCACTTGCCATGTTGCTGTGACCCACCCAATTTAGAGAGATCCTCTTGAAGCTCTTAACTTTGATTTTCACCACCTTAAATAATTTGTCATCTGCAAGCCTGGCCATTTCACGGTTCACCCTTCCAATTCCAGATCATTTGTGAACAAATTAAAATTGCATAGGTCTTCCTACAGGTCCTTGTGGGATCCCACTGCTTGTCACCCTCTGTTATGAGATGTCCCAGTCCCCCCTGTCCCCCGCTCTGAGAGCAGATGAGCTGCCGCATTTTGTACCCGTTACAATTTCCACGTTTTTAACAGAACTACGTTACCTCCATTAGCTCCTTAAGGAAGAGCAAGATTAAAATGCACTAGATAAATGCCTCTGAGAAGGTTCCTTAACAATGCCAGCGCAGATATATGGGGGAGAGTATCGGGAATGGGCCCTTGGTTAACAACAAAGATCACAGTCAGCCCTAAAGAGGTGGCATGCCTATTGGACAACCGCTTTATTTTCTACAGCGCCAAAGAATGAGGGAGGAGGTGGACCCCCGGAGAAGTATCCCTGCCCTTTTCAAGAAGTGAATGGGATTTTCAATGCCGGTTCCAGTGGCCACTTTGAGAGCAGATATACTTTTCTCCTGACTAAGCAATCTGGCTTTTTATCACTTCCCACCACCTGCTAGGTTAGGAGCCTGACACTTCTGAGATTATTCTGAGCAAGTGTTAGGAGCCACTGGCGGGCGGGCACCCGCATATAGAATGACAGAGAGGGTCCTGATTTAAACGACACCACTGCGGTTCTTGGAGAGGAAGGACAGGTCCCGGCCCAGTGGTCACTACCCCCAGGAGACCATGGACACCACAGAGTACATGGGAGCCCACTTGGCTTTCAAGTCCCGCTGGCACAAGACGGACGAGGAACTATGCCGCCATAGCATGTCCTTCATCCTCCACAAGGCCATTCGGAACGATTTCTTCCAGAGTTATCTCTACCTGCTAGAGAAGCTGCCTCTGGGTGAGTAAGCCGGGTGTGTAAGTGGTGTCCGTGTGTCTGTCTGGTACCCCTTTACTCTGCCTGCCTGCCTGCCTTCCGTGGGGAGCGTACACTGTTCTCCCTTTTCCCATTTTATCCTCACAACGACCCTGCATGGTAGGATAGGCTGAGAGTGTATGGACTGGTCCAAGGTCACCCAGAGAGCTTTGTGTCTTCAGGGATTTAAATGAATGCACAGGTTCTGTACTTTGCGTATGAAATATACGACTTCCAAAAGCCAGTTTGGTGTAGTGGTTAAGTGCGCGGACCCTAATCTGGGAGAACCGGGTTTGATTCCCCCACTCCTCCACTTGCACCTGGTGATGTGACCTTGGGTCAGTCACAAGCTCTGGCACAGCTGTTCTTGAAAAAGAGCAGTTTCTGTCAGAGTTCTCTCAGCCCCACCTGCCTCACAGGGTGTCTGTTGTGGGGAGGGGAGGCGACAGGACTTTGTAAGCTGCTCTGAGACTCCGAGTGAAGGGCGAGGTATAAATCCAATCTCTTCTTCTTCTTCTACTTCATCAATCACAGAGGTTCTGAACACCTCAGACGATCTGCCCCAGAGGACCATGGGTCAGCCTGGCACTGAAAGGGGGAAGGATGCAGTCTGTACATGCGCTTAGAAAAATGTATTTCAGTCCCACGGGCGCTTACAAAAAGCTTATGGGGCTACAGATGCAATCCTGTGACTGCTGTAAACCCTGTCTCAAATTAGTCTGGGGGAGGGAGGGAGGAAGAGCGTTTGAGTTGCACTGAGATGTATCAGCAAATCTCACCCAAGTTAGTTAACTGATGTGTCAAGCAATGTTCCCTATAAGCTGTGGAGTCTTGTGAGCAAAAATTCTACTTTGTGAGCTCGTGGCATTAAAGTTGTGAGCGAGTGATTTGGCTACTGCATAAATTAGTTTGCTCTGGAGCCCTCCTTCCTGAGCTAAGATGAAAATGTGTGAGCCGGAGGCTAAAAATCTGTGAGCTAGCTCACACTAACTCAGCTTAGAGGGAACACTGGTGTCACGGTGTACCAGGGTGGCAACGGTATTTCTGGGTACTTTATTTTGAGTTTGCAAGGCTCCGAGACTCCCCCCCCCCCAGTGGTATCAAATGAATCAGTCTATTTGTTCTTGAAGTCCTGATGGGCCGTTATCCTTAAATGGGAGGGGATGTGGGCAAATCACATTAAAAAAGACAGGCTGTACTCAATCAGGAGCATAAGTTCTGATAAGCCTCTTTATGTTTAACAACTAGTAAAAACCAGCGGGTGATCCTGGATAGGTTTGTTGAAGAGAACACGTGGATCGGAGGAGATGTCAAGATTTACTTAATCTTGGCAGTGTCCAAATCTTGACTCTTATTTTTTTTTTTTTTTTGCAAAAACATCCCCTCTTCCGGTTAAGTAGTCCTTAACTGCCTACTTTCTCCTCTGCATCCGTTGATATTACCCCAGAACCTGGGTGTGATTGGAACAAGCATTGTACAAGAAAATTTGCTGACGCTTAACACAGGTACATGTCTGGTCAGTTCCTGAATGGAAGATGTCCTTGCAAGACCTATGTACACTGCCTTGAGATCCATGGTGAAGTAAAAGGAAGTAAGTAAAGGTAAAGGTTCCCTTGCCCGAAAACCTCTAGGGTTGCAGTGGTCATCTCCGTTTCAAAGCCAAAGAGCCAGCGCTGTCCGAAGACATTTCTGTGGTCATGTGGCCGGCATGACTAAACACCAAGGCGCACGGAACGCTGTTACCTTCCCACCGAAGTGGTACCTATTTATCTACTTGCAATTTGTTGCTTTCGAACTGTTAGGTTGGCAGGAACTGGAACTAGAGATGGGAGCTCACTCCGTCATGCGGCACTCTCAGGTCTCAAACTGCTGAACTACTGACCTTCCACAGCCTGCAGTTCAGCGTCTTAACCACTTCAGCCATTTACAGTAAATTCAAAGGAACATATACAGTTGTCTTACTCTGAGTCAAACTACTGGCTTACCCACTGGGGTGTCATCTGCTTGTCCTGGCAGGTCCTTTATCCTACTACTGTATCCTGAGCTCCTTTTCAAGTGAGGATGCCAAAGATCAGACCTAAGAGAGGACTATCTGCATTCAAGTCATACGCTGCCCCACTAAGCACAATCCTTTTCTGGAGGTCATATTTACCAGCATCCGGAAATGTCCCTGGGTCATCATTCCATCCACTGCGTAATCTGTGATTGGTTGGGTTTATTTACACGATTCATTCAAGAAGCAGCAGCAGCCAATAGGAAGGGAGAACCCCCTAAAGCAGCTGCCTATTTCTCTGAGCCAGTTCATCAAGCCAGCGTGGTGTGGCGGTTAAGAGTGGAGGACTGTAATCTAGAGAACTGGGTTTGATTCCCCCACTCCTCCACATGAAGTCTGCTGGGTGACCTTGGGCCAGTCACAGTTCTCTGCAAGCTCTCTCAGCCCCACCTACCTCACAAGGTGCCTGTTGTGGGGAGAGGAAGGGAATGTGATTGTAAGCTGCTTAAAGAGACTCCTTAGAGGACAGGAAAGTAGGGTATAAAAACCAAATATTCTTAGGCTTCTTCTTCTCTGGCCCAAGAGAAGCTTGTAAGCTATGTTGGGGCTAGATCAGGTTTGAAGGGCACATATGCAGTGGGACAGCAATGGTGTGTGAGAGAAAGTAAAGGACGTGGAGTGCCCAGTTCCCATGTGCTCCCAGTTTTCTGGGAGATAGTGCCCGGTACTGCTGCGCATGGTAACTGTTTATCTGCAACGTTTCAATTGTGCACTCTCTGTACTGCATGCTCACCAAGGTGGCTTCATATTGGTAATAAAACTAACCATCTCATTAAAACAATAATATTAGTAATGATATAATAAAAACAATGGGAACTACAAAAAAACCCTGAACCTGTCAACGGTGGCATTAAAATCAATAAAAGTGGACTGTCTTAACTTCATTGAAGGAGGTCATGAGGGGGAGGCAGAAAGTGGCTAAAAAGGATCAGCAGACTCCAGGGGTGGAGTCGTATGGGACGGGTCAATCCAGAACCTGAAAGGGGAAAATTTCCAGCTGGCACTGAAAATTAAAGAGGGTCAACAGAGGGTGGAGCTGCCTGCTGCTGGATCAAGGATCTCCGTAGGTCCAACACGCTGGTCCTGTGTTGCACATCACGTCCTATAGCTGGCCCTGCAGAAAGCATTAACATTTGTATTTTAATACCTGTCAGAATGAGGGAACCCCTTTACACCTTTTAAATACGCATCGGCAGGGCTTTTTTTGTAGAAAAAGCCCGGCGGGACCTCATTAGCATAATAGGCCACACCCAACAACAGAAACTCATTAGCATATTAGGCCACACCCCCTGACAGCACCCCAGGCAGCATATTAGGCCACACCCCCATGTTACCAGAAGTGTGGCCATCCAGCCACACCCACCTTTTGCTTCTTGCTCTGTTTACCTTGTTTGTTGTCAAAACCCAGGGCTTTTTTGTAGCAGAAACTCCTTTACATGTTAGGCCACACACCCCTAATGTAGCCAATCCTAATGAGTTCCTGCTGTTGGGTGTGGCCTATTATGCTAATGAGTTCCTGCTGGGCATGGCCAACTTGGGAGCCAGCCGGAACTCTGTTCCTTTGCGTTCCTGCCCAAAAATAGTCCCGTGCATCCGACATTCATAGTGTAACCCCCGTGATACCAGATGCTGTGCATCCAAAGGGGCTGGCGCAGTGGCTTCCTCGTGCCTCGAAAATAACAGCTGCCCAGTAGGAACACAGGAGAAGCCATGTTGGATCAGGCCAGTGGTCCATCCAGTCCCACACTCTTCTGTGTCACACCGTGGCCAAGACCCAGGTGCCCTCAGGAGGTCCACCAGTGGGGCAAGAACGGCAGAAGCCCTCCCGCTGTTGCCCCCCAAACACCAAGAAGACAGAGCATCCCTGCCCCGGACAGAGTCTTCCATCTGTACCTTGTGGCTAATAGCCACCGACAGACCTCTGCTCCATATATTTATCCAGTCCCCACTTGGAGCTGTCTATGCAGGAACTAGTTGTTGCCTTCACAAAGTAAGAGAGGAGTGAGCCTTATGTACCCAAACATTTTTAAGAGTAACTGAGTCACACCTCCTGCCTTCCAAATCTTAACAACTGTCTCATTTTTCCTAGTGGTATATCCATTTTTACTGGAGGTGGAGAATAGTTATTTCAATGTGCAGACAAGTTTGATGCTTCAGGACCTGTAGAGGTGGCTTGGTAGTAGTGCTAATTCCCATATACACATCCGTGTGTGTGTGCATGCGTGCTGGGGAGAGCTCTGGGGAAAAACCCAGTTTTGAGTGTGATATCTTTGGAATCGGCAAGTGTCAGCTATAGGGGCACCTACTGGGCAATGCCTATGCCGTCACTAACATTTTTGGTGTGAAGCTTGTGAAAAACAGATGTATATGCAGAGAAAAATATGCTGCTCTGTCAACCTACCTGATGCATGAGGAGTAGAGTAAACCGGGACTGACACACATTTTTTACATAAGAAGCAGCTTGCTATATAAAAATATTTTTTAAAAAAAATAAACAGCAGCTTGTCAAGTGACTATTTGATTTCCCTCTATATCTATGTTTGACATGGTTTCTGAAGCTAGGTTAACACCATGGATTAAAAACATGCAGCGGATAGTCATAAGATGCCCTAATAGCTCTTACCTCAGAGATTTAAAGGTGGTGAGATAGAACATCGTTCCCCATGTCTACAGCAATGCTCCCTCTAAGCTGTGGAGTCTGGTGAGCAAAAATTCTACTTGGTGAGCTACTGGAATTAAAATTGTAAGCAAGCGATTTGGCTACTGCATAAATTAGTTTGCTCTGGAGCTATCCTTCCCTTTTTTTAAAAAATAATTTTTTATTAATTCCAAATCTTACAAATTAATTACAAGCTTTTTTACAGCAAGGAAATGAAATTAACACTCTTTAATAATAATCTACTACAGGTTGCTAGCTGTATTCTGCTTCTGCCTCATTTATATATTGTAATAATTAATTAAATCTCATAGAAATTGGCACGCCTAAATAAATATTTCTGCCTCTCAGATCCAGTACAAATACTTTATTTATAAACACTATTTCCCATAATTTTCCATATCTCTATTTGAGTAATATTTTGTTAGATCTCCTTATGTTTATGACCATATATTCTATATGTATTTTGTTTCAAGATTTATATTAGAAGATGAAAATAAAATAAAATAGAAAGGAAGAAGAAGAAGAGATTGGATTTATATCCTGCCCTTCACCACCCAAAGGTATCTCAGAGTGGCTTACAAACTCCTTTCCCTTCCCCTCCCCACAATAGACACCCTGTGAGGTAGGTGGGGCTGAGAGAGCTCTGACAGAAACTGCACTTTTTCAAGGACAGCTCTTATCAGAACTATGGCTTGCCCAAGGTCATCCAGCCAAGTGCAAGTGGAGGAGTGGGGAATCAAACCTGGTTCTCCCAGATTAGAGTCCGCGCACTTAATCACGACACCAAACTGGCTCTCTACACCAAACTGGCAAATATATTACACCGTTTCATTACTGTGCTGTCTTAATATCTTTTACTAAGATTATGTTCTTCTTCTTTAACTGGAGCTCTTCTAATCAGCGTTCTCTCCCACCGGGACTCCGGAGCAGTTCCGAAGAAGACTCATAGAGTGAGTCTTACCCATTGGGGAGGTGTGGGAGGGAGGTGTCCTGTTAGCCCTTCCTCTACACTTTGTATTCCAGACTAGTTTTCCTGGAGAGAAGATAGAAGGAAAAAGAAGGGAGGGGGAAGAAACTCTGTAACTGCAATCTCCTCCTATGAAATTCTTTACAGTCTTAGGGTACCTTCTTCTTCTTCCGGTTACCCATTCTTAACTTTTAGCCTGAGTCCGATTCCAATGCCTTCAGAAGCTCCTCACCAGATGTTAAATCATGGGCTGTATATATGCATCCTTGGTGTGTAACCAATATATGACCAAGCAGAAGCCAATGGTGCCTATAGTTCCTCTCCGCAAGCTTTTGCACAATTGGGCACATGTTTTTCCTGGCATTTAATATTTCAGAAGGAATATCTGGATACAGCTGAACCAGAGTATCCTCAAGCTTCAGGCCTCTGTTCTTTCTAGCGATTTCCAAAAGGTTCCACTTAATCTTTGTATCCTTAAGTTCTGCCACAATATCTGGTATCATTGCTGGCAAGCCTGTTTGGGGAGGGTTTAAACAATAGGCATTGTTTACCACAGGCCCTGGAAGCTGTATAATTCCCTCTAGCCACTCATTTAAAGAGGCAGTAGGTCCTTGTTTAAATCAAAGTTCGGGGAAATTCCACGAAATTTTACTTTAATTTCCCGTAATTTAATTTTAGATGCAACTGCTCAGCTCCTCTGTCACTCTGCCCCCCCACAAAAGCCATCCTTCCTGAGCTAAGACAAAGATGTGCGAGCCGGAGGCTAAAAAACTGTGAGCTAGCTCACACTAACTCAGCTTAGAGGGAGCACTGGTCTAGAGATGTAAAGTTTCTGCAAATGTTGAAGCTACAGGTTAATCGTTTATGGATGTTTTTAATTGTGTGTGTGTGTGCATTTTATGTAAGCCGCACTGAGCCTGCCCTGGCAGGAAGGACGGGGTATAAAAAGATCTAATAAATAAATAAATAAAGCCAGAATTTGTGGGGGGGGAATGATAATATGTTTGCTATACTTGTTCTTCTTTTGCTATCATCACAGCTGACTTATGGTGATCCTGTAGGTCGGGTTTTCAAGGCAAGAGACGTTCAGCGTTGGTTTGCCATTGCCTGCCTCTGCCTAGTATTCCTTGGTGGTCTCCCATCCATCTACAGGATCCCATCTTTAACGTGATTGAAAGATCAATTTTATGCTGAACACTTTACTGTAATAATATGACTGTTTTATCTTGTTTTTAATCTGGTTTATATGTTTCATGTATTTGGCACATAGCGCCCTAAATGTAAGCCGCCCTGAGCCCTTTCGAGGGAAGGGCGGGACAGAAACCCAATAAAATAAAATAAATAAATAAAAAATCCAAATACTAGCCAGGGCTGGCCCTGCTTCGTTTGTGAGATCTAACAAGATAGGGCTATCCTGGGCTATTTAGGTCAAGGCATGCAATACTTCCTGACAGACCTTCTTTTACTGATTTAACAACATAAAGCACACCATGTATAATATTGTACTATTTGGCATATTTATGGATTTAAAAGTATAAATGTCTTAGTTTTTTATGTAGAATATTGCAAATATACCCATTACTTGAGAGTGAGTTGCAAACTGCTGCATCCTTAACACACGTCTTTTCTGTCAACTGAGAGGTAGGGGGGGAAATTAAAAACTGGAGGTAGAAAACAAATTTTGTAGTAAGCAAAAGTGAGTATGTTATCTGAGCAGAAACACTTCCAGTCACGATATGTAGGAGGACCAGCACATTTTGATATCAAGCTTCATAACGTCAGAAACACTGAACTTTTAAATTATGTACTCTCATCAACTTGTTATAATTGTTATTGTTGCCAGAATTATTCACATTTAAAAGATTAATATATTATTTAAAATATGTTGTTTATGTCTACAATATATAGGGTTGCCAGGTCCTACCTGTCCCGGATATTCTGCCCATTGTGTCACCAACGTTGGGGGATGATGGTTTAGTTTTGGGGCAAAACGCTAGGGTTTTTTACTTCATAACCATAGAGTTTGCCCAGAAACTAGAGTGTTACCCTCAATGTCGGTGACATGATGATATCACTTCCAGGTGACATCATTGCATCGGGCATGTCATGTGGTGATGTCCCTGTTTAGGGGTGGGTTTCCCCTCACCAGCCAGCTGGCTGGCAGCAGATCCCGGCCCCTAAAAGCGGGGGAACCCCCGCTGGCACCTGGTGATTGGGAACCCTAACGATATACATAGATATTTTGCCTTAAAATTTCATACAATGAGTTTTTGAGTAAAGCAAGGGGTCCCCAACTTTTTCAAGCCTGTGGCAACTTTGTAATTCTGACACAGCATGGTGGGTGCAGTCACAAAATGGCTGCCGCAGGAAGCAGACCAGCCACAAAATGGCTGCTGCAGCATGCTTTAGTCACATAGTGAAGATCTTGTGCTGTGGTGGCAGCTGCTGCTGCAGCAGTGTTTTTAAAAAACCCGCACAGCCAGTCCATATCCTTACTGGGTAAAAACGCCAACTGGTCTCACCCACTTTCTAAAAACACTTGGTGGGCGCAAGGAAAGGTGTAGGCAGGTGCCATGGGGGACCCCCAGTAAAGCTTTTGTCCTAGGAAGGGATTTACTCATGCCAAACATAAAATGGGGGGGGGGGGAGAGACAGTACTTCCTAATTTTCTCCCTTGACAAGTTGGAAAAGTCCTCAGTTTTTCAAGTGCTGTCTACGTTGATGGAGAAAACTGTTTATTGTTTACAGCATTCGTATCCCGCCTTGCTGCCCTTATGAGGGCCACCAAGGTGGCTAACAGTTTAAAACATACATAATAAAAAATCACATTTTAAAACCATTAAAATCAACCTTCCCCCAAACACGCATCATTAAAACAATTTAAAAAACAATTAAAATACACACAAAACATAAAAATCTTCTCAAGGAAAATTTCCCTCATTTCAAATTGTGGCCTTTCCTCCCCACCCCCCCCGCCCCAGTGGTCTCCCAAAATTTCTGGGAAAGTCCTTGAAAAAATCTTTTCCCCCAGATTTTTTCAGGGCCTTTTTTCCTCTCGAGCCTTCACATCTCTACTCCGGACACACTCATCTCAGTGACATTTTTGGTCAAGAGGTTTTGCTGGGTTTGGCTTGTGCTTGAAAACCTGTCAAATGTCTTTGATCCAAAGTGACAGTGGGACAAAAGAAATGCCTGGTAAATTGCTGGTAACAATGCCTCTACCGTCCCCCTTCCAATGTTATCTCTCTCCATCCATCAGTCTTTATATGCCTGCATTTAATATATTTTGCTGGAGATATAAAGGTAAAGGTAAAGGTTTCCCTTGCTCGAAAGCCAGTCGAATCCGACTCTAAGGTTGCAGTGCTCATCTCCATTTCAAAGCCGAAGAGCCAGCGCTGTCCGAAGACATTTCCGTGGTCATGTGGCCGGCATAACTAAACACCAAGGTGCATGGAACACTGTGACCTTTCCAACGAAGTGGTACTTATTTATCTACTTGCAATTTCTTGCTTTCGAACTGCTAGGTTGGCAGGAGCTGACCTTCCACAGCCTGCAGTTCTGCGTCTTAACCACTTGAGCCAGGGTCAAAAGAAGATCTGAGGTACTCTTCCTTTCCTAGTTGTAGTATTTAGCAACATATGAATGGAAATCATGACTGCCGCATCATCACCACAATCTGTGGTTCATCTGCCTGTTTACTGCCATTCTGCGAGATCTTTTTACGCAGAGTACATGAAAGCAAATCAGTAAAGGGTATAAAACCCCTCAGGTTTGATCCTCGCTGGGCTTAAATGTTCACTTGCGGTATGCATTTCTCCAGCATAACCTAAATGTGTAACGGATTAAAGGTTTAATAGTATCCGCTCAGCAGTTGTCTTAAGTATGTGATGACAAGGAGGCTGGGAACGAAGCTTTTGTTGGATGGGAGCAAGAGCCCGGCCATGCTGTTTAGATCAAGCCAAAATGGTGGTGTTCCCTCAGTCTGTTTTGCTGCGGCTTATTTCCATTGCCTTTTCTTTCTTTCTTTTTTCTTTTTTTTCAATAATTTTTATTGCTTTTCTAAAAACTACACAGAAAATCAAGGGAAGGGTCAACTACATACTACGAGAGAAAGTAAAGATAACCACTAAAAACCCAAGATCATATATTGTTTACAGTCATTTTACGCTTAAAGATATATTAGTGTAGTATAAATGAAAAAGATTAGTAGATACATCCAGTATCATTAACTATATAAAGAGCCTGAGTCCCGTTAGAAACATCTTAAATTCAAGCTTTAGAGATTTCTTTTTTCTGAGATTATAGTCTTGGTTGGCTTTAGGAGTTTTAGGAGCCACTGCCCCTAATTCTGAGTCAGATTCTTCCTCAGTGGAGGTTGATGAAAGTTCTCTGTGGCTTCTCTGGTCGCTGTCCTCTTCACAGACATCCTCCCGAGGCTTTGACGGCTTTTCTGGCTTTTGTAATTTTTCCCAAAAATCTTTAGCCTTTATGAGAGAGTCAATCCTTTCTTTCTTATCATTGTATTTGAAGAAGATGCCTTCTGATATAATCCATTTGTAGGGGATAGATGATTTTTGCAAAAATTGAACCAAGTCTTTATATTTCCTCCTCTTCTTTCTTATTTCAAAGGGAATGTCTTTTAAAACTTTAATTTCCTTGTTGTTTTTATGTTAGCTTCATTAGTCGCTTTAAGTATCTGGTCTCTGAAAAGCCTTTTGGAGAATTTCACATAAATTTCGCCGGGCAGATTATTTTTCTTAATACATTCTGAATATGTCCTGTAGGCCATATCCATCTCGTATTGCAAAAGATCCACTTTCAAATCTGCTACCGGTTCCAAGGCTTCACTCAAAATCTTTTTAAGATCTTCTCCTTTTGTCTCTGGAGTGCCTTGAAATCTCAAAACATAATTTGACTTTTCCATTTGCCGCTGCAGAAGTTGGAGTTCGTTGAAGGTCCTCTCTTTCTCCCCTTTCTCTACCCGTTTTTGAAGTTTAATCACTTTTCCATTGCCTTTTCCAGCAGCTTGCAAGGATTGCCATCCATATCATCAAGAAGAGCACGTCTCGGGAAAGGACTCTGTGGCGAAGCATCTGCTTTGCATGCAGAAGAGCCCAAGTTCAATCCCTGGCATCGCCATTTAAAAGGACCAGGCAGTAGGTAGTGTGAAAGATCTCCAACCCTGGAGAGCTGCTGCCAGCCAGAGGAGACTGAGACCTTGCTAGACCAAGGGTCCGGCTTGGTATCAGGCAGCTTCACGCGTGTGCCTTGATTTCCTTTCGTTAGTGCCTGGTTCATTGTGCCTAGTTCATTCAGTTTGGGACCCCTGATACGGTGGTGGGAGAAAGTGCCATCAAGTCATAGCCGACTTATGGTTGACCCACCAGGGTTTTCAAGGAAAGAGACGTTCAGAGGTGGTTTGCCATTGCCTGCCTCTGCCTAGCAACCCTGGTATTCCTTGAAGGTCTCCCATCCAAAGACTACCAGGGCCAACCCTGCTTAGCTTCCAAGATCAGACGAGAGCAGGCTCGCCCAGTGTACCCTCTTTGAATCACCTGAGTTTGTTCATTTGCTGGCAAGTGGACATTCTCACCCACTGAAGATGCATTTGAGCCTCTTGCCCATATCCGTATCCTGGGAGATAGCTGCTAAGGCAGGAGAGGATCTGGAAGATAAAATAGTGCCAGTCCCGTACCGCTATTATCTGGGAAAGCATGCAGGAGGAAAAGAAGAAGAAGAGATTGGATTTATACCCTGCCCTTCACTACCCAAAGGAGTCTCCGAGTGGCTTACAATCCCTTTCCCTTCTCCTCCCCATAACAGACACCCTGTGAGATAGAGGGGGCTGAGAGAGCTCTTTCAAGGACTGCTCCTGAGAGAACAGCTCTGAAAGAATTTATGACTGACCCAAGGTCACACCAGTAGCTGCATGTGGAAGAGCGGGGAATCAAGCCCAGTTCTCCCAGATTAGACTCCACCCTCTTAACCACTTCCCTTGCAGTGGCTTTGGGGGAAATTCAGGACATTGGGCAATCAGTCTGTGGATGCCTCATCTTGTTACATCTCATTTGGAACACCATCAAAGGTGGGGAAAGAGACAGGTGACGGCAGAAAGTTTCCAGGCTCCTAAAATGACAACAGATAGACGTCCATGCCGGAACAGTTGCACGCAACAAACATGGATTGCCAGACCGTAATGTGTTATGGAAGCATGTGTGCACATCATGTAATTAGAAAGGTATCTGGTAGGCACATTGCCGCTCTGCTCGGAGCTTCTAGATCTTCAGTGAAATTTATGTTCTGCATTAGAGTCAGCTGGTCAACAAAGCGAGCCCAGGAACATTCCATCCATCTCTGAACGGCTGCCTACGAGATCAGCCCCGACGGCGTCCCAGAGGCTCCATCGATCTATCCGAGATGCTCAGAGGTAGAAATAAATTGAGCTTGCTTGCAGGATCAGTGGCATCCACTACTGCTCCTCTTGGCAAACGCAGAGTAATCATTCAAGCACTGTGCAGGGATGCTGTTGGCTGACCACTGTGAAGCTGTGCAGCAGCTGTGCGTTGGGGCACAGCTCCTCCAAGCCAGGATCATTTGGTTTCGATTAGGGATCTTGTTCTTCATTGTTCACACCTGGAAGCCCCATGTCAGTGGCTCAATGGCGAGACCGTCGGACTCCCTCTTCAAAGGGAGGGAAGTTAGTGCTGCCTTGGCCTGGTGCCTGCAACCGAGGTCCCCTGAAGTGTGATGCGGTCACTGCTAAATGAGGTCCCAGCAAGACTCTTGCTTCTTCCACAGTCTGCTCACGTCTCGGCGTTATAAACAGCCAAAAAATGAAAATAAAAATGGGGAGGGCAGATGGGGGGGGGGGAAGCTAGGGGCACAAGCATATAAAACATATTAGATCAGTAGAAAAGAGCCCCGTAGCACCTTAGTAAAGGCATAAGAACATAAGAGAAGCCAATGTTGAATCAGGCCAATGGCCCATCTAGTCCAACACTCTGTCACACAGCGGCCAAAATATACCAGGTGCCATCAGGAGGTCCAGCAGTGGGGCCAGGGCACCAGAAGCCCTCCCACTGCTGCCCCCTCCAGCACCAAGAATAGAGTGCATCACCTGCCCGAGACTGAGAGTTCCCATCTATACCCTGTGGCTAATAGCCACTGGTGGACTTCTGCTCCACATGTTTATCTAATTCCCTCTTGAAACTGTCCATGCTTGCAGCTGCCACGACCTCCTGTGGCAGTGAATTCCATACGTTAATCACTCTTTGGGTGAAGAAGTATTTCCTTTTATCTGTTCTAACCCGACTGCTCAGCAATTTCATAGAGTGCCCACAAGTTCTTGTATTGTGAGAAAGGGAGAAAAGTACTTCTTTCTCAACCTGCTCAATCCCATTCATAATCTTATAAACCTCGATCATGTCACCTCTCAGCCGTCGTTTCTCCAAGCTAAAGAGCCCCAAGCATTTTAACCTTTCTTCATAGGGAAGGTGTTCCCACCCTTTTATCATTCTAGTTGCCCTTCTCTGCACTTTTTCCAATGCTATAATATCCTTTTTGAGATGTGGTGACCAGAACTGTACACAGTATTCCAAATGAGGTCGCACCAATGATTTATACAGGGGCATGATAATACTGGCTGATTTGTTTTCAATTCCCTTCCTAATAATCCCCAGCATAGTGTTGGCCTTCTTTATTGCAGCTACACATTGTCTAGACATTTTCATTGAGTTATCCACTACGACTCCAAGATCTCTCTCTTGGTCCGTCTCTGCCAGTTCAGACCCCATCAACGTGTATTTATATTTAGGATTTTTGGCTCCAATGTGCATCACTTTGCACTTGGCCACATTGAACCCCATTTGCCACATTGACGCCCACTCACCCATCCTCAACCGATCCCTTTGGAGTGCCTCACACTCCTCCCTGGTTTTCACCACCCTGAACAACTTCGTGTCATCTGCAAATTTAGCCACATCACTGCTTACTCCCAATTCCAAATCGTTAATAAACAAGTTAAAAAGCATCGGACCGAGTACTGATCCCTGTGGTACCCCACTGCTTACCACCCTCCACTGAGAAAGTTTCCCATTTATACTCACTCTCTGTTTCCTATTTATAAGCCAGTTTTTGATCCACAAGAGGACTTGTCCTTTTATCCCATGACTATTGAGCTTACTTAGGATCCTTTGATGAGGAACTGTATCAAAAGCTTTCCGGAAGTCAAGGTAAATAATATCTATTGGGTCCCCCTTGTCCACATGTTTGTTCACTCCCTCAAAAAACACTAACAGGTTAGTGAGACAAGATCTTCCCTTACAGAACCCATGTTGAGTCTGCCTCAATAGTTTTTGTTCATCAATGTGCCTACTAATTCTTTCCTTAATAACAGTTTCCACCAACTTACCCGGTATCGATGTCAGACTGACTGGCCTGTAATTTCCCGGATCTCCCCTGGAGCCCTTTTTAAAGATGGGAGTGACATTAGCTACCTTCCAGTCCTCAGGAATGGAGGCAGATTTTAAAGAAAGATTACATATTTTTGTCAGGAGACCCACAAGTTCACATTTGAGTTCTTTCAGAACTCTCGGATGAATGCCATCCGGGCCTGGTGATTTATTAATTTTTAAATTGTCCATCAGTTGGAGGACTTCCTCTCTTGTTACCGCAATCTGATTCAGGTCTTTCAAACCCCCTCCCGAAATCGGTGCTTCTGGAGTGGGCAAACACTTCTCCTCTTCCACAGTGAAGACAGAGGCAAAAAATGCATTCAGCTTCTCAGCCATTTCCCTATCATCCTTCACTACTCCTTTTACCCCTTGGTCATCCAAGGGCCCCACTGCCTCCCTGGCTGGCTTCCTACTTCTAATGTATTTGAAGAAAGTTTTATTGTTGGTCTTTATGTTTTTTGCGATATGCTCCTCATATTCCCTTTTTGCTTGCCTGATCACAGACTTGCATTTTATTTGCCATAGTCTGTGTTCCCTTTTATCAACCTCACTAAGACTAGCTTTCCACCGCTTAAAGGAATCCTTCTTACTTTTTACAGCTTCCATTACTTTATTTGTTAACCATGCAGGCTTTTTTCTATACCTATTTGTACCTTTCCTAACTTGCGGTATATATTTTTTCTGAGCTTCTAGGATTGTCTTTTTAAATAGTCTCCAAGCTTCCCCAATGGTTTTGACCTTCTCCACTCTTCCTTTCAATTTCTTCCTCACATGTCCCCTCATACCAGAGAAGTTACCCCTTTAAAGTCAAAAGTGGTTGTGTCAGTCTTTTTGGGCAACTCCCTATCTGTACAAATGTTAAACTCAATGACATTATGGCCACTGTTCCCAAGTGGTGCAATCACTTTTACATCTCTCACCAGGTCTTGGGTGTTACTTAGGACCAAACCCAGGATCGCCTCTCCCCTGGTAGGATCTGTGACCATCTGTTCCACAGCACAGTCATTGAGAGTGTCTAAGAACGCAATCTCTTTTTCCCGACTAGAACTCATATTGACCCAATCAATGTGTGGGTAGTTAAAGTCGCCTATTACAACACAGTTATTTCATCTAGCCGCTATCTTTAATTCATTCATCATTTTATAATCCTCCTCTATCTTTTGATCTGGTGGGCGATAACAAACTCCCACTGTTAAGCCTCCTTTTGGACCTACTATTTCAACCCATAGCATTTCCAGAAGTGAATCCAATTCTCTTACCCTCTCAATCTTACTGGACGGTATACCCTCTCTGACATACAGAGCCACCCCACCTCCAACCCTTCCCCCCATCCTTCCGATATAATTTATAACCAGGAATCACCGTATCCCACTGATTTTCCTCATCCCACCAAGTTTCTGAAATACCCACAATGTCTATTTCCCCCCCAACACCAAGCATTCCAACTCCCCGATTTTACCTCGGAGACTTCTAGCATTTGTGTATAAACACTTATAGTTTCCCAGGTTTGTTAAGCCCACAGCCTTCCTCTTGCTGCCTCGAGACCTTGCCAGGCAGTTCCTATCATTAGCCACAGTCTCAGTGGACAATTGTAATCCATTTCCTTGTACAAAAGTAATAGCTACCCCTTCATCTCTTTGAGATGAGCCATCCCGAACCAGAGACTTTTCATCTCCTGTCGGCTTTCCCCCATTATTCAGTTTAAAAACTGCTCTGCCACCTTTTTGATTTTGAGCGCCAGCAGCCTGGTTCCTTCTCGGGACAAGTGGAGACCGTCCCTTTTGTACAGCTCCCTCTTGTCCCAAAAAGCATCCCAGTACCTAACAAACTTGAACCCTTCCCCCCTACACCACCGTCTCATCCACGCATTGAGACTCCTGATCTGTGCCTGTCTCTCCGGCCCTGCGTGTGGAACAGGTAGCACTTTCGAGAAGGCTACCTTGGAGGTCCTGGCCTTGAGTTTCCTGCCCAGCAGCCTAAATTTCTCCTCCAGGACCTCACGACTGCATTTCCCCACATCGTTGGTGCCGATGTGCACCACAACCACTGGCTCCTTCCCAGCACTATCTACCAGCCTATCTAAAACACGCGTAATGTCCGCTACCTTCGCACCAGGCAGGCAAGTCACCATACGGTCAGTACGCGGGTTCGCCACCCAGCTGTCTACCTGCCTAAGGATCGAATCACCAACTACCAAGAGCCCCCCTCCCACCCTTCCCAGGGACAGTTCCTTGGTACGAAAGGATACCCGTTCACCAGCTGAAGAAGAGGTCCCTTCTGAGGGCACATTCCCCTTATCCTCAGCATGGTGCCCCTTTTCCCCTTGACCTTCATGCTCCCTGGCAGCAGCCGGGCTGCCAGATCCAGAGTGGGCAAAGGTTCCCCCGCTCGGAAGCCAGTCGAATCCGACTCTGGGGTTGCGGTGCTCATCTCCGTTTCAAAGCCGAAGAGCCAGCGCTGTCCAAAGATGTTTCCGTGGTCATGTGGCCAGCATGACTAAACACCAAGGTGCACGGAACGCTGTTACCTTCCCACCGAAGTGGTACCTGTTTATCTACTTGCAATTTTTTGCTTTCGAACTGCTAGGTTGGCAGGAGCTGGAACTAGAGACAGGAGCTCACTCCATCTTGCAGCACCCGGGTCTTGAACTGCTGAACTACTGACCTTCCACAGCCTGCAGTTCAGCATCTTAACCACTTGAGCCACCGCAGCTCATTAACCTTAAAGCACCTTAAAGACTAACAAAATTTGTGCAAGGGTATATGGGCTTTTGTGAGTTACTGCTCATTTCTGCAACACGACCTCTCCTGAGTGTGTTCAGGCCTAATCACAAAACGCTATTCTGCCACAATCCTTTGATTAACATGTTATGTACGCGGAACGCCTCCAGGGGTCCGTGGCTAAAGTAAGGAGCTTGGCCTCTGAACACAGAGGGACCTAGGATCCTAGACCACCTCATGTCCACCAATAGCACCTCTGGCAGGAAATTCAAACCCTCCAATGGGACTGTGGGTGTGCTGGGTGGGATGTATATAGCTGCTGTGAGGCGCCCAGGAGAGCCAGGGAAGGGGCGGGCTTAGAACACCCGCCCCTTCCCTCCCAGCGGTGGCGCCGGCTTTTCTGGGTGCCTCGCAGACGCAAGGCGCCCAGGAAAGCCGGGGCTGCCGGCGCTGGGCAGGAATGGGGGCTTTTCACAGGGGGCAGGGGGCATTTTGGCGCCCCTGTAGGGCCGGCACCCTAGGCGAGCGCCTAGCTCGCCTAGTGGGCAAGCCGGCCCTGATAGTTGGCCCTTGCGGGGCCATTTAGTTAGTTCGTTTGTGAAGTACAATAAACGCATCTGAACACATGTCGTAGTACGAGTCCTCCATGCGGCGAACTCAATACTTTACATAACGGATGGGCAAATTCTGCTCCTTTCCAATCATAAGTGAGTCACAATTCAGTCACACCCTCAAGCACATACGCACCCCTCACTTCTTGGGTGTTCTAAATCGGATTGCAAATATTTTACCCATGCGCATTCTTGCACGGCCACAAGAATTGTTCACATGTGGAGGATGTGATGCCTAGGCAGTCATGCGATGCTCCATGCATGCCAGGCCGCACAGTATCTTCCTCTGTCATTGGCATATCCTAATATCATTTATCAGCCCCTTGTCGAGTAAGAGGAGGATGCAGCAGCCGGTCCAGTGACCACAGGAATGTGTCCTGCCAAGAGGCACCTGTCCCTGCAGCTCAGTGGCTCTGCGGTGGACCGTCTTCCTCCCAGTCTCCTCCTTCAGATGGAGGAACGGCAGCTGATCCCAGTGAGTGGGTTCCTTGCAAGGAAAGTTGCCAAAGCAGACCAGAGGAAAGATGAATCCCACACAATTGTGGTGTAGTCAGAGCTAAGCAATCGAGTATGCAATGGGTGGGCAGGAGGATTCGTTCCGCCAGTTGACACCACCGCCAGCAACAGCCATGTCACAGACTCCTTGGGAAGGAGGACAGCTGAAAGTCAGGCACGATGGAGATGGGGGTCCCTTCCCGCTCCTGCCCCGTGAGCGATAGAGAGCAGCTGGAGCAGCAGAAGGTTCCAAGCATCCACGTGTCAGACCAGCATGACTCTCTTATAGGGTTGTCAACTCCAAGTTGGGAAATTCCTGGAGATTTGGGGGGCAGAGCCTGGGGAGGGTAGCGTTTGGGCACAGAAGGGAACCCAGCCAGGATGCTATACTGTAGAGTCCACCACCCTCCAAAGCTGCCATTTTCTCCAGGGTAACTGACTTGGAGAGATCAGATGAAATCCTTAGAGATTTTATACCAGAACATCCTGGACTCTAATTATAATTTGAAGCTGTTGCCGGACTTATCGTGGTGCCAAGAGTCAATGGCGAAAACATATGATATATTCTGGGGGCTGGAGAGGAGGGGGTTTGAGGAAGAGAATTGGACCCCCTGGTCCAATGTTCTTGAAACTTGGTGGGTATCTTGGGGAGAGGCTCCAACAGCTACCCTGTGAGTTTGGAGCCTCTCCCTCAAACCCCCTCCCCTCCAGGCCCCAGAATATACCCTATATTTTCACCATTGACATCAATGGCCCATAGGATATAATGGGGCCGAATTGCTGCCGAATTTCTTTCATTCCCTCCTTTCTTTCTCTCCTTTTCCTCTTTCCCGCCTTCTTCTCTTTTTTTCCCCCCTCTTTCCCTGTTTCCCTCCTTCTTCCCTTCTCACTCTTTCTTTCCCTCCTTCTTTCCTTCTCCTTCTTTCCTTCTCTTTCTTTCCCTCTTTCCGTCTCTCTACTCTCTCTCTTTCCTTCCCTCTTTCCTCCTTCTGTGGCCCAACTCTAGTGAGAAGGGGTTTAAACTTTAGACCCCTTCTCTCTTCACTCCCCCACCCTGGGGAAGGGAAGGGGAGGCTTTTGAAGATGCCTCTCCCCCCTTTTGCTTCCCCTTCTGACATCACTTCTCATGATGTCAGGGGGCATGGCATATGCTCATAGCCTAGTAGCTCATTAGCATACCATATGCTAATGAGCTTCTGCAGCTCTTTTTCTACTAAAAGACCCCTGAGAATCTAGATACACTAAAGACAAGAAGTTAGGCTTCTATGATAATTTGTTGGAGATTGAAAAGATTATAATTACAACTGAGCAAAAATTTATTTAAAAAATGTATACCTTTGTGCTTAATGAACTGATGGTTGAGGAAGTAGTTAAAAGTCATATGATTCAGTGGGCACAAAATATAGGGCATATTATTGATTTAGAACAAGGGGAGTAATTGTGGAAGAAGAATATAAAAATTACAAAATCTGTTGCTTATAAGGAAAATTTGTATAGAATGTTTTACAGGTGGTATGTAACACCAAAAACATTAGCAAAATTTGACAGCAATTGCTCAAATAAGTGTTGGAAGTGTATGAATAAGTTGGGATCTTTTTATCATCTGTGGTGGTATTGTGAAATGAGCAGAAAATATTGGGCGTGGGTGTGTGAATTGATACAAAAGGCACTAGATACTTCTATACCATTTACTCCCGAGGTCTTACTGTTAAATATCTTGCTGGATGGAACTATAAAAGATTACCGTTATTTGACTATGTACTTTACTACAGCTGCAAGGATTTTAAATGCAAAGTACTGGAAATCAACTGAGGTTCCTGCGAAACAAGAATATATAGATAAATTGTTGGAAGTGGCTGAGTTGGATAAATTGACCTTAACGATGAAAGGATTACCAGACTTTACATTCCAGAACACTTGGTCTAGATTTTATACTTGGTATAATAGTTACAAAGGTAAATAGCTGCAAATATACGGAGAAATAGATTGGTATATATAACACAGTTTATTAGAACATAGCTTCAGTTACTCATATCATCTGAATATGTAGGATAAAGAGTGGTGTAAGAATTGTATTATCTGAGAATTACCCCCATTCTATGTTTGTCTTTAAAGTTTGTATGTTTTTGGAAAATCTCTAATAAAAGTCTACCCCTTTGGGGGGTAGTTAAAAAAGAAGAAGAAATTCTTGGAGATCTTCAAGCTTCACCTGGACAATCCTACTTTCTTGTTTGGTCCCTAATTAGAGAGTCAGTTCAAAAAGTCAGATCACTTTACAGAGCTGTCAAAGTCAATGATTGTCACTCTTGTCTCTTTGCAGTCAAACTTTACGCTTTGACCAGTGAGGTCATCAACGGCGAAATGCAATTCTATGCCAGAGCCAAGCATTTCTACAGGGAGGTGCCGGCATCAGAAGAAGGCATGATGGGAGACTTCGTTGAGTTGTCTAGCACAGATGTTGTGTCCTCCAGAGAATTCCTCAGGGATCTTGTAGGGGTGAGTCGTTGAACTGTCCACCTTGTTATACCCCATTAGGTTTCCAGTTTATGCAAGAGTTTGACAGGGAGGTCAATTCAATTGCTTTCCAGTTTCACCTCAGCCACCTTTATAGAAATGCTAATAGGTCTAGCAACAGACAAGGGGATGGTCAAGTTTCCCCCACCAAGCAGGGAACAGAGATTTGGAAGTATTAAATATAAGAAGGGCTTCAGGAAGAAACTTCTGGAGACTTCAGGAAAAGCTTCTTTGACCCAGCCTGACTTGGTCAGTGGATGGAGGAAGAGAGATGATAAAACTGGGAGTAAGGAGGAAGGACTCTCTTTTGTGCTGATTCCATCAAGGCGGACAGAACTCTTAACTGAGGTCTGGAGGATGCAGCTATTAGCCATATGCTGGCCTGCACACCTGAAGGAGGCTTGAATTTAATGGCACTTCTGAAAAAATCTGTAGCTTTCTAAGGAACCTGCCTTATATTTAAGATCTGATAGGGCATGTACAAAGGGAAGGACAGAGGAATTGTGTTTTACCCTTTTCTTTTGAATCCCTTGCTCAGTCTGGTGCTGTGCTAATAATATGCTTGTGAACATTTTCTTTTAAATAAATACTTTGTAACTTTTTTATCCTGGTAGTGGTTCTCCATGTCACATAAACCTCCACTACCTTGGATACACTATTTTAGAAGCAGTGCCAGGAGGAAGGGGAGGGCAGTCAGTTGGCAAGTGGCTACTCCCTCCTTAGTACACAAGGCAGCAAGCTGTCCCCATGGAAACCAGACACTGGGTAGCGGGAGACACAGGGCAAGGCCTCAGAACTTGGAAGGGAAGCTGGGAGCCCTGACCCTCCCAGCAGGCAATTCCTACAGAGGTCAGGTGGTGGTGGCAGTTGAACTGAGAGAGAGAAAAGCCCCTCCAGCTGCTGGGAAAACCTTGGAGGTCAGAGTGGGAGAGGGCCTGCAGGCCAGAGCAGGACCGTTCCACCACAAACACTACTTGAGAGTTTTATGCATTTTGCATACTCTGCTTTGTTCTGTTGCAGGATTTTTTCTTGATTCTTTAGGGACAGTTCAGAATTGTATGTGATGGTATCGAAGCTGAACTGTGTTCCTTTATCCTTCCTCACTGAGGAGAGACCCTTTAAGTGTGAGCTAAGGTCTATACACATTGAAGGTTCATGTCATTGCCTCACGGATGCCCCATGGATGCATTCCTGCTATTCTTTCTCACACAGGATAGAGACCGCATGAGTAAGGCCTCCTCATTTAGAAATATATACATATCGGCCCTGGATCATGAAACATTATGGCTAAAAGACGGAGGATTCAAACAGACACATGTCTCTTTTCATCAATAAAATGCAACATTCAGGCTCATACCACCTCAATTTGCCTCGTGGCCATGCAGAGAAGGGGGGGGGGTTAACCCTTCAACCTCTACTTGATTTCAGTATTCAAAACTGTATGGGTGTGCTCTCTCGCTCTCTCTCTCAGCCTACCTCACAGTGTTGTTGTGAGGACAGAATGGAGAAGGGGAGAAATAAGTTTTAAGCACTTTCAAGACTAACAGATTTACTTGAGGACACTTCAATTGACTGAGGATGCTTGTTAGTGTAATACTTTTGTGTTTCTGACATCTTTGCTCTGGCTCACGGAAGTCACAGTAAATAAATGAGTATTTAAAGTACCACAAGTCTTCTTTGGCACCTTAAGGACTATCAGAACTTACCGTTGCACAAGTTTTCATGGGTGACAGCTGGTGCATTTGACCAAGTGAGCGCTGACTCACAAAATCATACCCGATGTAATTTCTGCTAGTCTCTGAGGCGCCACTGAACTCCCATTCTGTTGCCATAGGCTAACATGGCTACCCTTCCGGAATTTTCTAGTGTAGTACTCCAACAAATCCTAAGCAAGAATGACCTCCTTCTACATCCATTGAAGTCAGAGGACTTAGAAGTGTGTGACTCTGTTTAGGATTGCACCGGCAACGCCTCGTTCCATCTTCAGTTACTCTTCAGATTTCTAAAATAGGGTTCTGGTCGAGGGGGAACTCTATTCAGAAAGGCTTTTGTGTTGATCATGCAGTGAGAACCTATTACTATTCAAAATGGCTACTGTTTTCATCATGCACAGAGAAACTGCTATTTTTATTTATCTCCCCCCCCCCGCCAGATGTGACCTCCATCTTAACAACTTTGTGTATGAGCACTGAGGGGTTCTCTTTATAAAAATCAAAGAAACTGCTTGGAGTGTTTAAGCGGAGATTGGGACAATAAAGTGAAGTGCCAAAGGAGCGCCTTCTGTAGCTGCTACCAGCCATTAGATGCACCCCTGGAATATTTTTAGCATGCACACTGCCGGCCTGCCCCTTGTTTGACCTGAACAATCTGCTGAATCAATCATTGAAGCAGGACCCAAGAAGCAGATGATGTACAGGCGTCTGACGTGATTTACTATTGGTCATGTTAGAAGGAGGCTATTTAGAGCCAAACTCCGATCTGGAGTAGTTCCTGTGACAGCCAAGGCTGTGCCACGTGGGAGCCGAATTTAGACTGGAGCTTTAATTTCATCACACGTCCAGTAGCAGGTTGGAGGAGAGAATGAGCTTCCATTTGAATCGAATACGATTTCACTGCTTGCCACTGCCCCGAATAAGAAGACGTTCCAGCGGGCAATCTTTTACAGTATGAGTTTCCGCGTAAGGAGTGCAAAACCAACCTGATGTTTCTTGCAGCTGTAGGTGAATTGTGTTGTCACCCCATGACTTCTCATATGCTGAATAACGCACACCAAAGAAAGCGCATTACAATTTAAATTAAAGCCAAAATTATTAGAATGTCCACAGGAAGTGTCAATCAGCAATAAAAACGCAACCATGGAAAACATGATCATCATCGTCACAAGCTTGGGAAATTTAAAAGATAAATTTTAAAAAAGAAAACAATGACCACGTCAGGATCAAAATCAGGCCTACTAGGATATGAGGTTGTTATGAGAGTGGACAGAGCGCAAAAACTTCCAGAACAATTGCTCGATGCCTTTGAAGCTATGTCTAATTGGTTGCCCAGACAACTATCTTCATAATCGTTTAATTTATGTGGTTAGAGTAATTAAATGTAAACTAATAAATTTTTAAAAATAATTAAATATAAACGAATATCTGAAACAAGTATATCGTATCTGCATTGCTGATTATCACATATACAGTCTTGTGTTTTAAATAGTACATGGTGTTTCAGAAATCAGCAAATTCCAGATCTGGTTCCTATTTTGGACTAGGCCCTTCTTATTGAATTTAAGTAGCCTCTGATCACTTTTTCTGGGATCTCACAAGGTTGTCCTCAAGATAGTTAGAAGACCAGGAGAACATCCTTGCCAAGTCTGGAGACACCAGGAGACATTCTCGTCCCATCTAAACACTTTTCTCCATCACATAGAGTCTCAAACATATACTGACCTACAGGACATCTTGAGGCTTCTTTCTTGCTACTCCAGACTAATGCTAGCACTCTTAAGCTATCAGAGATTAGTAGTACCATCCTAAGTAGAGTTACAACCTTCTGAATCCATTGGGCTTAGAAGGGTGTAACATTGCTAAGGATAACACTGTGCTGAGAGAGAGAGAGGGATGGATGGATGGATGGATGGATGACAGACAGATTTGATAGATGATGATGATAGATAGATAGATGATTAATAGATGAGAGAGAGAGAGAGAGAGAGAGAGAGAGAGAGGTCCTTTCCGCACTTGGATCTCATCCCTGGTTTTATCAGAGTTAAACTTGTGACATGATACCTTGCATTGATCCCTGGTTATAACAGCATCTGTTTATCCTGGGACAAGTATGGGCCGAAACCGGGGTGACCTCCATGTGTAATGTGGAAACAAGAAATACCCCGAGATAATTACAGGGGTGAACTCGCGTGTAGTGTAGAATGTAAGTTTGGGGGCAGGGTTGAACCAGGATTTAAAGTCCAGTGTAGACAGGACCAGAGAGAGAGAGAGACAGAACTACACACACACAAACACACACACACCCCTCACCTTTCTCTTGTGGTTCAAAGCACCTTACAATTCTAAAAAGAAACCCATGAATAATATGACAGAATTCCATTAAACCCTGCCCACCATGGAAACGCCTGCAGTTTAAACCCCATTAAAAGTCTTAGCAAATAGAATTGCCTCTTAGACACTTCCAAGGATGCCCCCCCGACCCCAGGAAGCCCATTCCACAAGGCACAAGGTGCTACTGAAAAAAGACTTGCCAAGGGAACAACCAGAAGATGGCAGCAACTATAGGGCCACAACTGGTACACAAGGACATGTTGTATCCTGCCCCGTAGTATTTCCCTGTAAGACATCAGCCTGAACCAGAACAGCTGTCATCGCCTTTTCCCACAGCTGCCATACCTACTGGTTGGACCTATGGCTGCCACTTGGGCCTCCAAAGGTCAGCCTAGATATTAAAGCACCCCCCAGCTGCAGAGGGGAATGGTGCTCCATCCCATATAACCCATGGCCCAAAGACGCTGGCAGGCAACTTTGATGGCAGCAGAATCTTGAGATGCTGGCAATGGTAACTGATACGATCCTAAACCTGGTTCCATGAAAGATTTGATAGAACAGACTTTTAAGTGAAGTCTCTAGTAAGAATTCAGGTATCCTGGGAACTGTGTTACCCAGCATGCTTCTGGTACCTCATGTGCTAAAGTAAGAGTGTCAGAGATGTTGGAGGAAGGGGAGTAGAAGAGGAAGACAGCAGGGACAATCGTGCTCCCTTTTCTCTATTGGCGAACTGGCCAGGTACTGCCACCACTGCCTGCCTCTCTACTGAAGAGGAAAGGAAGCGAGAAGGAAGTAGGAGAACTTCTTCAGCTTGGGCAGACAGCCTGAGCTAAGGAATTCAGAATTATGAGCCACTGAAGCTAATCTTCTAGAGCAGGGAATATTTGTTATGGTGGCATCTTTGTTATTACTTAGTCACAATATAGTCTTCATAAAGTGATCTTTGTGAAGGTGGTCTTTCCTTCAAAAGCTTCTGGGCAGAAAACTAGGTCTTACAAAACAAAGTGCAAAGAAAAAATGAATGCATTCCTCTAGAGGCGTAATTTAATATTATGTATAAACTACAAAGTCCCTGGTTCAAATGGTGCTTGTGCCATAAATTTACTAGGTGGCGGCAACCCACCATCTCACATCCTCAGACCTCTCCAGTTTGCAAGATGAGGAGCCCAGCATGGCCTACCTTTAGCATTGTTGTGAAGCATACTGAAATGAACTATGTAAAGAGTTCTGAAGTCTCAACATTTGTCACTGTTGTTTTTGGGCTCTTCACAGGGCCCTGGCAAGGCTGGCACCGACTTTGCTCTCGACTGTGGCTCAGGAATTGGTCGGGTCAGCAAACACGTCCTCCTTCCTTTCTTCAAGCATGTAGAGCTGGTGGACATGATGGAGAACTTTCTGGCAGAAGCCCAGAACTACTTGCATGGGTACAAAAGAAAAGTTGACATGTATTACTACTGTGGTCTCCAGGATTTCACGCCAGCTCCCGGAAAGTATGACGTCATCTGGATTCAGTGGGTTTCAGGTCAGTCCTGTATTTCTTTTTTTTTAAAAAATATTATTTTTATTATATTTTTTATAACATACACACACAGAGCGCACATACAAAGGGGAAACAACATTAACAACTAAAACAAAACAAAACAAACAAATATACATAAATTATCACCTTCTCATTACTTTGTTGTCTTACTTTTGCAGAAAATTTCCATTTACAGGTTTAACATTTCTTTTTCACTGACTTTAGCTATTTGCTTAAATGCTTTAATACCTTTATATCTACATGCTTCAACAAAGTTCCAACAAAAGATACTAAGTTCTCTTTTCTAACCACCTATAAAAACTCAACCAATAATTTTCAAAAATTTCAGGGTCTTTTTCTTGACGTTTAAAAGTTAATTTCTCTATTTCTGACAGCAAAATAACAGAGGAACAGAAATGATAGTTAGGCTGCTTAACAGTTCATGTTGGTACGTGTCAAAATTCTGAATTAAGGTGGTAAGATAAGGTACGTACCCTGACCTGGGTGGCACGGGGAGCCAGATTTCATCATGTCTCGGAAGCTAAGCAGGGTTGGCCCTGGTTAGTATTTGGATGGGAGGCCACCAAGGAATTCGCCGCACAGAGTCCAATCAGACAGCTCTTTAGATCTGCGCGAGGCACAATTGCCTCACGGATCTAAAGGTAATGTCCAGACACAAACATCTGGGAAACATCCCTCTTCCGTGGGCATCTCGTTTTGCCGCGCTTCAGAGCCGTACTTAAAAGATACCACTTTAAATCTGGGGATTTCGGTTACCTGCGGGACAACTGTGGACTTTCCATCCGTCTGATGGTTCCACCAGCGCGCAATCCTCCCGTCAGGGTGGTTTGACGTCAGACCATCCCAAGCAGGCGCAATTTTAAAAAATCTCTACACATGCGCGGATCAAGAAGGACACGCTGTCACGTCTATGCGCATGCACAAAAAGTTTTTTTTAAAAAAACCACCGGGCACCTCCTTCAGCAAGGAGGCGCTGTGACGCCTATGCACATGCACAAAAAGGTTGTTGTTTTTTTAAACCCAACTGCGCACTCCTTCTTCAATGGACGCCATCTAGACAATCCACAATGGAGGCAGTGCACGGTAAGGCAATTCCCCCGGGGGATATCTGGTCGTGCGACGATGGATTAAAAAGAGCGGGATCAAATTCGAGTTGGCATAATGATGGGATTAGCTGCCCATCTGAACGCACCCAGAGGCAGGCGGTGGCAAAACCACCTGTTTATCTCTCACCTTAAAAACCTCACGGGGTCACCATAAGTCAGCTGTGACTTCACGGCGCTTCCCACCAGCAAGGTGTTACCTACGGACTGAAAGTGCAGCTGTTACCTCTTCCCATTTTCCCTTCTGCCTTGAACATACCATTACAGTGTCCTGTAAATTCAGAGTGAGGGTCAGCTGGGTAATGCAAGGGCTGGTAAAAGAGAATCCCGTACATCGAGCTGAGAAAGCAGCTAAACTGAAGTATCCAGCTCAGAAGCGGGGGGGGCTGGGATCGTGTCCAAAGCCATAAGAGAATTAGGAGGATGAACCACAACACACGTTATATGGCAGTGAACATGGGTTTGCCACATACTCTCTCCAGGGATCCTCAGCCCTATCCTGATTCCCTGAAATGTACCTGTGTTTGCATTTTTGCACTTTACATTTTAAGGTTTCCGCCTTTATCATTTTAGGTGTATGTTTAAAAAAACAGTATGCATGGAGTGGTTCAGAATTACATGGTGATCTTTGAGTGATACTTTGAATAGCAGACAACACCGGTGTATGTGGGAAGTGCAGTTTTGTATAGTGGTTAAGAGTGGCAGACTCTAATCTGGGAGAACCAGGTTTGATTCCCCACTCCTTCACATGCAGTGAGCTGGATGACCTTGGGTCAGTCACAAGTTCTCTCAGAGCTGTTCTCTCAAGGGCAGTCCTCGAAAGAGCTCTCTCAGCCCCACCTACCTCACAGGGTGTCTTTTGGGGGAGGAGGAAGGGAAGGAGATTGTAAGCTGCTCTGAGACTCCGAGTGAAGGGCGGAGTATAAATCCAATCTCCTCCTCCTCCTCTTCTTCTTCCAGAGCCAATACAGGAGGTCTGAGGAGCCATAAAGGCCCACGGATCAAGTACATGCGCAATATTCTGGTCCACTCTGAGACTAGCAATGAAGAAGCCCTTGTTTCCCCCTCTCACAACTAGCACACGTATGCTCAGGATTACAGGACAGAAGTTCCATGTAGGCTGAGCCCTTGGAGGTTACCTTACAAACCACGCTTTGAGTCATCAAGATCGGGGTCTGGTGACGATCAGGAATAACTAAGAAGTTCTAAAGACTGATATGGAGAGGAGCATGGGAAGGAAGGAAGCAGGGATGAGGCCAGATCGATCAGGAGCTGCTAGATGTTCCCCAGAGAGTACTGCGATCAGGATCTCAAAACCGCCTGGCCCTCCCTGGTCCGAAGGCCGCTAGGCTGGCAGCGACAAGGACCAGGGCACGCTCTCTCTGGCAGCTCCGTCCTATTGGAATCAGCTCCCTAGCGAGATCGGGGCCCTGCGGGGCCTGCCACAGTTCCGCAGGGCCGTGAAAACGGAGCTTTTTAGGCAGGCATTCCAATAGGAGCGGCACCTTAACAGCTGCACACATGGCGACTCGGACCCAGCACGGGGTGACCTAGCGCAGTGGCACCGCTGAACGCATCTCAAATTGCACTTTACTGTTCATATTGCCATCGATATTAATTGCACTTTACTGTTCTGTAGCACCATTGACTCTAATGTTTCTAAGTAATGTACCTGTAATTGTATAAGATGTTTATTGTTTTATTAGTTTTATGGAAGCCACCCTGAGCCTGCCTTGGTGAGGAGGACGGGGTAAAAATCAAATAAATAAATAAATATAAATAAATAGATAGATAGGGCGAGGAAACTCTCTAAAGGTCATCTTTGCCCTACAAAATCTCCATGGCTGAAGCGTACGTGTGGAACACACAGGAATGCAGCATCTTCCAGCCCTGTTGGTTTCTGCTCATGAATGTTTCCTGCAAAATCTGCCCCCGTTTATTTATTTATTTATTTCATACATTTCTAAAGTGCTCCATGATTGTATCACTGTAATTTAGTCACGATGGAGGCTTAGAGATGTTAATTTCACATTCCACCCAAGTACATTTGCCAAACATTTTTCTACATGGTGTAAGGTAAAGGTCAAGGTTCCCTTGCTCAAAAGCCAGTCAGATCCGACTCTAGGGTTGCGGTGCTCATCTCCGTTTCAAAGCCAAAGAGCCAGCGCTGTAAAAATGACTAAACACCAAGGTGCACAGAATGCTGTTATCTTCCCACTGCACTGGTACCTACTTATCTACTTGCAATTTCTTGCTTTTGAACTGCTAGGTTGGCAGGAGCTGGAACTAGAGACGGGAGCTCACTCCATCATGCGGCACTCTCGGGTCTGGAACTGCTGAACTACTGACCTTCCGTAGCCTGCAGTTCAGAGTCTTAACCACTTGAGCCACTGCAGCTCCTCTCCATGGTGTATTTGTCTGTAAATGATTTTCAACAGTGGTTCTATAGAAAATATATGCCTTCATACTTTAATCAAGTGTTTGGATGCCCAAAGAACAAAATTAGAGTCCAGTTGGGCACCTTTAAGACCAACAAAGGTTTATTCAAGGTAGGAGCTTTCATGGGCAGGCACTTTTTCAAATACCAATATTTTTGAAAGCGTGCCCTGCACACGAAAGCTCATCTCTTGAACAAGCCTTTGTTGGTCTTAAAGGTGCCTGACTGGACTCCGAATTTGTTCAATGGCTTCAGACCAACACGGCTGGACCACCTGGATCTCTCTTGGAGGCCCAAAGAAGCACCCAGTGGGACTTAAATTCACAGTCAAGGTGCTGGTCCTGGCCTTCAAAGCCCTGCATGGTTTGGGACCAGCATACCTGAAGGACTGCCCTGCCCTCTTATGAACCCACCCGACCACCAGTCGCCTTTGGAGGCTGAAAAGTACTGAGGCCGGAGACTCAGCATAGTGAAATCAGCTCAAGTTTATTTAGTTACATCTGAACAAAGATAAAGATAGCCAGTCCACACTCGACTTATATTCTAGTCAGCACACACCCCCAACACCCGTGATAGGTTCTATTTACATGGCCCCGGAAACTATAGGTTCCCTGCAGGATCCTGGTGCTCCCATTGGTCTGTGCCTAGGATCCACGGTGTCTATTGTTCTAGGACCGCAGGTCCGTAGGTCCTTTTGACTGCATGGCCAGGCACACGCGGTCACAACCCTCTTGATACCTTACACTAAATCCTTTTGATACATTACAGAGGACCTGCCTCAGCTGCCACCACCTTCTGACAGGGCCTTCTGGGTCATGGCACCAAAGATCTGGCTTTCTCTCCCCAGGGAGATTTGTCTGCCCCCTTCTGTTGCCACCTTCTGCCAATGGGTAAAGACTTTTGTTTTTGTTTCATTTGGTATTCCCTCAGTGATTTGGTATTCCCTCAGTGATCCCTACTTCATGACCAATGTTTTAATTGCTGTTTTAATGCATTTTAATGATGTTTTAATGCATTTTAATGATGTGTGTTGGGGGAGGTGATTTTTAATGGCTTTAAAATGCAATTTTAAAATGCAATTTTATCCATATATGCTTTAAATTGTTAGCCGCCTTGGTGGCTCTTGGGAGGGCAGAAAGGTAGGATATAAATTTTGTAAATAATTAAATATTCCCTGACCTACTTTGTGTCCCACAGGAAATCTGACAGACAAGGACTTGCTGGGGTTTCTCATCCGCTGCCGGAATGGCTTGAAGGAGAACGGGATCATCATCCTCAAAGACAACGTGGCTCGCCAGGGCTGCGTCCTGGATCAAGCAGACAGCAGCGTGATCCGAGATCTGAACATCCTCGGTAGCCTCATTGAAAAGGGCGGACTCACTGTCCTGAGGCAGCAAAGGCAGGAGGGCTTCCCTGAGACGTGTGTGCCTGTCTGGATGATAGCCATGCAGAAGAACCCAACGCACGCCAGGAACGGGGTGACTGAGATGGGTCTGGAACTCAAGGACTTTGAGCTGAGGGAGCGAGAGAACGAAGCGGCACACGGTAAACCCCGTTAACACCCCCCCCCCCGGCCCATTTACAAAACGATGCCATAGTCTGGGATTACTTTTTACTAGAGAAATGTACGGTCTTCTTCAACGAGAGCCGTAATGAGAGGGGAACTGTATAATCCATCGAAAAAATGGTCACTTTTTTAGAGAGAAAAGACTTCTTGATATAAAGTTAAAAAGCAGTTAACATTCCTGTCATAGTCAAAGATCGGTACTTAGTCAGCTCAGTCCTTTTCTTTAAATTGCCTCCCAAAACAAAATATCTATGTAATCAGCACTACTCAACTGAACAGTATAAGGGCACATTAAAATGTATTATTGAACTTTTTTTTTTAATGCTTTTCTTAATGTCGCTCACCAAGTTGACGAAGTTTGTATTGCTCTGTTAAACATTTGAAAATTTTAATAAAAATGATTAAAAAACAAAATGATGAGAAACTACTCCAAAACGTTCACCAGAGCAAGGAGACGGTATGTTTCCCAAGTCAATCAGTCTTGCCTTTACTTCCAAACAGTTCCATCTAGACCAGGGGTGCCAAACATAAGGCCCAGGGGGGCGGGAGGGCGGAACCAGCCCATCCAAAGCTCTTATGCGGCTCGCAGGCAACTAGTGCAGGAGAGGGGAAAGGAGACTGGGGGAGTGGGTGGAGCCATTCCGACTGTGGCTTTGGCATGGCGGAACAATCTCATCCGCAACAGTCAAGCAGCGTGGGAGCATCTGCCCAGCGCCGCACTGCCGCCTCACCAGTCCGCTTATGTGGGTTTTCCGCTGCGCCTCCCCTCCCCCCAGCCCATGGGGCCTTGCAGTGAGGACACACCAACTCGGAGCTCACCAGCTGCTGTCCTTTCTACAGTTTCTATCCCTGGTACCTGGCATTACGTTTTATGGCCCACATGGCCCGGCCCGACAAAGTGACCTTTCTGTGCAGTCCGGCCCTCGTAACAAATGAGTTCGACGCCACTGCCCTGGACGATCTGACTATGTTATGGCTTTTTCACGGTCAACCTAAATGCACTCAACACAGTCCTAAAAAACATGTTCTTGGAAATAAGTCCAATTCATTTCATTGCAACTTGCTAAAGATAAATAATCCATACACCTGACATGCGGGTCCAGTTTTCCTGGCCATGCAAAGGAGCAATTGCTAGACTGCTGCGACATTCCAGGCCAGCCTGTGATGAATTCCAGTCTATAGGTCAGCACACAGCAGAGATCCTGTGACTTCGCCATGCACATGCTTAGAGTTGCATACTTAAGATTTTTTGACAGGGGAGAGACTTCAGAGTCTCTGAAATGGGTTGAGATAGAAAGGAAGCCCCCTTTGTGGATACAACGTTCCCTTGGATATTATGTATGCGGAAAGTGCAAGCGGGGGGTGGGGTCACGCGTTTCTGCGCCCCCACCTCCAAATGCATTACATAAACTCAACATGTGGGTCTCTGTGGAGCCTCAATAATTTCAAATATTTCTACCCTTTGCCAACTGCCTTTAAAAGGTTTGAACTTCCAGTGTGTGGGATATTTCTGGTTTGTAAAGATCAGGGTTCTTTGAGCTGTTGCTAAACTGAGGCATCTAAAAGCACGGATCAAACAGGAGAACATCAGTGTAGCCACACAGGAGAAATACACAGATTGGCACTGGGCACAGAATCCAACATTCTGGGCAGTTTTTTAAATAAATTAAAATGTAAAGAAATTTGCGTCTGATCACACAGTGGCGGGCTGCCCCCGCAGGTCCCACGAACTGTGTGATCGCACAAATGCGGGTCAAATTGCTACGGAGCAAAAAGCCTCACTTCCCCCCCAGATTATCTCACTTGTGTGACCGGGACCACAGCATATCATCTATTTTTCCATATCTTCCTAACACTGCGACCCTCAGTATTTGTACAACCTCCAGGTAGCAGCTGGAGAACTCCTGTTATTACAGCTGATCTCCGGGCAAAAGAGATCCATTCCCCTGGAGAAAACGGCCACTTTGGAAGGTGGACTCTGTGGCATTATTATTATTTTTTTTTTTTTTGTAAAACTCTCTTAAAAAAGAGAGAATTTTATTCTTTTTATAAGAAAGGGGAAGGGTAGATAGATGGAGAAAGAAAAAGATGGAGTGAAATTTTTTCTGTTAGTGAGGGTTAGTTTAGGTTAATAACCAATACCAATTTTGGCATCTATCATGGTTAGAAGATCTTCTTTTTAACTATTGTAAAGTCCAAAGTCAAACTGTTAACGCAGTTAGCAAAGTCCATTGGGGTTAGTAATTAAACAGCTCCTTCCAGATGTTACACGAACAGTCCTCAAATTATCTTCTTTTTAAATCTCTTCCAGTTACGGATTAAGTCCATTTTAACTTTGAGGTCTTCCGTTCCATCACCACTTTCCCCTGGGCTGCTGTCTTCTTCACTTATCCCAATTTTGAGTGCTGCGTCTTCCTCCCTGCTGGCATGTCTCTTCAGAAGTTTCTGTATTTTGAAGATGAAATCCGTCTTCTTTCTTTTCTCTTTTTCCTTAAACTTCTGGTCTTCAGGCTTCCAGGGCTCCATAAACTCTTCAGATGGAATTAGATCTCCAGTTTGTTGCCTGCTATGTTCGACATCCCCTTCTACTGGCAGAGTATTTTCTTTTATAAAAGCGGAGTAGGCTTTGGGAGCCTTATCCACCTCTTCTTTTAACTTTATCGCTCCACTACCAGTTAGGGGTGCCAAGACATTTGTCAAGGTAAATCCGAGATCTTCTTTCTCTTCTTCTTTAATGCCCTGAAAACCTAGAATCAGAATCGATTTCTGTTCGAACTCCATCATCTTTCTAGTTGTTTCCGATATCTGTTTCTGTCGGCTGACGAGAACACTTTCCATTTTGAACAAAGTTTCATTGATTTTCTGCAATTGTTCCAGCAGGGGGCACAGTATCTCCTTTTCCTGTTGATTGACAGCAAGCTCTTGGGGGGGCTGTCTGGACCGGAAGTCCCTCCTCCCTTCTCTTCCGGTGTCCGCAGAACTTTTTCCATTATCGACATTTTGTTTTTTTATTTACTTTTAAGAAGTTCGTGCCGCATCCCCCAGGAAGCTAAGATGATCGCAGTCTTCCATGCCACCCCAACGGTACTATCACCAACACTCTTTTTTCTCTCTGCCCCCCTTCGCGCTCCCTTTGTAGATCTTGCTTCTCAAAGGGGGTGGAAACTCCTCCCTCCTCCCAACGCTTATACGCATGCAGGGGGGCTTCGATTTATGCTTCAAAATAGATCTTCAACTCACGATTCGATGCTATTTCTTCTTTTTATGTTAAACAATAGCGCTGTCTTCACTCCTGGAAATCGGTGGCGCCGCTAAGTCCCATTACGGGCACGCCGCAGCGGGGCCGATTGGGGCGGGGAGAAAGCCTCAATTTCCCGGCTGTCTGCCGGCAAAGAGGCTACTCCCCAAGCGCCCCCGGTTCGGAGCCTTTGCCTAAGGCTCACTAGGGTCTTTCGCACATGCGAAGACCCCCCTAACTGCGCGTGGGCTAACCGCCTCCGGGAGCGTCCCGAGAAGCGGCCGCCATTCGCGACGCCAAAACCGAAACCAACTCTGTGGCATTAGACCCCACTGAAGCCCCTCTCCTCCTCAAACCCCGCCCTCCCCAGGCTCCACCCCCAAAATTCTCCAGTTATTTCCCAACTCAGCTGGAAGCCCCGCACCAGGAGCACAATCCATTGAGAAGGTCCTTCTCCAAGTCTCACGTAGATGAATTTCTTGGAAAGTTCTGTTCATTTCAGTGGGCCTTGTACAGGAGAATTTCCAAAGGAATTTTCTGAAACTATCCAAAGGGGCTCTCTAAAACCATCCAAAGGGATTGTGCCACGCGTACGTGTACTCAAAGTCAATTGACGTATTATGGAGACCACAAGATGGGGCTGGGGTCATCGCCCTACATAACGGAGGTGAGTTGTGGGGAATCAGGCACCACACTTATGGGAAATAAGAACATAACATAAGAACATAAGAACATAAGAGAAGCCAATGTTGAATCAGGCCAATGGCCCATCTAGTCCAACACTCTGTCACACGGCGGCCAAAATATACCAGGTGCCATCAGGAGGTCCAGCAGTGGGGCCAGGACACTAGAAGCCCTCCCACTGCTGCCCCCTCCAGCACCAAGAATAGAGTGCATCACCTGCCCCAGACTGAGAGTTCCCATCTATACCCTGTGGCTAATAGCCACTGGTGGACTTCTGCTCCGTATGTTTATCTAATTCCCTCTTGAAGCTGTCCATACTTGCAGCTGCCACGACCTCCTGTGGCAGTGAATTCCATATGTTAATCATTCTTAATAAGGAGGAGCTGTAACTCAGGTCTCACTGTTACCCAGGCTGGGGCCCCCAAACGAAGCCTGTGTATTCTATAATGTGTGAATTGTTGCATTTTGCCTCATCACAGGGCTCCCTCCAACAGACTCCACAGCAAAACTCATGTTTCAGCACACCAAAGCAGCCTTTCATGTTGACTGTAATTAAGGTCTCCCGATGCATAACTTTCTCTCCATGTTGGACACGCATCATTATAAAACCATCTATCACATACTGAATCTTGGCTATTACCAGTGTTGTAGCTTTTCTGTTTCCTTTGTAAACATCTTGGATTATAGCATGGTCAGACAGTAGATAATGGCCAAAGGAGTTTGACTGTGAGATGTGATTAAAACCAGTTGTGTTGATTCCCCCCCCCACACACACAGATAATAGACAAACATGTTTTTTTTCCCCTTCTCTTCCGATGATGCATGTACAATCAAGCTAGGAAAAAGCTGCTGTATTGCAAATTAAGTCTTTTTTTAAGGTCATTGTAACCTTGGTGAATGAGTAAATAAATGTTCCTGCTGAAACAATTCTGTTTATCTAACGAGATTGTAAAAAACTGCCTTTCACAATCGAGCCATATCCACACAGCACTTATTTAGATACTTATACTCTACTTTTCTCCCCAATGACAATGGCATCCCCCCCTCTCCCTTTTATCCTCGCAATAACAACAACCCTGCAAGGTAGGTTAGGCCAAGAGAGTGATGGCCCTAAGGTCACCCAGCAAGCTTCCATGCCAAAGTGGGGATTTGAATCTGTGTCTCCCTGATCCTAGTCTGACTACACAACGTTGACTTTCCAGGGATCATAGAGCAGAGTTGCCAGTTCTGTGTTAGGAAATATCTGGAGATTTGGGGGGTGGAGCCTGGGGAGGGCGGGGTTTGGGGAGGGGAGGGGCCTCAGCAGGGCACAAGGCCACAGAATCCACCCTCCAAAGCATCCATTTTCTCCAGGGGAAACTGATTTTGATCACCTGCTGATCAGTTGAAATAGTGGGAGATCTCCAGGTGCCAGCTGGGGGTTGGCAACCCTAGTCATAGAGCTATGGCAGGTGACTGGCATGATGAGGCCACATGCCTATTGAATTTACCCTGTTGGTCCAGTTGCAGTGGAACAAGCCCACCTGTCAGGAGGTGCACCCTTTTTCCCTTTTTTTTTTGCAAAATTCTGACATGACTCTCTGTTCCTATAACTCTGCTCCATAAAAAACACAGGGGGGGCTCAAGGGTGGGCTGCCAGACTTCGAGTACTGCGGGTTGGGGAATCATCATAAATGGCTGAGGAGTTTCTGGAATTTACTGGTAGATCTGTGTTGAATGCAACTACGTTAAAACTGGCAAAAAACCCAAAACAGAACAGGAGAGATGCTAGCGCTTAAGAAATTCACCAGTTCAGGGAGCCAGTTTGGTGTCGTGGTTAAGTGCATGGGCTCTAATCTGGGAGAACCGAGTTTGATTCTCCACTCCTCCACTTGCACCTGCTGATGTGACCTTGGGTCAGTCACAAGCTCTGGCACAGCTGTCCTTGAAAAAGAGCACTTTCTGTCAGTGCTCTCTCAGCCCCGCCTACCTCACAGGGTGTCTGTTGTGGGGAGGAGAAGGGATAGGAGCTTGTAAACCGCTCTGAGACTCCAAGTGAAGGATGGGGTATAAATCCAATCTCCTCCTCTTCTTCTTCTTCTTCTTCTTCTTCTTCTTCTTCTTCTTCTTCTTCTTCTTCTTCTTCTTCTTCTTCTTCTTCTTCTCCTCTTTCCCAAGAAAATCCTCTCCTTTTTTTACCTCATTTATGCCTTGCCTTTCTCCCAAAGGGGACCCAAAGCTGCTTGGATCACTTCCCCCTCCTCCACTCTCCTCTCGACAGCCCCATGAGGTAAGTGAGGCAGAGAGAGAGTTGTCACTAGCGTGCAGTCACCCAGCAAGCACCCACAGCATAGTGGGGATTCGAACCCGGGTTTCCTGGATCCTGGACGGAAACTCAAAAAATATAGTTCCCCCTTCTAGTCAACTGCCCCAACAACCTCAAAGAGCAGCAGATTGGAAGTCTGAGGCATGAACTGCTCCTTGTTCAGGCACACTGTAGTAGTGGTGGAGACCCGTGTTCCCTCTAAGTTGAGTTAGAGTGAGCTAGCTCACAGTTTTTTAGCCTCTGGCTCACATATTTTTGTCTCCGCTCAGGAAGGAGGGCTCCAGAGCAAACTAATTCATGCAGTAGCCAAATCTCTTACTCACAACTTTAATGTCAGTAGCTCACAAAGTAGAAGTTTTGCTCACAAGACTCCACAGTTTAGAGGGAACATGGGTGGAGACTAGAGCACGCAGCCCCGGACTGCCCCAAGCCATGATTTTGCAAAGATGCTTTGAAACAATCCCTTCAACTCATGGTTTTTCAAGGTAATCCCGGTAAGCCTTAAGAATAGTTCAACCATGGTTAAAGCAAATGGCAGAACCAAGTGGGTGGTATGGTTGCCAACTGGCAGGTGGGCCCTGGAGTTCTTCCAGCATTACAACTGATCTCCAGATTACAGAGGTCAGTTACGATGGAGGAAATGGTTGCTTTGTAGGGTGGACTCAATGACATTATACCTTGCTGAGCGCCTTCCCCTCCCTACGCCCTGCCCAGCCCGGGCTCCACCCCTAAATGTCCAGAATTTTCCAACCTAGGGCCTTTCCGTGCTCTCCTTTTAATTCATGCTCACCGTGTTGCCCTCCGAGCAGTTCTGCACTAAAATCGAATTCAACCTTTCCCCCCAGCCTGCACTAAAATCGAGTTCAGCCTTCTTTTTATTCCGTGTTTCCCCCCCATTCTCTATTACATTACCTCCTTTCAGTGGTCAGCCCAGTTTCAGCCTGCTGTTGCCCTGGGTTAAAGTAAAGGTAAAGGTTCCCTTGCTCGGAAGCCAGTCAAATCCAACTCTAGGGTTGCGGTGCTCATCTCCCTTTCAAAGCCGAAGAGCCAGCACTGTCCAAAGACATTTCCGTGGTCATGTGGCCAGCATGACTAAACACCAAGGCACACGGAACGCTGTGACCTTCCCACCGAAGTGGTACCTATTTATCTACTTGCAATTTCTTGCTTTCGAACTGCTAGGTTGGCAGGAGCTGGAACTAGAGATGGGAGCTCACTCCGTCATGCGGCACTCTCGGGTCTCGAACTGCTGAACTGCTGAACTACTGACCTTCCACAGCCTGCAGTTCAGTGTCTCAACCACTTGAGCCACCCTGGGTTATCTGGATGCTATTTTGTCGTGGACTTAGCCTCGACTTGAACACTGAGAAAAATCTGGAGTGGCAGGCAGATGTGGAAAGGACCCTGGAGTTGGCAACACCTAGTGGGGGATTCGCTGTGTGAGAAGGGTCGTGCTTGAGCCTGTGGCTCATTATATGTCTACATTATAATATGGTAAGATCCAGTGGCAGGTTCACCCTTCATCAGACTTAAGCACGTGCCTTAGGGCACCAGGGCCGAAGGGGGCACCACAAAGTTGGGGAAAGGGTGAAAAGGGAAAATGAAGATTTGTAAAAAAAAAATAATAATGATAAAAATAGTGCAAATTCATCATGGTGTTCACCCTAGGGTTATCTTCTATTTTTTGTTGGCAAGGTGCGGTGTCATATAGGCAGGGCTATTTTGGGGCAGGAATGCACAGGAACGGAGTTCCGGCTGGCTTTGGAGTTGGCCATGCCCACTACAGCCAAAACCTCTGCGTGCCTGGCTACAGAGGGAAGGCCTGGAGAGTGACCCCCCCCCAGTGACTCTGAGGTGGGATGGCCGTGGGGGGGCTGAAAGGATCGGGGAGGCATTTAAATGCCTCCCTTTGCCTTCCCTGGCCTGTCCAAGGGCCAGCTTGCCCAGGCTCCCCACAGCCACAGGATGCCTCCAAGGGCCGCTTGCCCAGGCAAGTAAATGGAAGCTATGGGGTGTGGCCTAATATGCTAATAAACTGCATTGTCAGGGGTGTGGCCTAATATGCTAATGAGTTTCTGCTGTTGGGTGCGGCCTATTATGCTAATGATTTCCTGCTGGGCTTTTTCTACAAAAAAAAAGCCCTGCATATAGGCTATGTTTAAAACTCAAATGCATGTGTTTGAAAGTAAAATGATGGAGCCAAATTCAGTGGTCATGACAGTCATTTCAATGAGGGGGGCACCAAGATTGGTCAGTGCTTAGGGCACCAAGAAAGAGGGGGGCACCGAGATTGGTCAGTGCTAAGGGCACCGGTGAGCCTTAATCCGCCCCTGGTAAGATCCTGTTGATACCAGTGAGTTTTGGATCCTTCACCCTGTAGTTAGCCGAGGATTGCCAGCTCCATGTTGGGAAATCCCAGGAGATTTGGGGGGTGAAGTGCCATAGAACCCACCCTCCAAAGCAGCCATTTTCTCCAGGGGGAACTGATTTCTGCCATCCGGAGATCAGTTGTAATTCCAGGAGATGTCCGTGCCCCACCTGAAGGCTGGCAACCCCAGCCCACATCTCTGTCCAAATATTATGACACTTTCAAGCACAGTGCCCTGGGTGGTTTCTGCAGCATACTGGCAGGGCTTGAACATTTTTCAAAAATAACCCAGGCTCGGTCTCCAAAAAGGCAGTGGGGGAAAAACTTCCTCCTCCTCAGCCTGATGACTGATACGAAGTGCCTCCGCTGAGATTTCTCCACAGAGACATTGGGTTTTCCTGGCAAGGAGGCCCACAAGATACTCAGCAGAACGTCTACGGCTTTGCATGTCGAGGAGAGCCAGGAGGCCCAGGCGTGCCAGCCAAGGGAAACACAGCGCTGGTCCCAAGAACTCTTTTGCAGAGACAGAGGCACACGGAGGATTTGGAGGAGACGACTGAGGCGGGCTCCTTTTCATTTTATTTTTCTTCATAAAATTCCCAGCAAAGGACTCAAAGGATCCGAATGGAGATCGCTTGTTGCGGGTGACGATGGTGGTTGTCTGAGTTTCTCATGTTCTCAGTCAATTAGGGGATCCTTAATCCGCCCTCCCACCTCCTTTTGAAACCCCAGCTGTTCACACGGAGTGGTCTGTCAAGCAAAGGTTTTCATGGCCAAAGCCCAAGAAAAGGGAGTGTCGTCCCCCCAAATCCGGGATGAAAAACCCATGAAGGGAAAGGCAAGAATCACACAGGTCTCTATGAAATGGAGCCCGGGCAGTCAGTAGACAAATAATCCCTGGAAGCTGTGAAGCTTTGCTGATGGAGGAGGCAGACGGGCCTGAGGTCAGAACAAAACCACAACTGAAGCATGAAAACGGGCCTCGGCCCGCCCATTGTGGTCAGAACATTGTGACACCTCATAAATTACACGCAAAGGCCCAAACAAAGCTTCAAAAGGCTGGGCTGAAGTCTGCTGTTTCATTTTACATTGCCTCTCTCGACGCACGAGCTTTCTAAAAAACATTATTTCGAACGTCACCACGTTGGGTGAACTTTGCTCGTGAGAGGGCCACTTGTAATAATAAATACTCAATGTTGAAAAGTTGTCCCAGACCCGCTAATTCAGGCCCGTGTCCCAAGCCAGCGTAAGGTTGCTGGCTCCAGGTTGGGCATTTTGGGGGTGGAGTCTGGTCTCAGCAGGGTCTGATGCCACAGAGAGTCCACCTTCCAAAACAGCCATTTCTCCAGAGGAACTGATCTTGACAGCCTGAAGATCAGTTGGAATTCTGGAAGAACTCCAGGGACCAACTGGAGGCTGGCGCCCCCAGGTATCAGACTAGTATCTGGGATACCCGGGTTCCAGTCTCCACTCAGCCAGTAAGGTGGCCTTGGCCCAGTCATTCTCTCCCTTAGGGTTGCCCGCCTCGTAGGTAGCATTGCCACCCTCCAGGTCAGGTCTGGAGATCTCCCAGAATTCCAGATGCTCTCGAGACTACAAAGATCAGTTCCCCAGGAGAAAACGGCAGCTTTGGAAGTTGGGTTGTAGGGCATTAGGCCCCACTGAAGTCCCTGGCCTCCCCAAACCCTGCCCTCCACAGGCACCACCCCTGTTATGTCCTCTGACCGCCACTAGGCGACAGCGACGTTACCAGAGCTTGGCGCTCCAGAGACAATAGGGACTAGGATCCTGAAACCTCAAGCGGTCACCAATAGAAACCTTGGCGGGAAATTCAAACCCACCAATGGGACCTGGGGGTGGTCCACAGGGACTGTATATAGTTGGCCATTGGGCGGTATTCTATGTTCCGTTGTGTGTGCTAGTAAACAATAAGCTAACAATCAAGTTGTGTCTTGGTTCTTCATGCGTCGAACCCACTACACCACAATGCCCAAAATCTTTGGAGTGTCGACTCTATGGTATTATACCTGTGGAGGTCCATCATCCCTAAATCCAGTCCTCCCTGGGCGTGGCTACCAAATCTCCAGGAATTTCCCAACCCAGAGCTGGCAACCCTACCAATAGTGTTACTGGTGAGGACAGAATGGGGAGGGGAGAGAATGTAGGGTGCCCCTTTGAGTCCAATGTTCCCTCTAAGCCGTGGAGCCTTGTGAGCAAAATATTCTACTTTGTGAGCTACTGGCATTAAAATTGTGAGTGAGTGATTTGGCTACTGCACAAATTAGTTTGCTCTGGAGCCATTCTTCCTGAGCGAAGACAAAAATGTGTGAGCCGGAGGCTAAAAAACTGTGAGCTAGCTCACACTAACTCAAGTTTAGAGGGAACACTGTTTGGTTCCATGTTGGGGGAGGCGGGGCGGCCCACTCTGGATGGGAAAATACCTGGAGATTTGGGGGATGGAGCCTGTGGAGGGTGGGATTTGGGGAGGGACTTCAATGGGGTACAATGCCATACAATGGGGTAGAATGCCATACAAGCTGCCATTATCTCCAGGTGAATTGATCTCTGTCACCCGGAGATCAGTTGTAATAGCCAGAGATCTCCAGGCACCACCTGAAGACTGGCCTATCCTATGAGGAGGAGCAGGGAACAAATATCTAACACTTCATCAACAAAACACACTTCATCAACAAAATCAGTTCTCTGAAACTCAGCCCACAGGACATACCCGTCAGTTGTGATGTGGCATCTCTTTTTACCAAGGTTCCAGTAAAAGACACGCTCACGCTTGTTAATCAGATTTTTCCAGATGACCTAACAGCCTTATTCTACCATTGTTTGACAACCAGTCACTTCCAATGGGACAACGAATTCTATGAACAGATGGGTAGGGTTCCCATGGGAAGCCCTCTCAGCCCAGTGATAGCAACCTTCTACATGGAACATTTTGAAAAAGCAGCTTTAGAATCTGCACCCCACAAACCAACAGTCTGGTTCCGGTACGTAGATGATACCTTTATCATTTGGAGCCATGGAGAAGTAGAACTGATGGAGTTTTTAGACCACCTCAACAACATCCACCCCAACGTAACATTCACCGTGGTAAAAGAAGTCGAGGGTAAACACCCATTTCCAGATATCATGGTCATCCACAAAGCAAACCTTCAATTAGGTCACAAGGTCTACAGAAAACCAACTCACGCGGACCGTTATTTACACAAAAACTCCAATCACCACCCTCGACAAAAAAGAGGCATAAACAAAACATTGGTATGTGAACCACACTTTCTCAAAGACGAACTAAATCATCTTAACCATGCACTTCAAGCAAATGGCTACTCTAAGTATGAAATCAGAAGAGCGAATTAAACCAAAGATCGAACAAATAGTTGAGGAAAAACAGTTTCCCACAGGAAAAGCGTTTTTGCCATATATCAAAGGGATCACGAATCAGATGGGAAAACTTATGAAAAAACACAACCTACAAACAGTATTCAGACCCACCAGAAAAATACAACAGATGTTATGATCGGCAAAAGACAGAAGAGGCCCCCTCACTTCTGCAGGAGTATACTGCATACCATGCAGTTGTGGACAAGTTTACATTGGGACCACACAGCGTAGCATTCAGACAAGAATAAAAGAACATGAAAGACACCGCAGGCTTGGCCAACCTGGAAAACCAGCAGTGGCTGAACACAGCCTAACCCAAACAGGACACAGCATTTTGTTCCAAGACACTGAAAGACTGGACAACACTTCCAATTACCATGTCAGATTACACAGGGAAGCCATTGAAATTCATAAACATAAACACAATTTCAACAGGAAAGAAGAGAGTTTAAAAATAAATAGGGCATGGTTTCCTGCCCTGAAAAACACAAAATGCTCTACAGCTGACAATAGCACTACAGATAAGATTAGAGTTTCAACACCCATTCCACACACAAAAGAACCTCCTCAGGAAACAGGAAACCTCTTCAGGAAACAATCCACAGACAAAACAACCTCCTCAGGAAGCTCCTCCATTAGCATGTTCATAGCCTGGAGAACTACTGCAAGAGAATGACTCAGCTCTACCCCACCTTCCAGGGTAGATATAAATTACCTGCCTACCATTTTTCTGCTCACCTTGACACAGAGAGCACTCCATCTTTCTGTGTTATACCTCTGAGGATGCCAGTCACAGCTACTGGCGAAACGTCAGGTCCTACAAGGCCAAGACTATGGCCTCACAACCCGGAAAATCTACAGCAACGAAAAATATCTAAATTAATGGTATCCATGGTATCCTATCACTAAAACACCAAGAATGGCTACTTGTGTCACTATGGTTCCAACTGAAGTCAAGGAAGGCAATTCTGTAATTACTCGGAGTGTGCTCTGGTCGGGTCTTGACAAGAAAGAGTGGGCCAGACCGCAGGGGCCCAGATCACCTGAGCTTTAAAGGGCAATTTTGACTGGGGAAGGACGAGAGAGTAACTTGGGGGCCGAGCACTGGGGAAGGTTCTTTCTCCCGTGCCATTTCCCTAACTGGAAATGGTCTCCTCCTCGAGGATTGTTTAAACCATGGCAGGGAAGTGAGGTTTCGGTTTCGGCGTCGCGAATGGCGGCCGCTTCTCGGGACGCTCCCGGAGGCGGTTAGCCCACGCGCAGTTAGGGGGGGTCTTCGCATGTGCGAAAGACCCTAGTGAGCCTTAGGCAAAGGCTCCGAACCGGGGGCGCTTGGGGAGTAGCCTCTTTGCCGGCAGACAGCCGGGAAATTGAGGCTTTCTCCCCGCCCCAATCGGCCCCGCTGCGGCGTGCCCGTAATGGGACTTAGCGGCGCCACCGATTTCCAGGAGTGAAGACAGCGCTATGGTTTAACATAAAAAGAAGAAGTAGCATCGAATCGTGAGTTGAAGATCTATTTTGAAGCGTAAATCGGAGCCCCCCTGTATGCGTATAAGCGTTGGGAGGAGGGAGGAGTTCCCACCCCCTTTGAGAAGCAAGATCTACAAAGGGAGCGCGAAGGGGGGCTGAGAGAAAAAAAAGTGTTGGTGAAAGTACCGTTGGGGTTGCATGGAAGACTGCGATCATCTTAGCTTCCTGGGGGATGCGGCACGAACTTTTTAAAAGTAAACAAAAAAACAAAATGTCGATAATGGAAAAAGTCCTGCAGACACCGGAAGAGAAGAGAGGAGGGACTTCCTGTCCAGATAGCCCCCCCAAGAGCTTGCTGTCAATCAACAGGAAAAGGAGATGCTGTGCCCCCTGCTGGAACAATTGCAGAAAATCAACGAAACTCTGTTCAAAATGGAAAGTGTTCTCATCAGTCGACAGAAACAGATATCGGAAACAACTAGAAAGATGATGGAGATCGAACAGAAATAGAATCTGATTCTAGGTTTCCAGGGCGTTAAAGAAGAAGAGAAAGAAGATCTCGGATTTACCTTGACAAATGTCTTGGCACCCCTAACTGGCAGTGAAGCGATAAAGTTAAAAGAAGAGGTGGATAAGGCTCCCAAAGCCTATTCTGCTTTTACAAAAGAAAATATTCTGCCAGTAGAAGGGGATGTTGAGCATAGCAGGCGACAAACTGGAGATCTAATTTCATCTGAAGAGTTTATGGAGCCCTGGAAGCTTGAAGGCCAGAAGTTTAAGGAAAAAGAGAAAAGAAAGAAGACGGATTTCATCTTCAAAATACAGAAACTTCTGAAGAGACACACCAGCAGGGAGGAAGATGCAGCATTCAAAACTGGGACAAGTGAAGAAGACAGCAGCCCAGGGGAAAGTGGTGATGGAACGGAAGACTTCAAAGCTAAAATGGACTCAATCCATAACTGGAAGAGATTTAAAAAGAAGATACTTTGAGGACTGTTCGTGTAACATCTGGAAGGAGCTGTTTAATTACTAACCCCAATGGACTTTACTAACTGCATTAACAAAGTGACTTTGGACTTTACAATAGTTAAAAAGAAGATCTTCTAACCATGATAGATGCCAAAATTGGTATTGGTTATTAACCTAAACTAACCCTCACTAACAGAAAAAAATTTCACTCCATCTTTCTCTTTCTCCATCTGTCTACCCTTCCCGTTTCTTATAAAAAGAATAAAATTCTCTCTTTTTTAAGAGAGTTTTACAAAAAAAAAAAAAACCATGGCAGGGAAGTGACCGAAATTCATCACTACATCTTTCATCTTGTACTCTTCCTGGTGCTTCAAGGTGGGGTATGTGTGTCTGGAGGGGTCTTACATGTTTCCAGTTGAGGAAATGGTGCTGGTGGGGGGGAGCCAGTCTCATCTTCCCTGGCACTGCTGTGGCCAGGTTTGTTGTTGTTCAGTCACACAATCGAGTTCGACTCTTCGCAACCCCATGGACCAGATCATGCCAGGCTCTCCTGTCTTCCGCCGTCCTCTGAAGTTTGCTCAATTTCATGTTTGTTGCATCGGTGACACTGTCTAACCATCTCATCCTTTGCCGTCCCCTTCTTCTTTGACCTTCAATCTTTCCCAGCATCAGGGTCTTCTCCAGTGAGGACTCCCTTCTCATTGGGTGGCCAAAGCATTTGAGCTTCAGCTGCAGGATCTGGCCTTCCAGGGAACAGTCAGGGTTGATTTCTTTTAGGATTGGCTGATTCGATCTCCTTGCAGTCCAAGGGACTCTCAAGAGTCTTCTTCAGCACCGTAAATCAAAATAATCTGTTCTTTGGTGCTCGGCCTTCCTTATGGTCCATACATTACTACGGGGAATACCATTGCTTTGACCATGCGGACTTTTGTTCGAAGGGTGATGTCTCTACTTTTTATTACGCCATCTAGGTTTGCTTTCCTCCCAAGGAGCAGGCGTCTTTTAATTTCATGGCTGCAGTCACCGTCTGCAGTGATCTTGGATCCCAGGAACATGAAGCCTGTCACTGCTTCCACAATTTCCCCTTCTATGTGCCAAGGAGTGATGGGGACGGATGCCATGATCTTAGTTTTTTTGGTGTTGAGTTTCAAGCCAACCTTTGTGCTCTTCTCTTTTACTCTGAGCAAGAGGCTCTTTAGGTCCTCTTCATTTTCTGCCATTAGGGTAGTATCATCTGCATATCTGAGGTTGTTGATCTTTTCCCCAGCAATCTTAATTCTGGCTTGTGTTACGCAATTAGAATTCCTGTCTTCCTGTCTCACAATTCGAGTGTCCTCTTTGTCCCTAAGATTTCACAGCTATAAACTTTGGAGAAAATAGATGGGAGTTTCCTTGGTCCTCGGGGCTTGTGACCCATAATGAAAGGCTTGCCAGCAGCTTTTGATCTCCAGACTGCTGGTATTTGTGTGGGGCTTAAGACTGCCAACCTCTAGGCAGGGCCTGCCCAGAGTTCTCCGGGAACTATGACTGACTGCCAGACCACAGACATCAAGTCCCACAGAGATCAAATGGCAGCTTTGGAGGGTGGACTTGATGGCATCACACCCCTGCTGAATTCCCTCTGCTCCAGGAAATCCCCAACCCAGATTTGGCAACCCTGGTGGGACCAAAGACAGGGCCAGGCACAGACGACGGCAGAGTTTAATGGGGTCCAGTGGGAGCAGAGCTCCTAACAGTGGGCGTTTCTGCATCTGGCATTTGCTCCACATTTTCTCAACTGGGAGGGGAAAAGCTCAAAACCACATTCAAATACCTCCTGGGCAATGCCATACTGACTGCAAAGTCACCCTTGAACGGCCATAAAGCACACAAATGCACAAAACCCTTTATTGGCATGAAAGCACAAAACGTCATGGAAATACAGGGAAAGCCATAAAGCTATGCAGAGGGTATCGAAAAATCCGATGGTCAAAGGAAGCGAAAGCGGCATGCAATGCAGAGGGGGATTTCTGTTCCAACCTGGTTTTCATAAAATGAGTGAAAAGCCAATGCGGAATCAGCCTCTCTTTGCGCCTCTGGTTGGCAGATCACTTGGGCTGAAGTTGCGCTTAGGCTCTAGCTCCGGTCAGAGGCTGCCACCCCCACCTCTGGCCTCCTCGAGCCCACTGGAACCTGTTGGTGGGAGCGACCCTTGCATGCGGCACTGCATGTGGTGTGGCTTACTGGGAATGGACTCAACAACTGGACTCTTTAGTGCATGCGCGTGAGCTACACTGTCCACACAGGCACACTAAGGATTTGGTTACACATTACTGTTTCTTCTGTCTTTATTTTAGGGTTGTTTTTTCCGTTTTGCAAATTTATCTGTCAACATTGCTTTATCAAGGAGGAGAACAGCAGGGAATGACAGGGGTGGGGGGAGGGAGAGCAACTTTAACCCTTTTCTCCCTGCCGTTTTCTCACTGAGAACAACCACTCTTGATTTTGCTGAGCCGTGCGTGCGTGCATGCGCCTGGAATTCATGGATGACTTCTGGTGCCCCCCAGTGGGGCTTGGATGTTTCAGAGATGTGGCTCGCTATTGCCTGCCACTCTGTCCCGGCCCGGGTATTCCTTGGAGGTCTCCCTTCCAAGTACTTACCAGGGTCGGTCCTGCGTAGCTCCTGAGATCTATCCAGGTCAGAGCGAGAACAACTACTCTTGAACTGCTTTTACCCCTGCTTGGGAGCACTCCTACAACAAGTACCTGCATTTCCTTCCCCAGCAAGGATAAAAGTCATTCAGTTTTACCGGAAAAAAAATTCTAACCCTAAATTCTGGCTTTTATACATAAAAGAAATCTGGCAACCAGTTGGTTGAAAACATAACTGAACATTTTATTTACATTGTTTATACCCCACTTTTTTCCCAAAGCAGTTGACTTTGCTCTCTCTCCTCCATGTTACGGTCACAGCTATCCTGCGAGGCAGGTTAGGATGAGAGTAGGGATGCCAGCCCATGACTTGGGGTTGCCAGCCTCCAGGTGGGACCTGGGGATCCCCTGGAATTACAGCTCATCTCCAGACTACAGAGATCAGTTCTGCTGGAGAAAATAGATGCTTTGGAGGGTGGACACCGTGGCATCGTACCCCACTGAGGTCCCTGTCCCCCCCATCCCAGGCTCCATCCTCAGATGTCCAGGAGTTTCCCAGCCTGCATCTGGCAACCCTCCCCCAAACCCCCCCCCCAGTGGCTGGGCTGACCTGGCAGTCCTAGATGAGAGTGTGTAACTGGCCCAGAGTCACCCAGCAAGCTTCCATGGCAGAATGGGGGATTCGAACCCAGGTATTCCGGATCCCAGTCTGATACCCTAATCTCTGTACCATGCCAGCTCTCAAATATACCAGAACAGAACACAGGGTGGGTCAAATTTGGGATGGTATTTACCCCGGCCGTGAAAGCCTTCGACAGCATATTTTTACAAATGTGTTTTCGTGAATAATTATATTAGGAATGCCAAGGCCTGCTTTACTGAATCAAAAATAAACCCTGATGTAAATTAAAAACAACAACAACAACCCCTTGAGAGCTAGTTTGGTGTAGTGGTTAGGAGTGCAGACTCTAGTCTGGGAGAACCAGGTTTGATTCCCCCACTCCTCTTCCACATGAAGCCAGCCGGTTGACCTTGGGTCAGTCACAAGTTCTCAGAGCTGTTCTCTCAAGAACAGTCCTCAAAAGAGCTCTCTCAGCCCCACCTCCCTCACAGGGTGTCTGTTGAGGGGAGGGGAAGGGAAAGGAGATTGTAAGATGCTCTGAGATTCCTTTGGGTAGTGAAGGTTGGGGTATAAATCCAATCTCCTCCTCCTCCTCCTCCTCCTCCTCCTCCTCTTCTTCTTCTTCTTCTTCTTCTTCTTCTTCTTCTTCTTCTTCTTCATCTTCTTCTTCTTCTTCTTCTTCTTCTTCTTCTTCTTCTTCTTCTTCTTCTTCTTCTTCTTGGAATAGCAACCTGTCCCATCATGGGTAAGTAGCCTTGTTCACCACCTTAGGATACAGACCATGGAGAAGCCTGTTCCCATGAACGTAATCTGTGCCTCTGAGCAGACCTCTTCATTTGGATAGAATTGTGCACGTGTAGGCAGGGGATCACGTCCAAAGTTGAGAAAGCAATAGGAGAGGGAGGGAAATGTCCCTTTTGAGAAACAGAGCTCTACAACTAAGTTGGGGGGAAAAGAAATCAGATAATTGGGATCTTTATGATTGCTGTTAAAAATGTTCTGGAACCAATTCAAATACCAATCAGAAACCACATTGTTCAGTTAAATCACTTTCAGATGCCATTTCAGATACAGAGTACAATTACTCCCAGTTTTCAAATGTAATGCTTCGTCTTTTCTTCTTTCTTTTAAAAAAAAACCCCTTATTTTCCCTTATTTTATTTTTATCCCCCTTGGCAGAGGTTCAGGCCTGCCACAGATGATCTATGGATGAGTTTTCAGCTTCTCCTTCATGGCTTAAGCCTCGCTGAACCTACCAGGCTGTTTTTAAGAGTCTCATTAAACAGATAGGAAGGCTGTCGGCTTTCTGTGTCGCAGAGGTCTGGCGGAGCTGAAAGGACCAAGATGGCGGCCTGACGGCTCCCTGGGACTTTGTACATTTGTACAAAAATACTGTGATTAGGGTTGGCATGTCTCTGGAGCACCCAGGTCTGGGACTTTAGGGCCAGTTCGCTTAGGGACAATGTAGAGTGTGTGTCTGTGTGTGTTTCTCTGTGTGTGTGTGTGTGTGTGTGTGTGTGTGTGTATAAAAGCACCATCCAGTCACAGCTGACTTATGGCAACTCCTAGTGGGGTTTTCAAGGCAAGAGATGTTCAGAGTTGGCTTGGCCGTTGCCTGCCTCTCCGTAGTCACCCTGGACTTCCTTGGTGGTCTCCCATGCCAGTACTAACCAGAACTGACCCTAATTAGTTTCCCAGATCTGACAAGATCAGATGAGCCTGGGCAGACTAGGGTAGGGCAAGGCACCAGACACCCCTCCTTATCTCCCAGGCCCCTGCCCCTAAGGACCAGTCCCCACATAACAAAGTCCTCATGCCCCCCCATGTGGCTACCGTGAGTTTTGTCTATCGGACATTCTCAGGAAGTTGCATGCTCAGAACAGGATTGCCCAGGTGGGTGCAGGCCTGATTCAGATTCGGGGTGGGGGGGCTCGCACATTCCTTTCCCTCCAGCAGTCCTTTCCAACACCGACCAGGAGGCAGCCACGGGAAGAGGTAATATGGCCGGGGAAATATGTTTAGGGAGCAGGGCCTTTTTTGTAGAAAAAGCCGAACAGGAACTCATTAGCATAACAGGCCACACCCAACAGCAGAAACTCATTAGCATATTAGGCCACACACCCCATGTTACCAGAAGTGTGGTCATCTAGCCACACCCACCTTTTGCTTCTTATTCTGTTTACCTTGTTTGTTGTTAAACCCAGGGCTTTTTTTGTTAGCAGGAACTCCTTTGCATGTTAGACCACACACCCCTCATGTAGCCAATCCTAATGAGTTTCTGCGGTTGGGTGTGGCCTATTATGCTAATGAGTTCCTGCTGGGCGTGGCCAACTCGGGAGCCAGCTGGAACTCCATTCCTGTGTGTTCCTGTTGGGGAGTGGGGGGAAGGCGGTCAACAGGGCTGCCTGTGATGTCGCTCTAAAACTTAGATGCTGCCGCGCAGACTCTGTGGTTGTGCCATCAAGGGCACACACCAAAGCCGCCATGTCCTCCAGGTCTGACGATCAACCAGACCAGCCAGAAGGGTCATGATCTTGGACTTGGTTCTTCTGAGCAGGTCTCAGACCTTGTGAGAGATGTAGGGGCTGTTGCACCAACTGAAAACAGCGCCCACGATGCTATTGAATCCAGCATTCAGGTCAATGGAAAGTTACCCTAAACGTCCAAGATTGTAACCAGGCCCTTAGCCACAGAAAAGCTCCCCCCACAGAAGAGCCCCACCTCCCCAGGGAGGATAGCAGACCCCCCCACACACCCCCAGTGCACCATCCGTGCTCCTTGCCCTGCCTGCCACGGCCTCGGGAGAGCCGAAGGACAAGGCAGAGCCGGGGAGACAGGCAGGGCACCCTGCTCCGTGGTTGGGGGGAGGCTGGGGCACGCTGCCCTCTGCCTGCTGGCCATGCTTGGCGCCTCATGGTTGGAAGGGAGGAAGAGGCTGGGGCACGTGGTGTTGCCGTGGGAGGAGTGTGGCAGCGGCACTGGGCAGCAGGGGCAACGTGATCAACTGCTGCAGTCCTTGTGCCGACAGGTGGGTGCTGCCCCTTTGCTCTGCCCCGACCTCACCTGCCTCCTCTCCGCAGCCTCTCTGTCAGCGGCTGGCTGGCTGGCTGGCACGTGGGGAGGTGGGGCCCTGCCCGAGGACAGCTCTCCAGCACCCGGAGCAGCATGGCCTCGCAGATAGAGGCCAGCCGCCCTCCAGCCACCCAGGGCCGCCCCTCCCTCTCTTCTCGGACTTCTGGCTGCGTCTTGCAGGAGAAATGGCTTCCAACATGCACCAGCACAGACACCAGGATGACCCTGGGTTTGGGGCAAAACTTTTATGGCGGAAGCTAATTTGCCTAAAGCCCAGAGCATCACCCCCTGGACCATGTGCCTGTGAGGTAGGTGTGGCCCCACCCCTCACGTGACCCCCCCCATGAGAAACTTTCTGGCTACAGGCCTGACTCTTAACACTTGATTTCAAAAGAGGGAACTTTACGAAAATGAGGGGAATAGTAAAAAGGAAACTAAAAGGGAAACACAAGAGAGTCAAATCCCTAGAGGATGCTTGGAAGCTATTTAAAACCACACCAATCAAAGCCCAAATAGAATGCATCCCACAGGTTAGGGAAGAGGAGGAGGAGGAGGAGAGTTGGATTGATACCCCGCCCTTCACTCGGAGTCTCAGAGCAGCTTACAATCTCCTTCTCTTTCTCTCCCCACAACAGACCCCCTGTGAAGTAGGTGGGGCTGAGAGAGCTCTGAGAGGACTACTGTAGAGGGAACTGCTCTGAGAGAACTTGTGACTGTCCCCAGGTCACCCAGCTGGCTGCATGCGGAGGAGTTGGGAATCAAATCCGGTTCTCCAGATTAGAGTCCACCACTCTTAACCACTACACCAAACTTGGCACGGCCGAGTCTAAAAGAAGTATAAAAAACAAGGACCTGGTGGTAAAAACCAACACAGCAAAAAAGAAGGATCAGCGCACTGTGATCAAGACTGTAAATCCACTGAGTACTAGAAGTATATTGTATATGATCATGTAGTGCGACGTATGTAACATCAAAAAGGATATCAAACTTGCCTATATGCGCAAATGATTTCTCCGCCGTATGAACAATATAATACATTCAACATGACAAAAAGTCCAACTCGGAAAAAGCCCCAGCCAACACAAGATTCTCTTTAAAGGTGAATACACGTAGAGATCTCTGGGTTGGATCCAACGGATATCTGGTAAACAAATCTGTTTTAAGAAATTTTTGTCAAGAATTGCCCATATTCCAACGAAGTCAGGTTGTCCAAAATATTTTCAACAAGACATGCGAAGTCTGAAATTTTGAAGCTGAATGCCAGCCCTGAGCAAGTTCGCATGAAAGTCTTCTCCTTCAGAGAAAGTCCTGAGAGCCAGCAGCCCTCCCGACAAGATTTGGGGGCGGGGGGGGGCTCAACAAATGTTCCCTTTGTCAGATAGGACTACAGAGATCAGTTCCCCTGGAAGAAATGGCAACTTTGGAGAGGACTCTACCATACAACACAGAGTCTAGGTGCAACGTAAGTTGTAGGAGTAATCGGAAGCATGAAGCTCTAGTTCTCCCTCGTCACAATTGAATTACCTGACCAAACTATCCATGAGCCCAGGGGAGAATCGATTTCATCTACTGAACAGGTGCCAAAGTGGCTGCAAGGCTGAAAGAAATGAAATGAAAAATAAATTATCATATGGCATAGCCAGGAGATTCTAAGACAGTCTGGCGGCCTGAAGTTCTAGCTCTTTTAGTGGCACGCTAGACTTATTTTAGAGTCCCTTGGACTGCAAAGAGATCAAATCATTCAATCCTAAAAGAAATCAACCCTGACTGTTCCCTGAAAGGCCAGAGACTGAAGCTGAAGCTCAAATACTTTGGCCACCAAATGAGAAGGGAGCACTCACTGGAGAAGACCCTGATGATGCTGGGAAAGATCGAAGATCAAAGAAGAAGAAGGGGACGGCAAAGGCTGAGATGGTTAGACAGTGTCATCGATGCAACAAACATGAAATTGAGCAAACTTCAGAAGACAGTGGAAGACAGAAGGGCCTGGCGTGATGTAGTCCATGGGGTCGCAAAGAGTTGGACTCAACTGTGCAACTGAACAATAGACTTATTTTTGGGGTTGAGAGAGCTCTGAAAGAGCTGTGACTGACCCACGGGCACCCAGCTGGCTTCATGTGGAGGAGTGCAGAACCGAACTCGGTTCTCCAGATTAGAGTCCATCGCTCTTGACCATTACACCACAATTACAGCAACTGCACAGCTGCAAAACGGTTTGACCTGCTGGTCTTATCCCACAGTGAAGAGGCCAAGAGATCTGAGACTCAATGAGTGACCATTGCTGCTGAAGATGGTATATTCTCCTGCCAAGCATATTTGCTGCAAAGTCCTTAGCATTCCTAATTATTTAGTACCCAAAGGTCATCCCATTCTGTCTTCACAACAGCCCTGTGACGTATACTTAGCTCACAGGGACTGGCCTAAGGTCATCTAAATCACCCTTGTCCCAAGTCCAGCACTCTACCCACTCACATTACATTGGCTCTCCCATCTTTTACACTCTCCAGATGGCCACGGCTTCCCTCTGTCACTGCATTTAATGAGCTCAAAATGTTGGGGTTTTTTTTGTTTTTTTGTTTTAAAAAAGGGTTATTTGAATGGTAGAGGAATCCATTTTATGAAGCTAATATTTCAGTGTGCATTCAATGTGCCACCACCAGACCACATGGAGGTGACTTATTTATTTGGCTGGGTCACTATGTGAATGCCTTAACGTTCTGCCATAAACTTAAATACCCTAAGTGTGGTCCCATTTTCTTCTGCTAAAAACTGGAAGGTGTAATGCACTAAAAATGCACCTTTTCATCCCATGCCAGGATTTTGAACTGTTCGGTGCTAAAAATTAGAAGGCCTTAGTCACAGATGAGAAACAGAGCCCCAATTAGAGTAAAATAATTATTTCTGAAGGGGAAAAAACTATACTGCAGCTACACTTAAAAAAAAAATGAATCCCCATGGGCTTAGTTGGTAATGGCTGTTTTTATACCCTGCTGGCATCCATGTGGAAGCAATCTATTCAGATACAGACAGGGAAAGATCCAGGTTGCTGCAGCCAGAGTCGGGCCTTGGACATGGCAAATGGGGGTGATTCTGGGTTTGCATCCAATCGGGTTTGCTTTGCATACCTTGTGGTCTGTTTTCTTACCTTCTTTGGGACCTGATAGCTTGGAGAATGCAACTATCATTCTCTTGATAGTTTCAGGTGGGCAGTTGTGTTGGTCTGCCGTAGTGGGGCTGGATTCAAGTCCAGTTGCATGTTAGAAGAGACCAACAAGATTTTTGGGATACGGAAGGGAGCTTTGATTCTCAAATGCTTATACCCCAAAGTCTTGCTCGTCTCTCAGGTGCTGCTGTACTGTGAGTGGATAGACAACCAGTTTGGTGTAGTGGTTAGGAGCAGCAGACTCTAATCTGGGAGAACCAGGTTTGATTCCCCACTTCTTCACATGCAGCCGCTGGTGTGACCCTGGGTCAGTCTCAAGTTCTCTCAGCTGGTCTCTCAAGAGTGGTTCTCAAAAGAGCTCTCTCAGCCCCACCTACCTCACAGGGGGAGGGGAAGGGAAAGGAAATTGTGGGGAGGGGAAGGGAAAGGAGATTGTAAGCTGCTCTGAGACTCTAAGTGGAGGGCCGGGTATAAATCCAATCTCTTCTTCTCTTCTGTTCTTCTCTTCTACCAGACTTGAATCTAGTTATTCATTCTCTTGGGGAAATATAATTGTTTTCCCCCAAATTACCGTCATTATTTGCAATGCCTCCCCAACAACATCAAGAATGTATTCTTTGCCTACTTCCCCCCATAGACAACTGAAACAAGCCAGCCCACAAGAAAGTATCCCAGTACCTAGTATAGTATCATCTCTCACGGAGGGATAGACAAACTGCCAAAAGAGTTCAGCGTCTACTTTTCATGTTCTGGAAACGCTGTAGACAGACAAGGACGGTACTTGGAGACATGACCGGAGCAAGCCGAGTCCTGGTAGCATGGTCAGCATCTCAGGTATTCGCCTTCTATAGGTCTGAGAGATGGTGACGGGCATAAGCTATATCCGTTGCCTTCTCCTGAACCACCAGCCCCGGCACTATTAGCAGTGCCTCAGTTTCTTGGGTGGATGTCTGGACCAGGTTCCAAGCAAAATGGTCTGGTGTGCCACTGTTGGTACACGTGCCATGTGTTCCGTACCCCAAGTGGAGGTGACCTTAGATCTCCAGCTTCCAGTCCACCTTCAGTCCCGCCCTGTGAAGCCCATGCATAAGGAACTGTAGAAGCTTCTACAACAGGTCTCTTTATTGTTTCCAGCAGGGAGAAAAACAGGGGGCATTTGGAGCTGGAACACACAGGAGTGGAGCTCCGGCAGTTAGAAGCACAGGTGGTGGCAAGCCCCGCCCCCAGCTCCCAGAAGAAGCACGAAGCAGCATTTGTAGCATTCGTCCTGGGCCCAGATAGGCTACTTTGGGACTGGAATGACAGCCCCCAGAGTGGAAAGACAGTCCCTAGGGGTGGAGCCTGAGCGGTGGGTGTTGCCTTCTGACACACTTCCAGTGATGTCAGGGGGTGTGGCATATGCAAATAAGTCATGCTAATGAGTTATGCTAATGAGCTCCTGCACCTCTTTTTCTATGAAATGACCCGTGGAGAAAACATTTCCTAATGGAGAACACAAATCAAAACTTCAACCTCAACACTAATTCGAGAGTCACATAGACCATTTCCGCAGTAGTGAAATTCCCTGCATTGATGTTCTTAAAACTGTGCATTGTGTGAAATTTTCCGCAGTAGATTTTTTCCTCACCAACCCCAAATTTTTCTCTTTCTTACCCTGCATTTTGGAACTCACTAAAACTGGGGAAGATTGAAGGTCAAAGAAGAAGAAGGGGACGGCCAAGGATGAGATGGTTAGACAGTGTCACCGATGCAATGAACATGAAATTGAGCATATTTCAGAGGACGGCGGAAGGCAGGAGGGCCTGGCGTGATCTGGTCCATGGGGTCGCGAAGAGTCGGACTCGGCTGTGCAACTGAATAACAACAAAACTGGGGATTCCAAAAACACGGTTTAAAAGTGCACACTTTCCTATCTAGGCAGTAGGGTAACCTGTTGTCAAACTCGAGCCTCTTGACACCGGAACGCGCTGGCTGGATTGGTGGCATTGTCCATGCTTGATTTACACTGCTGGTATTCTGTACTCTTATCACTACTCTCGTTTGCCATTACATTCTTTGGGGGGGGAGTGAGTGTGTGGTGTGCTAGGGGGATTGCTTGGTAACTTTCCTAAGGGGCCCCAAGACATCTTTCACACGAGAAATGTCCTTGGAGAAGACCGTGCCTGGCTAGATAGTGACTGTATATCTTTCAGAGTCACTGTAGTAACACTGATGTAGGTGTGCATGGAATTTTGGGGTCTTTACCTGTGTCTTGTCTTTTCCCACCTTTGCAAATTAGTCCTAACAACGAGCTTGAACCCACAGCATCTCATATCTCTAAATAAAGCATTCACTGCCAAAGTGTGTGTGGAGAGTGATTTGACTGGGAACCTGACACCTGTTTGGACCTCAGTCTTCCTGAGACAATTGTCGCAAAGTCTCTGTTCTCTGCTCTTTACATCTACCTCACCCTCTTCCCCCTGTTCATAAAATTGCCGGCAGTTGGAACTGGGATCAGTCAGCTATTTGCCATTGGATTGTTTGATATGTTTTATTCATGTTTTAACTGATTTTATCTTGTTGCATTTTATGGCTTCGGTACGTCACCCAGAGCCCTGCTGTGGCAGGGGTTGGGCGATTCATAAATATAATTAAAAAATAAATTTTAAGAAGCAGGTTTGAGAGAGGCTGGAGCAGAACTGAGGGGAACCTAGAAAGTCGACTGTTGGAGGCCAATCGTACAGATGCTCTGAAAAAAGCGTTGCTCTGGTCTGGAAGCTGAAGAGGGGCAAGACGGCCTCAGAGAGCGGCCTGTGAGTGTTGGCAGCGGCACCCTTCATTTTCGCCTCCGTTTCATAGACTCTCACCTTGGGGCCTTTGATCCTCCCAGGCGCTGAACCCTGCCAGGAGACTCGCTTTTGTCTCAGACGAACGCCAGGGAAAACTGTGCAGAGTGTAAAGACCGAGGAAAGGAGGAAGCCGTGGGGGAGTCGTTCTCGGGGCCATGTTGCTCACACATTGTGCTCTCTGCAAGGTATGTTAGAGGAAACATTCCTTATTTTGGTTGTCCCAGAGCCACAGGAAGAACGAACGGAGGGGAGAGGATATGTCTGAGAGGGGAGCCAGATGTGATTTTTCTCAAATTCCTCTCCTCCCGCTCTCCCCTTCTCCCAAACCTGACTCAGTGAGAGAAGAAGAAAGCTTTAGGGAAGCCCCTGGATCCTCTGCTGACAGCCTCACTGCCGCTGGGACCAAGACATGCACAACTGGGATATGACAGCATCCAGGAAACATCAACCACAAGGCACAGGAGATCAAATAAGGAACTGCCGCGTCACAGCAAGCTGCTTCCTAACATTCTTAAGGTGCTTAAATGCATCCACACTTCTGCCACAAAAAGCCAACATCCCAGAATAACCAAAGTACCAGAAAGTTGGGACTAGGGTTGCCAACTTCCAGGTGGGCCCTGGGAGATCTCCCAGAATTCCAACTGATCTCCAGGCAGCAGAGTTAAGTTCCCCTGGAGAAAATGGATGCTGGGGGGGGGGGCTAAACTTTATGGCATTGTATCTTCTTGGGGTTCTTTCCCTCACAGAACCCCATCTTCCCAAGTCTCCAGGAATTTTCCAAGCCAGAGCTGGCAAACCTAGCTGGGTTTAGCTGAGGTGACTTATGGACAATTAAGAACATAAGAGAAGCCAATGTTGAATCAGGCCAATGGCCCATCGAGTCCAACACTCTGTCACACAGTGGCCAAAATATACCACGTGCCATCAGGAGGTCCATCAGTGGGGCCAGGACACTAGAAGCCCTCCCACTGCTGCCCCCTCCAGCACCAAGAATAGAGTGCATCACCTGCCCCAGACTGAGAGTTCCTATCCTGTGGCTAATAGCCACTGATGGATTTCTGCTCCGTATGTTTATCTCATTCCCACTTGAAACTGTCCATGCTTGTAGCTGCCACCACCTCCTGTGGCAGTGAATACCATATGTACCTTCCTGCCTCCCCCGTGTGCCCTCCACCGCTTCCCCCCAGCACACTTCCCCCTAGCGCACTGGAAGCAGGTTAAGAGAGAAAGGGGGGAGAAAAGGGCAGGGAGGAGGAATTCTGGCGCTCCCCCCCTTTCTCTCTTAACCTGCTTCCAGCCAATGCATTCCTTACACATCACATCTTTCTAGAGCTCGTTGTATTGCTTTTACAATGGGCTTTACTGCTAGTATATACATAAACAAAAAGGAGGAGCACAGAGCGAATGCCAAAGAAGATTCTTCACCCGCTGGGAGGAGACAGTGACGGAGAAGAAGGGATGTCTGCAGAGGGTTGGCCGTGTTGGTCTGAAGTAGAACAGCTGGATTCGAATCCAGGAGCACCTGAGAGACCAGCAAGTTTGGGGGGCCAATGAGCTTTTGAGAGCCCAGGCTCCCTTCCTGAGATAGGGGTCAGAAAGGAATGGGGATCTCTGACTAGGGCTGCCAGCTCTGGGTTGGGGAATCGCTGGATGGGGTGGAGCCTGAGATGGGAGGGGTTTGGGGAGGGGAGGGGCTTCAACAGGATCTAATGCCACAGAGTCCAGCTTCCAAAGTAGCCATTTTCTCCAGGGGAGCTGATCTCTGTCAGCTGGAGAAGGAGGTGTCCAGATGCCACCTGGAGGTTGGCAGCCCCACTTCCAGCCCACACCAAGTCCTGGAGTGGACTACAGTCGTCTAAACATTGGCAAGAACAGAAGTTGTCAAAACACCACAGAGTCTACCCTCCAAAGCAGATAACCAGAAACTAAACTTCTTGTTCTTTTGATCAGTTTTTTTAAAAAATATTTTCATTATTTTGAATGCTAATTTTTTTTTCAAGATTTATTTATAATTTTTACATTACAAAAGAGAAAAACACAATTGCAGTATATAAAACAAACTTTGGAGTACACATTAAACATTATTTCTAAACCATTTGTTAACTTTGTGCCATCTTTTTTGGAAAGTTTTTTCATCTCTTCCTAAAAGTATCATATTCAATTTATCCATTACTGCCACATCACAAATTTTTATGATCAACTCTTCTCTAGTAAGTAAGCTATCAGTTTTCCAACATTTAGCAACAAGTATTCTAGATGCAGTGAGGATATATGATAAAATACATACATCATCATGTCTGAACCCATCTGGTATTATATAAAGCAAGTAAATGTCTGGTAACAATTGTTACTGTATGCCTATGATCTCTGTTATTAACTGTTTAACATCTTTCCAAAATTTATGAATCTTCTCACACCGCCACCACTTATGGAAAAAAATGCCTATATTATTCTTACATCTCCAACAGTTTCTTGCTGCATCTTTATAACATTTGGCCATTTTGTCAGGTGACCAATGCCACCTGTAAAACATTTTGAGTATATTTTCTTTATATGATGTAGATCTTAATAGTTTAACAGATTTCCATATTTTCAGCCAGTCATCCATATCCAAACCATATCCTATGTCCTGCATCCATGTTACCATTGATGGTTAAACTGTTTCATCTTGCATGACATCAAACAATAAGAAGTTATACAATTTTTGTATCAGTTTGTCAGAACTTGATAACCATATTTTATCTAGGTCTGTCTTTTCATTATAAAAGCCCATTACTTTATCTTTGGTGAACCTTGACTGAAATTGTAATTTTTCCCTACCTGTGAGATTAATATTCAATGCCTGCAATGTCTCCAATGAATTTAACTCTTTATTCTTGTTTAATAGTGTTTGATATGTAACTCTCTTATTGTCCAACATCAATGTAGGCATTATAAAGGCCTCTAAAGGTGAAACCCACATAGGTATTTTTAGGTAAAATCTTTCTTTAATACTCCTCCAGATCTTTATTAGGGCTCCTCTAATTATATGATTATGAAAATTTGAATGGATTTTATCTTTATCATACCATATGTAGGCATGCCAACCCATATGTAGATATAGCAGTCTCTTATCTTCTAACAGTAACCAGCCCTGATCCAACCCATAGCTGAGGCTTGGTAATACAGGGACCAATTTGGTACACTGAGGCCACCTCTTTCTTTTTTACCTTGAAGAAGTTTCAGTTTAACACATGCTTTTTTGGAGTGCCATATAAATTTTCTTACATATTGATCCAATTCCAAGAAAAAATTATTATTTTTTTAAAATTGGTATGTTCTGTGCCAGGAATAGGAAACGTGGGAGGATGTTCATTTTAATAGTGGCAATTCTACTCATAAATGATAGGTGTAAATCATGCCATTTCTGTAGGTCTTTCTTGATAGTTTCTTGTAGTTATTTTCAAATAGGTTACTGTTTTTACTTGAAAGGATGATGCCTAGGTATTTAACTTTGTTGATTACCTTTATATTAATTTGAGACTGGATCTTGTTTATCAAGTCCTGGGAGCAGTTTTTTTGTCAAGATCTTGGTTTTTTTGAAATTTATTTTAAGTCCTGCTACCGAGCCATATTCTTGTATTACATTAAGCAGGTGTGGTGTAGATATTATTGGATCTTCCAAAATAAATACTAAATCATCAGCAAAAGCTTGAAGTTTGAATTCCTCTCCTTTAGTTTTAAGACCTCTTATGCTTGAATTTTCGCTTACCAAATCATTTAACAACTCTAATGCAAAGATAAATAGTAATGGTGTAAGCAGACATCCTTGTTGAGTTCCTTTTTGAATAGGTATATTCTGAGTTAAATCTCCATTAACTATTATCCTTGCAAATTGTTCTTTATATATAGACATTATCATCATCATAAAATTGCTGCCACAATCCCAGGTCTCCAATTTGTATCTTAAGAATTCCCAAGTTACATTGTCAAAGGCTTTCTCCGCATCGAGAAAAACTAGTGCTAATTACCTTCCAGGATATTGTTCGTAGTATTCTAAAATATTTAGAATAATTCTTAAATTATTTTTTATCTGCCTCTTCGGGAGGAAGCCGGATTGATCTCGATGTATAACTTCTACCAATATCTTCTTGAAACGGGTAGCTATGACAGTTGCGAAAATCTTATAGTCAACATTGAAAAGTGATATAGGTCTATAGTTTTGGATTTCTTTATCTTCAGTATTAGGCTTGTGTATTAATGTGATCAAGGCGTCATTCCATGAGTTTGGTAAATTTCCCGTTTCTATGATGTTATGAAATACATCTTTAAACTGAAGGAGAATCCATCATCAAGTCTTTGACAGATTTCAGCCGGGATACCATCAGGACCTGGAGATTTCTTTTTCTTTCTAAGTGCTTCCACAACTTCACAAGTTGTAATTGTATCATTCAAGATTTTTTTCTGATCCTCAGTAAAAAAAGAATTGTATTATATTTCGGAAGAAAGTCTTTAATTTTTTGATGGTTTTGTTGAGTTTGATTATACAATTTTTTTGTAAAAATCTTCTACAGTATTTTTCAGTTCCTGATTTTTATACTTTATCTCCTGGTTTGCATCTTTAAGAGCTGAGATTGTCCTTTTCTCTTTTTCCTTCCTTTTGAATGCTAATTTGACAAGCCACCTATGATACGTAATTCCATTTCATTGTCTGACAAAGCGTGCTTTGCACATGAAAGCCCACACCTTGAATAAACCTTTGCTGGCCTTAAAGGTGCCCCCACTGGACTCTTAACTTTGTTCTGTTGCTTCGGAGCAACAGGGCTGCCCCAGCTGGACCTATGTCTGGGGGAACCATTCTTGATCACCCAGAGATCAACTGTAACAGTGGGAGATCTCCAGGCACTACCTGGAGGTTGGCAACCCTAACAGGGACACAAAATGAGGAAATAGATGGTGGAACTAGCAAGGGAAAGGATCTCAATGTGGATTTGCTGCCTACCATAGGAGTGCATTTGCCTCCCCTATGTTCTGCTTGTTTGGTATAGTGGTTAAGTGTGCAGACTCTAATCTGGGAGGACCGGGTTTGATTCCCCACTCCTCCACTTGCAGCTGCTGGTGTGACCTTGGGTCAGTCATGAGTTCTCTCAGAGCTGTTCTCTCAAGGGCAGTTCTCGGGAGAGCTCTTTCAGCCCCGCCTACCTCACAGGGTGTCTGTTATGGGGAGGGGGAGGGAAAGGAGTTTGTAAGCCGCTCTGAGGCTCCGAGTGAAGGGCGGGGTATAAATCCAATCTCCTTCTCATCATCATCCTATTCTTCTTCTTGTACTTGTATGAATGTAAATAACACAGCAATTACAAGGACATTGTAAATATCCAGAATTCTTTCTTCTGAAAAGAGACAAAATTCTGACGGTGCTGCCCCCAGAGCTGCTCACCGTTTGGGGAAGCGGGGAGTGCAGAAGGCCATCTATGGGATTCCAGGGATCGACTCAGGAGCCCACCCAAGTGAATGGAAACATTTTTTTTTGCTTGAACCTAAAGTACATCCATGAACTGCAGAGCATGGCTTGCTTTTGCAGCACCCACCGGCTGCCATTTCTCTGGCCTTTAATGCAAGCCAAATCCCAACGATGGTGCGGAAGAAGCCCCAAAGAAAAGCAGAGGGACTGGCAGAGGGGGAGAGTCGGGCAAGAGAAGAGACAGAAGATTCTCATCAACGAAGCTGCCAACTGGCCTGACCATATTTTATGGTTGAGCGCACAAATGTAAACTTGCACGAGTATAAATAAACGAATCGATGCACATAAGATATGAAGCAGGCGGTGGAGCAGCTGATGTTTCTCCTCCGCTGAAAACCTATCTCTTGCTCCGCCATCATGGGATTGCTAATCAAAAGGCTTCGGTCACCCACACTAAAGAATCCACTTTCAAGGCACTTTCCAACTGGGTTTTGCCAGTTCCAATCCAGATGGAAAGTGGACTGAAAGTGGATTCTTTAGTGTGTGTGACCAGAGCCAAAGGACGCACAAACTGGTGCCTGTTCCGTACTGAGACCAAACTGAACCAAAAATAGACAAAGGGGCAAGAAGAACAAACAAAAAGGGTTGTCATATCCTCCAGAGAAAGAGAACTGGCTGCTGATTTAAATACTGATGAGTGCCTAACACCAAAGTTTAGTTAAAGGTAAAGGTTCCCTTGCTCGAAAGCCAGTCGAATCCGACTCTAGGGTTACGATGCTCATCTCCGTTTCAAAGCCGAAGAGCCAGCGCTGTCCGAAGACGTTTCTGTGGTCACGTGGCCGGCACGACTAAACACCAAGGCGCACGGAACTTTATTTAAATAATAAACTTTATTAGCTGTTTACATAACTGAACAGATCAGTGTTAGAAGGAACAGCCACGACTCTGCTCATTGGCTCTGACCCTCTGGGATCTATATGTGAAGCCCCACCCACTTAAAGGCACACAATCCTCACAGCCGGCTCCGCCTCTTGCAACAGCCATTTTGGGGTTGTGCCCACCACCCTGTGTTAGAATTCCAGATTTGCCCGCAGCCTCAAAAAGCTGGGGGCCTCTGAAACGAAGCGCCAGTATAAAAGTAACCATGCCACATATCCACACACGCAAATGTCGGGATCCAAAGAAAGTTGACAGTTTGACTCTTAAGTTGTCAGGATTTTGTTTTCTTCTCCAGATCTCAGTGGGGGGAGGAAGTTAAATTTCAGCTTACAGACAGGGTCGCCAACAGGACTGAGAAAGAATGTCCTGTCTCTTGAACGGAGGCTTCGTATGTAGAAATGGGAAACTGAAGCTGTTCATTGCATGGAAGTAAACGACACCCCCTGGTAATAATAAGGGACAGGATTCCACCCCCCCCCCCGGGCAGTTGGAACACTGGCTGAGGAACCCGAAGGAGAAGGAAAGGGGAGCTGTTTTCCACAGAGGTACTTCCTGCCCACTTCCCCCATTTTACAGTTTATACCACCTCCTTTTCTGAACCAATTTCTCCAGTCCCTCCTTGGTTCATTTCCCCTCTTTTGGTGTGGGAGACAAGTGAGAGAAAGACCACAGCACAAAGGCAATGATGTTGTTGGGTTGTGGGTTTGATGCATTAAGGAGTCAGGAAACAGTGTGATGATCAGCACATGGTTTACTCGTACACAACAGAACAACAGAATACCGGCCGATGGCCAACTATATACAGTCCCCGTGGACCACCCCCAGGTCCCATTGGTGGGTTTAAACTTCCCGCCAAGGTTCCTAATGGTGACCGCTTGAGGTTTCAGGATCCTAGTCCCTATTGTCTCTTGAGCGCCAAGCTCTGGTAAGGTCGCTGTCGCCTAGTGGCGGTCAGTGGATATAACAGATGTCATACTGGAGAGGTCTAAAAAGAAATTTCAGGGTGTTGGGTTTTTTTTAAGTGCCAATGGGTTTTTCTCAAAGTCTTCAGGCACCCCACTGCATCCCAGGCTCTGGTTCCTGAGTGTCAGAGCCCGTGCCTTCAGGGGGCCTGGTCAGAACATTGTCACAGCTGGGGCACCCTTCATTTTGCCGCCACTGCCCCACAAGCTAGAAGCATCAGACTCCCAGAGGACCTCCCCAGGTTGCCCTTCTACCTGCCCTCCAAGGCGTGTGCTAAGTGAAAATTAAACAGAAGCGGAAATAGGGACGGGGGGGATGGGCAGAGATGACTAAAGTCGTTTCAAGGAGTCTGCTTATTATTCCCTCTGAATCATAAGCTGAAGAGCAATCTCTTGCTCCGGATTGCAAGACTAGAGCTAATGGGTGGAAATTACAAGGGAGTCGTTACCGGCTAGATATCAGGAGAAACTTCCTAACTGTCAGAGTGGTTGAGCAGTGGAACAGACTGCCTCGGGAGGTGGTGGATGCTCCTTCGCTGGACGTTTTCAAGTGGAGGCTGGACAACCATCTTTTGGGTATGTTGTAGGTATCTTTCGGCTCTGCTCCTGCAGAGTGCAGGGGGTTGGACTAGATGACCTGCAAAGTCCTTTCCAACTCTAACATTCTGTGATTCTATAAGGTCCGGGGAGAAACCACTTTGAGATACCCCCAGGGGCAACACCATAATGACTGGGGTGGGGGGGGGAGGACAGACGGGTGCAGAAAAGACCTTTGGTTCCTGACCAGGGGCTGTGCTTGCCACTCAGGTGGGGCTCATGGACTGCAGCTCGGGGGCCGTCTGCATAGTAAAAGGAGGCGGCAAACTGGTGGGACAGTTAGATTTGAGTCCAGGAGTGCCTTAGAGGCCAGCAAGATTTGGGGAGTAACATTTTGCGAGAGGCGAAACTCCCTTTGTGAAAGAATCAGCAGGAGCAGAGCTAGGGTTGCCAACTGATGGCATTTGACTCCCAGTGGTGTCCTGGCACCAGGGGCGGATGGAGGCTCACCAGTGCCCTCAGCAGCACTGACCCATCTTGGTGCCCCCCTCCTTTCCACACTGGCCCCCAGTCCATTTCAGTGGTTGACCTGCCTGACCAGAGGTACAACGCAGGCTGCAGCAATACAAAAATGTATTCATAGGATAACACAATATATCCTGTACAAACTAAGCCAAGCTTTGGCTACATAAAGTTCTGCAGAAATGCAATACAACATCTATTTTAATATTTCACAAGTTAAATGTATCAAAGTCCCAATATTCGTGACCTGAAAGGCATTTTTCTACATTTTTTTCACCCTTTTCCCAACTTCGTGGTGCCCCCTTTGGCCCTGGTGCCCTAAGGCACGTGCTCAGTCTGCTTCAGGGTTAACCTGCCACTGCCTGGCACCCAGGAAAACCATCTGCTGGCAGCATGGCGTGTAGAGAGATGGTGCCTGGCGCAAAGGCCCTGTCAGATCTCCCGGAAGCTAAGCAGGATTGGCCCTGGTCTGTGCTTGGATGGGAGACCTCCAAGGAAGTCCAGGGTTGTGGCACCGAGGCAGCCAATGGCGAACCGCCTCTGGGTATCTCTTGGCTTGAAAACCCCCACAGGGTCACCGTGAGTCTGCTGCGAATCGTCAACAAAAACAAGCAATAAAAAAGCCACGGAGGCTTTTAAGCTATTGTTTTAATGAAACCGATGGCTCCGTCAAGGTGCTGTTGAGCACAGTAGCCTATTGTCTTGTCCCATTTTTCCCTAACAAAAGAGACCTCCCCCCCTGGATGATGTCACCCTTTAATGCATTTTATTTCTTCCATGTGCTTTCCGTTGACTTCCAGTCACACAACTGAGGCCACCTCCGAGAGCTCCTTCCTGCCTCAGTCGTCGTCGGCTCCTTTCCTTGGGCCCGGCAGCACCTTCGCTTCCGCCCCACCCAGCTGGAGTCTCTCTCCAAGCTAGGGTTGCCAGCGCTGGGTTGGGAAATTCCTGGGGATTCAGGGGCGGAGCCCAAGGACGGCAGGGTCTGGGGACGGCGGTGGGCTCAGGCCGCAGTCAGGCGTGCAGGTTGAGAAAGAAGCACTTTTCTCCCTTTCTCACAATGCAGGTTGAGAAAGAAGTGCTTTTCTCCCTTTCTCACAATACAAGAACTTGTGGGCACTCCATGAAATTGCTGAGCAGTCAGGTTAGAACAGATAAAAGGAAGTCCTTCTTCACCCAAAGAGTGATTAACACATGGAATTCACTGCCACAGGAGTGGACAGTTTCAAGCATGGACAGTTTCAAGAGGGAATTAGATAAACATCTGGAGCAGAAGTCCATCAGTGGCTATTAGCCACAGGGTATAGATGGGAACTCTCAGTCTGGGGCAGGTGATGCACTCTACTCTTGGTGCTTGGGGGGCAGCAGTGGGAGGGCTTCTAGTATCCTGGCCCCACTACTGGACCTCCTGAGGGCACCGGGTATATTTTGGCCGCTGTGCGACAGAGTGTTGGACTGGATGGGCCATTGGCCTGATCCAACATTGGCTTCTCTTATGTTCTTATGTTCTTATTTGGTGCGAAGGGGAAGTGAGCCCATTACCCCCAGTGGAAATTGACATGGAGTTGGCGCGATTTCACACATCCTTGGTAGCTGTGGGCTCAGCCTGTCAATGCCCGATCAGAAGGCATGTTTGGGTGTTGTTGGGGTTTTTTGCCTTTTGTTTCCCACGCGCATAAATGAGGAATTGCACCTCCCCACAGAGGGTTCCCCATGGAATATGCAGTTAGGTGCATACTGCTAAGCAAGGGCAGGGGGAACAGCACCAAGTCGGGATGGAATGAGCAGACCATCCCGACGGCATGAGAGGATGCTTGAGCAAGGAGACAGGGGGAAGTCTGTCTGTAGCCCGTTGGCTAGCCTTAGGACCGGACTTCCCCCCGTATCTTTTAACTTCGCTTCCGTGGTGGGGCCAGATGTTGCTGTCTGATCATGTCCTTTAGCTGTATTCACAGCTGAGTTGGATCTAAAGGCGCGTCTGTCCGTGGCCTCACTGGGGTATAATGCTAGAGGCCAGCTTGTTTATTTATTTGTTTGATTTATAAACCACCCTACCCCTGCAAGTGGGGCTCAGGGCACTGAACAGCACACCAGCAAAAACATTTCAATAAACACATTTATAATCGCAGTAAAACAGCTAAAACATCACAAAATACAATACTATTTCAGGTGGCATTTAAAACGAATTTCAGCTCGTATTCCGATGAGGATGACGACGACGACGATGGTTTTGTTAACCACCTTTTCCCTGCTTGTGCATAGAGCCACAAAACAAATATTCAAAACATTAAAATTCCAATCATAACAAAATTAAAACACAAAAGTTAAAATAAGAGCAGGTTAAAAAGAGGTCCAAGGTGGTATCCCTAGAAATTACATCCCGATTCTGGGCTGCCCGGCCACTATCTGGGCAGGGGGAAGAGGAAGCACAGGATCGGAACGAGGGGGAGGGAGAAAGGGAGAGGGTGCCCGCCAGAATGGAGAACCATTGCTGCCCTCAGCCAAAAGCCCGGCGGAACATCTCTGCCTTACGGGCCCTGCCGAATTGCATTAGATCTTGCAGGGCTCTGTTATATTATGCAGAGAGTTACACCAGGTTGGGGTCAGGACTGAAAAGGCCCTGGCCCTGGTTGATGATGGTCGGACATCTTTAAGGGAAAAGGAAGAGATGGAGGAGGCCAGGCATGATGACAAACCATTCCTGTCCTCAATCATAGGCCTGGCAGAACATAGGGCTGCCAGTCCCCCCTGGTCTGGCAGGGTTTACCTGCTTTTTTGGGGGGGCTTCAATCCACTACTGGCCAGCTGGATGGTGGGGGAAGCCCACCCTGAAGCCCAAACACCCACAGACAGCCCTTTTCCTTCTCGCTTGAGAGAGGGGAGGAAGAGGGGCGGCTGTGGCCATGTGCCTGAATTCCAAGCAGCATTGCCACATGGAGTTTGGGCAAGTGGTGTCCCTTTAAGTGCTCACCACCAGCAGGCTGCCCCTCTGCCCTCTTGCAACGTTTAAAGGGCCCTCCACCTGATTGGCAGGCCCTTTCAATCTTGCAGGAGGTGAGGGAGAGGGGTGGTCACCGGCGATAGTTCTCGGGGGCGGGGCTTGGAGTGGGGACATCCCCATCATGACATCATCATGTTGGGGATGCCCTGCCCCCTCCGGGAATGCCCCCCAAAGCCCCCCACCCAGGGAGAAGAGTCCCTGGCCCTGGTTGAGGACAGCCTGATATCTTTAGGGCCAGGGGTCACCAGGAGGTTCTTCTCTCCAGAGCACAATGCTCTTCTGGGGATGTCCCAGGAGAGGCAGCCCCAGAGGTACATTTGGTCCCAGTCAGCCTGGAGCCAGTGCAGCTGGCGAAGCACTGGTTGAGTTTGTGCCCTGGCAGTAGCGTTCCAGTGAGGACCCCAGGCCGCCGAATTCTGGACCAGTTGTCATTTCCAGGTCAGTTTCAAGGGTAGCCCTGTGCAGAGCAAGTTACAGTAGTGTAGCCTGGAGAAGACTTTGCCACCTGGAGGTCAGCTGTAATTCCTGGAGCTCTCGGGACCACACTCAGAGCCTGGCAAACCTAACAAGCGCAGCAAAGTCAAGGGCTCTGCTTCCTATTATTCCTCTTCCCCGATGTCAGAAACAGCAATAATCTGCCAGGTTGTGGTTGGATCATGAGGAATTCCACCCTGCTGTGCGCTGATTCCAGATCCAGAATGTGTGGTATAACCCTGTGCTGCTTTCCCTGCTTCTCTTTAACCCTCAGCCTTCTCTCTCTTGCAGTTCCCTCAAGCCAGACCTCGAAGATCCGAGGGCGAGGCGCTACCACAGTCTGCGTGGGTTCAAACCCTAAAGAAAGCACAGAAGGAAACAGGCCTGTACACATCAACCCCCTGTTTGGTGTAGTGGTTAAGAGCAGCAGGACTCTAATCTGGGAGAACCCAGTTTGATTCCCCCACTCCTCCAAATGCAGCCAGCTGGTGTGACCTTGGGTCAGTCACCGTTCGCTCAGAGCTGTTATCTCAAGAGCAGTTCTCTCAGAGCTCTCTCAGCCCCGCCTACCTCACAGGATGGGGAGGAGAAGGGAAGGAGACTGTAAGCCGCTCTGAGACTCCAAGTGAAGGGTGGGGTATAAAACCAATCTCCTCCTCCTCCTCTTCCTTCACCTCCTTCTGTGACAGGCAGGCTGTATCAAGCCTCTGCCTTGGACGGGCCAGGTAAGAACTTGACCTGGCGTTGTCTTGTCAGCCATATGGGTGTCTCCTGCCTGTTGGACTTCAGGTTCCACCTTTCCAGCCCAGCCCTCCAGGTCCTTATTTGGTTACAAACACCTAAGAGCTTTGCTTGGCCCTGGGGCAAGTTGCGCATCGAGGGTTGCTGGGTCCCTCCTAGCAACCAGCGGGGGGCGAGGGGGACTTACCAGGAGCAGCAGGGAGGGCCAGGCGACCCAGCAACGTCACTTCCGGCGTGCACCGGAAGTGACCTCATCACGTTGCAATGTTACGGCAATGGTCTGGTATTGTGGCAATCTGTGGTAAAGAAAGGCATTTTGCCCAAACACCAGAGTGTTGCCATGATGTTGCCAACGCAGTGATGTCACTTCCATTGCTTGCCGGAAACTGATGTGGGTTGCTACATTGCCTCCCTCCCTGTCCTGGAAAAGCCCTCCTGCAGGGCACGTACTTGGCAGCAGGGGGGCAGGGCCCGGGGGCAGGGCATCCCTGCCTCCACGGCGGCGGCGGTGGTGGTGGTGGAGATGCTGGCAGCCCATGTGTGTCTCTCAGCTCCATCCTCTCATGGCAAAAGGGAATGGTAGGAACAGTCAGGGCTTTTTTTGTAGAAAAAGCCCAGCAGGAACTCATTAGCATAACAGGCCACACCCAACAGCAGGAACTCATTAGCGCATTGGACCACAACCCCTGACAGCACAGCTCATTAGCATATTAGGCCACACACCCCATGTTACCAGAAGTGTGGTCATCCAGCCACACCCACCTTTTGCTTCTTATTCTGTTTACCTTGTTGTTGTCAAAACCCAGGGCTTTTTTTGGAGCAGGAACTCCTTTGCATGTTAGGCCACACACCCCTCATGTAGCCAATCCTAATGAGTTTCTGCTGTTGGGTGTGGCCTATTATGTGAATGAGTTCCTGCTGGGCATGACCAATTCAGGAGCCAGCCGGAACTCCATTCCTGTGCGTTCCGGCCCAAAAATAGCCTCGGGAACATGTATCACAAAGGTGTTATGAGGCTGAATATGGAAGGGAAGCATGCGGTTTCGTCCAAGTCTTTGGGCCTTTCTAGATTTGGCACAGGGTACCCTTTCTCTCTTGATGAGAACATTATACTGATCTCAGCCCTGTCGCATGACGCTCATTTTCCATGTCATATTTGGGGGGGCCTATCTTTACCACAGGAACCAGCTAAATGTAGGCCCTTCCAAGCACTTGTGGATTCCAGTCAGGGACGCTTAAATCTCTACCACTGAAATCAACGGGATTTAGAAAAACATTTACCTGTGGCTGGATTGTGTCCTAAATGTTTTGATTTAAAAAAGGAAAGAAAAAAAAACACAAGTAAGCTGGAAAGAGGGAAACTGTTCGCCATAAGGAGATGGTAACCCTTGCAGACCTTCTTTGCCAAATTTTAAAAATTGCAGAAGGGGAGCTCGGTTCGCGGGCACAGCGGGGAGTGCTCCTGTCTAAGGTTGCCAGCTTTGGATCGGGAAATACCTGGAGATTTGGGGCATGGAGCCTGAAGAAGACAGGACGGGGAAGGGAAGGGACTTCAGTGGCTTATAATGCCACACAGGCCACCTTCCAAAGTGGCCATTTTCTCCAGGGGAACTGATCTCTGTTGCCTGGAGATCAGTTGTAATCCCAGGAGATCTCCAGTCGCCACCTGGAGGTTGGAAGCCCTGCTCCCATCTCAGTAAAACTATTGGGAGTGCACTAGGGCTCTCCTGAGATTTGTCCTGCCATGGCTGTGGTCACATGGGCCAGATAACGCGGTGGGGGGAGGCATGGCTGTTCGCCCCGGAGCAAAATAAAAGTGTGGTAGCTTGATCACACGGTCCCCCGAGTCTCTGCGCTTAGGCTGTTAGCTGCCGATCACACAGCGATGCTGAAGCATGGCAAAGAAGCGGCACGGTGCAATCACACAAGTGGCGATCGCAAGCCACCACTTCCGGATCAGACGGGCAGTTGTTTTTTTCAAACAGAGTCCCCGCATGAGCACAATCGAGGAATGAAGGATCGCTTCATGGTGAGTTGGTGCAACAGGTCGCGTTTGTGCTCATGCGCAGTTCGGCATTTGTGCGCATCCTATGGAGAGTTACAAAACACATCCAGTTTGTGATGGGACATGGACAGGTGCCGGATGCCATGAGATACTAGTGCTCCCACGATCAGACGCCCACCTTTGCCCCGCGTTTTCCGGATGCTAGTGCACTTTCTGCGGTACTTTTTTAACTCCGCATCTTCGGCGGGACGCCACAGGTTGGCCACAGGAGCACTATGCTTCCCAAACGTTGCAGTGTGATCACACTCTGAAAATCCACCTGACATTCATGCCTTCTGCACAGCAAATTTTCCATGTGACCAGGGCCAATGATTGGTTAAATATTTTGGCAACACTCTTATTTCGTGGCTTCATGGAGTCCCTAGCAGATGCTTGAGTGTTCATTCAGCCTTGTGGGTGCTTGTGAGCCACATCCAAATTCCCAGCAACAGCTGCAACAGCAGGGAAACCACCCTGTGGTACTATGGGTCTATTGTGTGGGGAACAGTGCAAACATGGTGTTGTGTAGTGGGTTCGACGCATGAAGAACCAGGACACAGTGTGATTGTTAGCTCATAGTTTACGAGCACACACAACAGAACAGAGAATACCGGCCAATGGCCAACCATATGCAGTCCCTGTGGACCACCCCCAGGTCCCATTGGTGGGTTTAAACTTCCCGCCAAGGTTCCTATTGGTGCCCTCTTGAGGTTTCAGGATCCTAGTCCCTATTGTCTCTGAGAGCCAAGCTCTGGTAAAGGTTGCTGGTGCCTAGTGGCAGTCAGCAGACATAACACATGGCCAGTGTGGTATAGTGGTTAAGAGCGGCAAACTCTAATCTGGAGAACAGGAGAACAAACTTAGAGTCCAGTGGGGCACCTTTAAGACCAACAAAGGTTTATTCAAGGTATGAACTTTCATGTGCAAGGCACACTTTTTCAAACACATTGGAATGGAAACTAGAGTTCAAACTTATAGACAGAGGCTGAACAGCAAATTAACATGTAACATGAAGAAGATGTTTTTGAGAGGAAAATCCTTGAAAATCAAAAATGAAGCCACAGTTCTCTCAGGGCTGTTCTCTCAAGGGCAGTCCTCGAGAGAGCTCTCTCAGCCCCACCTACCTCACAGGGTGTCTGTTGTGGGGAGAGGAAGGGAAGGAGATTGTAAGCCGCTCTGAGACTCTGAGTGAAGGGTGGGGTATAAATCCAATCGTCTCCTGTTGCGGGGAGAGGAAGGGAAGGCGATTGTATGCCACTTAGAGACTTCTCAAGGAAGAGAAAAGCAGGGTATAAAAACCTACTCTTCAAACATGGCCCAAGATCAGCGGCTTCGTTCGTCTGGTAAGTCCCTTACTGGCAGATTGAGTTATACGTGTGCGCAGGGCTTTTTTTGGTAGAAAAAAAACAGCAGGAACTCATTAGCATAAAAGGCCACACCCCTGACAGCACAGCTCATTAGCATATTAGGTCACACCCCTGACAGCACAGCTCATTAGCCTATTAGGCAACACCCCCATGTTACCAGAAGTGTGGTCATCCAGCCACACCCACCTTTTGCTTCTTATTCTGTTTACCTTGTTTGTTGTCAAAACCCAGGGCTTTTTTTGGAGCAGGAACTCCTTTGCATGTTAGGCCACACACGTCTAATGTAGCCATTCCTAATGAGTTTCTGCTGTTGGGTGTGGCCTGTTATGCTAATGAATTCCTGCTGGGCGTGACCAACTCTGGAGCCAGCCGGGACTCCGTTCCTGTGTGTTCCTGCCCCAAAATAACCCTGCGTGTGTGCCTATCTTTAATCAAGACTTAACAAAATATGGAGAAGAAATCACACAACCCTATTTCCAAGTCCATCAGCAAGCCCAGGACTCTTGGATGACGAGGTTAGCATTTTTAGTTTTTCTTCGGGAACCTCAATCTTCTTAACAGCTTTGACCTTTTACAAGTCAAACTGTTTTCATTTTCTAAACGGGCTTGATGAATCATAGCAAGTGGTAAGTCCAGTCCCGTCTGGCTGCCTCTTTCCTCTGAGAGGGCTTCCTCAGTACCGAAGCCAACTCAGAGGGGCTTTTCGATCAAGGATAACAAGGAGGACAGATTCTTCTGCGAAGGAATGAATTGTTAAAGGAACAGATCAAATCCCATGTGTGAGTCATGTTTTCTGCTGGAGAAATGAGAAAAAGGAAAATAGGAATTTCCCCACCCAAAGAGTGTGACTGTTTGGTGTGATTCAAAGAGAGGGCAGCTGTTCTAGCAACCTGCCCATTGCCAACACGAAATACTCAGTTGATCACAACCGTTAGACCAACTGACGAGGGCGCCCACTGACGCCGTGCGGACTCGATCTCAGAAGCAGGACAAGGAAGGCTTCCGCGCTTCCCGGCCAGGTCCGCAAGCCCCGCCTCCGCACATGCCAGGAGGTTTTGAGGGCCGTACTTAGTGGGTGGCAGAATTTGGGGAGGATGCGATGTTCCTTCCATCGTGGGGTGATCTAGGGGCCCTCTCCCCTCGCCTGGAGGGTCTTTCCCTTAGAGACTGGAGGGACCTCCTAGGCTGTCACTAAATGGAGGCCATTTTCCCTCCTCCTCAATTAACCAGGGACAGGAAACGGTGGCTAGGGTAGGGTTACCAGCTCTGGGTTGGAAAATACCTGCAGTTTTTTAAGGTGGAGCCTAAGATGGGGCACAATGCCATAGAGTCCACCTTCCAAAGCAGACATTTTCTCCAGGTGAACATACCTATCGCCTGGAGATCAGTTGTAATAGCGGGAGATCTCCAGCCGTTACATGGAGGTTGGCAACCCTAGGGTACAGGCTGATTTCCAGAGCTCTGAGATGAGGAGTCCAGGCTCCATTTAAGCCCGAGGAAGAATCCAGAGGGTTTTTTACACCCAAGAAGAGTCTCTACGTCTTTGTTGTAGCAGAACATCAGGGAGAAGTTTGTCATATGCTTACCTAACCTACAGTGACAGGAGAAGACACTTTTGCAGGCCTCCCACTGCCACTCCTCTATTCGTGTATATCCCAGGAATGTGGTCCCAGGATGAAATGTACTGGGTTCAAGATCAGCTCATAGTTTATTAGTGATTTCAGCATAACTCTAAGAGGACTCTAGCAGGGTCGGAGCCCTGCTTATATGCATGCAAAACACCACACCTCTCTCTCACACACACTCCCCGTGGTAGGCTATGTACAAAACATTACTACTTGATTGGTTTATCCCAGAATCCTGGCCGGCTATTGTTCTTGTGCCCCAAGCTCAGCCAGTCTCTAGGGTGATTCAATCAGGGATGATTTGTTCCCAATACATAACACAGGATATGGTCTGAAGGCACAAGGGTTGCCAGCACAGCAAATGCTGAGTAGAGTTTGAGGGTGGCGCCAGGGGAAGGTGGAGCTGGGAGTATGTGGTATCACTTACATGTGATGCTCTAGGAATTTCCCCTGACCTTTATGGTAAGACCATATAGACATGGGGAATTTCCTAGAGTGTCACTACAGAAGCCATTTTCAAGCCATTTCCCCTCTGCTCCTCAGTTTCTCGAGGGTGGGGGATCGGAGCCCATTCACCCATTGTGGGAAGGTGAATTTCAAAGCTAGAAGGCACATGGAAGCGAAGATGGTCTGGATCTAGTCAGTGCCTGGATGGAAGACCTCCCCCTCCCCTGTCCCGGTGATCTTGAGTTCAATAGTAGTAGTAGTAGTAGTAGTGTAGTAGTAGTAGTAGTAGTAGTAGTAGGGGGAGGAGATTGGATTTATACCCCGCCCTTCACTACCCAAAGGAGTCTCAGAGCGGCTTACAATCTCCTTTCCCTCCCCACAACAGTCACCCTGTGAGGTGGGTGGGGCTGAGAGAATTGCTCCTGAGAGAACAGCTCTGAGAGGACTTGTAACTGACCCAAGGTCACACCAGCAGCTGCATGTGGAAGAGTGTGGAATTAAACCCCGTTCTCCCAGATTAGAGTCCACACTCCTAACCACTATAGCAAGTGGAATACATATGTAATAATAAATATAAATGGAATAAATATATATAATATAAATAGAATAATACATAACCAAAGGAAAAATAGCAAGTCTCCATGCCATATACGTCGGCAGCCATGGAAAACATAGTCCCCAGGATCACTGGATGTTGTCACAAGCATAAGTGTCGAACATGGGTTGGACCACTCTGCAGCCACTACCTGACCACCTCCAGTATCTAGCGCAATGCAGGGAAGTAAGTGTGAAGGATCCATCCATAGTTGCCAGGGAGGGTGAAGGCAACTCTGTGCCTTGTGGCAAGAAGGTTTCTGGATGTAGGACGGAGCTGAGAGGTCTCCACTTGTCCACTGTTAGGCTGAAGAACATGTCCTCTTTATTAATCCAGTCTTTTCAGATTATTTCGAAGCGGATTTGGGGAGAGATTCTCTAGCACTAACTCAGATTCTCAGCTAGTACCAGATCAGGTCTCGGGTCTTCTTCTTACCTCTGGTTTCACCAGCCACTGCTAGACAGATTCATGGAGAGCAGGCCCCTCAAGGGCTACGAGTAGAGAGGCAGGAAGCCCGTGGGTGCCAGTACTACGGAGGCAACGCTCTTCAGGGGAGACTCTTAAGCTCTTGGTAAATTTCTCTTCTTCCCTTTGTCTCAGCATTGAGTTTTCCTTCTTACATACTTGGAATTGCCTGATCCAACATTCTGTTACGATGCAAGACAATAATGTTAACTTCCAGGTGCAAGAATCATAGTCCAGTAGTCCAGTAGTGGTGAATAAATCTAGCTCTGGGTTTAGGGCAAGTAGACATGCTGCATTTGGGCAGTAGTAGCTTGTTCTGCAGGGCTCACAGCTGCTTTTGATCTGCCCAACAAATAAATTTCCTCAGTTGGCAACTGAGGCACACAACCCCTGAGTCATGCGTCATTAAAGTGACTTACTTGCATTGTTAAGCAGAGACTCACTTGCAGTTCATCCTGTTTTTGTGCTGGCGTAGTCAGATACATCGTTTCTTGGTTTGCATCATCTAGATTGTATTACCTACTTTTGGCACCTGCTTTTGGCAGGGGTATCAATTTCAGAAGTACATAAGAGCATAAGAGAAGCCAATGTTGGATCAGGCCAGTGGCCCATCCAGTCCAACACTCTGTCACACAGCGGCCAAAAACACCAGGTGCCATGAGGAGGTCCAGCAGTGGGGCCAGGACACTAGAAGCCCTCCCACTGTTGCCCCCCCACCAAGCACCAAGAAGACAGAGCATCACTTGCCCCAGGCTGAGAGTTCCTATCTCTGCCTTGTGGCTAATGGCCACTGATGGACCTCTGGTCCAGATGTTTATCCAATTCCCTCTTGAAGCCGTCCATGCCTGTAGCTGCCACCACCTCCTGTGGCCGTGAATTCCATGTGTTAATCACTCTTTGGGTGAAGAAGTGGTTGTAAGGCAAACTGCATTCGTAGGCAGACACAGAAGGCAGACAGTCACCGTGGCAGTAAGTCTCGATTAAAAAACCTTTAATTGATTTTGTTTCTTTTAACGATGTGCCTTTTATAATCGGAGGCAATGGCAGACTAGTGGTGATGGTGAGCATTGCAAAACTGGTAAGCAGGATGGGAACCAAACTGGTGCATGCTCAAGCATGCCTATGGACAAGCATTCCTCAACCCGTGTCATAGATATCAGTTGTGTGTTTTACTTATTTCAAATATGGCTGAGAGAAGGTCAAGTTATCAAGAACGAATGTTCTTTATTCCTATTCTTTATAGAGAATAGAGCCAGTTTAGTGTAGTGTTTAAGAGCGCAGACTCTAATTTGGGAAAACCAGGTTTGATTCCCCACTTCTCCACATGCACCTGTTAGCGTGACCTTGGGTTGGTCATAAATTCTTTCAGAGCTGTTCTCTCAAGATCAGTTCTCGAGAGAGCTCTCTCAGCCCCCCCTACCTCACAAGGTGTCTGTTGCGGGGAAGGGGATTGTAAGCTGCTCTGAGACTCCTTCAGGTAGTGAAGGGCAGGGTATAAATCCAATCTCTTCTCCTCTCCCTTCTATTCCAGTGGTTCCTAATGGACTATTCCACTCAGACTTCAGGCTGTCATGGTTGCACAATGGGAGTGGGAGCCAAGGAAGGCCCAGCTTCTGTGGGAATGCCACACAGCAAAGCCCAACCCGTACCCATTTTGTAGTGATGGAATTTAGAATTTAAGGACATCCCCTTCAGTGTTCCCTCTAAGCTGAATTTGTGTGACCTAGCTCACCATTTTTTAGCCTCCAGCGCACATATTTTTGTCTTAGCTCGGGAAGGAGGGCTCCAGAGCAAATTAATTTATGCAGCAGCTGAACCGCTGTATCGCAACTTTAATGCCAGTTGCTCACAAAGTAGAATTTTTGCTCACAAGACTCCACAGCTTAGAGGGAGCATTTATCCCCTTATAATTTGCAGTGTTGAGGGACCGGGAATTTGTGGAGCTGCCCTAGCATCCCATGACCTGAGTTCATACTAGAGCAAGGCTGTAGAGACTGCAGTGCAAGATGTTTTAGTAGCTCTTCATATAAGCTGTTCCTTGTTCCGGCCGCGGTTCTCTGTGAATGCAGAAATAGGACACATTTCTGATCAGACTGTCCTGGGATGCGGGCAGGAGAGGAATCTTCAAATCCAGCGTCCAACACAGCCAGCCCAGTTTTGAAAGTTCACCACATCTGGAGAGGACATCTGCGGGACAAGAAGACCACAAAGGAGAGGAGGAGCCTGTCGAGAGTCTCTCTTTTGCAGGGGCTGGACATGTGATCCTGGCAAATATTTGGGGAGTTAATGCAGCTGGGAAAAGAGGCGGAAGAGAAAGTAAGAAGTTGGGGGGAGGGGAAGGGAGAGATTTCCCGGGGAGAAACGTTGGCTGAAATTAATTAGCTTGGCTATAGATTTCTTAAATGCTATTTAAGCTCAATAGCAATTAGCAATCAAATGCCTTTCTCTTCCTCCATATCAAAGCATGTAGTCAATGTAATTGCTTTCATGGAATAAGACTCGGATAAAGGGGACGGTTTAATCCTTCCTCACGGCCCTGCGGATGATGGATCTTCTGCTCTCCTCAAATCCAATATAATGAAGAGATTTCGAAGTTATTGCATTGTAAACTCTGTGGGGCCCCCAGCCGTGCTCTGAAAACCGCAGGTCACAAGGGAAGTAAATTCCATCGCCTTCCCTCTCCTCAGATATCCAAAGCAAGGGATTGTGGGTGTTTGCTCACCGGATGACCTCTCTCACTGTGGAAGAGGGCAAGAGGTGATTTCTTGGCCAGTGTCCTTAACACAGCTGCCGGGCTGCCTGTTAAGTCTCGGTCTGGGAGACTGACAGTAGTCCTTTTGGAATATGGGTCAAAGTGTGGTGTGGATGTTCACCGTGCCAGCATCATTCTTCACAGGATTTTGTACTGCTTCGTAAATCGGCACAACCTCTTTCACAGAAGAACGGCATGTTGTGTCCCATCCAGGTAATGATGCCTTCATCGTACCATCTTCTGATTTTAAAACCTTAAAAATTTATTCTTGTCTCAAAGGATCATGGAGTTGGAAGGGACCTCCAGGGTCATCTGGTCCAACCCACTGCACAACATAGGAAATTCACAAATGCATCCCTCCCACACACACCCCAGTGACACCCCCCACCCCCGCTCCATGCCCAGAAGATGGAAAAAACCTCCAGGATCCCCGGCCGAGACAAAGTCACTTCAATATTCTGATTATAGCAGTCCTTCACTGCGAAGAGTTCATACAAGGCAGCGGAGTTTGTCTCTAGAGTAAGCTCAGGCCCATAGCCAGGATTTTGCAATTCAGGGGGGCCTTTAAATAAGTCAGGGGGCACTGGTGTAACAAAATTAAAAATAATAAATTATTTTTTTAAAAATAAAAAACCTCACTTTTGCAGCGTTTGCACTCTGCCTGCCTAAATGGGGAGGCAAGTCGTCCTTGGGGAAGGGGCAGTGGTGGAAAGTCCTCCAGGCGGCTCAGAGAGCCAGGGGCTTGGGGGTTGGATGGAAGTTGGGGGGGCCTTGGCAGGAAGCCAGGGGTCCAGGCCCCGAAATGCCCCACTGTGGCTACGGCCCTGTGTAAGCTCCACATTATCAGATGTATTAATGACTCTGCCCGAACCTGGTGGGGAGGGCCTGGAGGTGGCGGGAGGGGCCCAGTTTAGCCTGATCTCATTGGATCTTGGAAGCTAGGCAGGGTCAGCCCTGGTTAGTACTTGGATGGGCGACTACCGAGGAAGTCCCGGGTTGCTATGCAGAGGCAGGCCACGGCAAACTACCTTTTCCCTTGACAACTCCATGGGGTTGCCATTAAGTTGGCTGCAACTTGATGGCACTTTACACGTACATGGATGACTGCACAGTATTAGAAGCATAACCCTAACCACCACCCCTGGAGGGATGTCATGGTGGGCAGGCACACACTAACAGGGAAACTAGATTTGCATGAATTCTTCCACCCCTACTTTTGTATCCTTCCATTCTGGCAATGGATTTATTTACAAGAGGGGACCTGCAAGACTCTGTGGGGGGGGGCATTGCCTTGCCCAGCCCCTCCCTGTCCCTCCGCCTGCCTGGGGGTCCCCCTCTGCACTGCTCCACCCACCCAGACGCATCACCTCCACCGCTCAACCCGGCCGGCCAGCTGGTCTGACTGATGACGAGGTGGTGGCAGCAGCCGCCGCTCTGGCAAGTTCAGTGGGTCAGTGACATTTGGGGGAGGTGGTGGTGGGGCAGTGGGGGGGCCCTCCCTCCCCCTCCCTCCCCTCCCTCCCCTCCCTCCCCTCCCTCCCCTCCCACTTCTCCTTCTCACCCACCTGCCTCCAGAGCCACTGCCTCAGCAGGGCAACAACTGTGGGCAGCAGATGTCAGGAGGGTTAGAGGGTCCCAATTCCCCAGTTTGGTGTAGTGGTTAGGAGCGCAGACTCTAATCTGGGAGAACTGGGTTTGATTCCCTACTCCTCCACATGCAGCTGCTGGTGTGACCTTGGGTTGGTCACAAGTTCTTTCAGAGCTGTTCTCTCACAAGCAGTCCTCAAGAGAGCTCTCTCTACTTCACAGGGTGTCTGTTGTGGGGAGGGGAAGGGAAAGGAGATTGTAAGCCGCTCTGAGACGCCTTCCAGTAGTGAAGGGCAGGGCATAAATCCAATCTCCTCCTCCTCCTCCTTCCGGCCTGCCCACAGCAGTGGTCAGGAGACAGTTGTCTATGCAAGTATAGAAAACTGCTGTTTTTGGATTTTTTTTCTATGCCCCCTCCTTTTTTGAGGTTTGAGATTTTTTTTTGTAATTTTGGAGATAAATCTCCCTTCTCTCAATGGGGCACCAATGCACAGATTGAAGTATCCCCAGGTGGGGCCATGTCGACTATGAGATATTTGGATTCTGCTTTATTCATATCCCACCTTTCTCCCTCATGGGGGTCCAGAGTAGCTGACATCCTCCTCCTCCTCCATTTTATCCTCACAACCACCCTGTGAGGTAGGCTAGGCTGGGAGCGTGTGACTGGCCCTGGGTCACCCAGCCGGCTCCCACGGCAGAGAAGGGATTGGAACCTGGGCCTCCTGGAACCGAGTTCAACACTCTTGACCATGAAACCAAGCTTAGGGTTGCCAAGCTCCAGGTGGCACCTGGAGATCCCCCGCGATTACAGTTGCTCTCCAGATGACCAAGATCACTTCCCCTGGGGGAGAAAATGGCTGCTCTGGAGGCGGGACTCTGTGTCATTCTGCCCTGCTGAGGTTCCCTCCCCTCCTCAAACCCCGCCCCCCAGGCTCCACCACCCCAAATCTCCAGGTATTTCCCAACCCAGAGCTGGCAACCTGCTGCATCTGAAAAAGTATGCTTTGCACACGAACGCTCATCCCTTGAATAACCCTTTGTTGGTCTTCAAGGTGCCTGACTGGACTCTGAATTTGTTTAATGGCTTCAGACCGACATGGCCGCCCACTTGGAAATGCATCCAACAGGGGAAGACCATGGTCAGGCCAGCAGATTTCTAGACCGAGACCATCTGCAAAACCCTGCTGGTTACGGAGGACCGTGGGAGTGTCTCTTGAGCCTCCAGAGAAGGATTTGGTGCATAGTTGCAAACCCTTGCTTTGCACACCAGTAGTAGTCTCTCAGCTGGAAATCGTCTCTGGCAGTAGGAAAGGGTTAAGCTATGTTGTTCCTTGTCACATGATTCTGGGAATGCCAGCTGAACAAGAGCTGCTGTGGGGAAAGGCACATCTTGCCTGCACATGTGGCCCAGACCACAAACACTTCAAAGTGCTTCCCTCAGACTGACAGAACATTCTGACGCCGACTGTAAATGCCCTTGACTCACAGAGTGGAAAATATCAAACGCTTCAACGGCCCCCAAATGCAGACTGTTTTCTGTGGAAAAAAAGAAAAGAAAAAGAGCCTTAATGAACCTGCAGCGGGGGAGAAGAAGGGGTGGAGGTGGGATTCCGGTTCTGAACTCTCTTTTGTGTTCGTCTAGACTGGCAAGATGAGTTTTCTTCAAACCTCGCGAGTAGCTGGGACGTGGGTCCCAGGATGTTGACTGTTGCGAGTCCCCTTTTTTGAAATGAAGTCTTGAGCAAAAACCGTGCTGCACTGCATTTCCTTCCTGCGTGCCCCTCCTTGTCCTGTTTCTGTGTATTTTCCATTTGCATTCTTCCTATAGCACTGAAGGTGGGTGGTTTCTAGTAAGGTTTTTTAATAATAATAATAATAATAATAATAATAATAATAATAATAATAATAATAATAATAATAATAATAATAATAATAATAATAATAATAATAATAATAATAATGTTGACTGTGTACAGTTCAAAACAACATCTCCAAAGATGTCTGAAATGTCAGCATCGTACAAGTGGATAGGTAGATTTCGAGGGGATTCTACAAACCAAGAAGGAGGAGCTAGATAGTAAGCGAGATGATTGTTATCATGAGACTTTTTAGGAAGGAAATTATAATGGCAAAAAGGTTGGTGCCTCTTTAAAGAAGCACTAATTCTCAAGGACAAACACCAGGCAGCGAAGCAGTAAGTTCAGTCGCACAGTCGAGTCCGACTCTTCACGACCCCATGGACTACATCACGGCCAGGCCCTCCTGTCCTCCGTCGTCCTCCAGAGTTTGCTTAATTTCATGTTCATTGCATCAACAACACTGTCTACCCATCTCATCCTTTGCTGTCCCCTTCTTCTTTGACCTTCCATCTTTCCCAGCATCAGGGTCTTCTCCAGTGAATGCTCCCTTCTCATTGGGTGGCCAAAGTATTTGAGCTTCTGCTTCAGGATCTGGCCTTCCAGGGAACAGTCAGGGTTGATTTCTTTTAGGATTGAATGATTTGATCTCCTTGCAGTCCAAGGGACTCTCAAGAGTCTTCTCCAGCACCATAGTTCAAAAGAATCTATTCTTCGGCGCTCGGCCTTCCTCAGGGTCCAACTCTCACAGTAATTATGGAGGGGCAATCCATGATAGGACATGTAAGGAGATGAAGGTAGCACAGAATGCTCATCCAGGGTTGGATTCAATGGAAGGGAGTTCCATCAGCTGAACAGGGATTTGTCACCTCCTCCTTTTTGATGCATAAGAACATAAGAAAATGGCCCATCCAGTCCAACACTCTGTCACAACTCAAAGGTTTCCCCCCAGTGCTGCTCCTGGGGGACAGAAGACCCCTGGGGAAAGCAGGCGGAGTGAATCTTCGGTGACATGTTGTATGGAGATGAACTGTCACTAACTCTAGAAGCCCTTTCAAACGAGGGACGCCTCTACTTTTCTTACCATACCTACGTTCTATTTACAGGTTGCAACCACCTTTCTCTAGGAAGGTTTTCGTCTGGAAAGTGCCCGTTGATTTGCCAGAATGGATCAATGGAGCACCTGCATTCATTTCTCTGTGTCCCAACATTTAATCAGTGTTCCCTCTAAGCTCAGTTAGTGTGAGCTGGCTCACAGCTTTTTAGCCTCCAGCCCACACATTTCTTGTCTTAGCTCGGGAAGGATGGCTCCAGAGCAAACTAATCTATGCAGTAGCCGAATCGCCCACTCGCGGCTTTAATGCCAGTAGAATTTTTTGCTCACAAGACCCCACAGCTTAGAGGGAGCATTGCCTTTAACATGCCTAACATAACTCATGCTTTCAAGACATGCGGTCAAGCAGATGGATCGGCAGGTTAGCAGGAACAAGGTGAGTTTTCAGAAGTCCCTCTCTCCCGAGTTGGAATCTTTGCTTATTGGCCCGCCTACTTCTCCCATGACCTATTGGGGTCTATTATTACTGAATCTTTACTGTGAGATGAGGGAGGGGGCACTGGGTATCCCACGGCTGCCACCTTGTGGGATAAAAATCCAGACCTGCTTAGTGGCCATATTGGGTAGTCCTGAACATATCTAAGACGGCAGGGCCTCTGTCCACTGCAAGCGCTGTCACTAGAAAATCCAAGGTTCCTCCCTTTCAGGAAGGCCACATGTTGACATCTTGGCTTACGGCGGCATTAGCTTGCTCAAGCGTACCTGGTACGGCCACTAGAGATTCCCAGAAACACCTGAGAAGATCATGGCACCCTGACCTGGACAGCCCGGGCAAGACCGATCTCATCAGAGCTTGGAAGCTAAGCAGGGCCGACTCTGGCAAGTACTTGGATGGGAGACCTCCTTGGAATACCAGCAGTCGGGAGGCAGGGGCAGGCTTTATTCAGCCACCTCTCTGAATATCCTCCAGGCCCCCAGTAGGGTCATTTGCCAGAAGACACCATGACTTCCAGGTGCACACACATACTCACATACGCACACACATATAAAACACACACACACACACACACCCAAAAAGAGAAGGTTATGGCAAAGGAACTGTCAACTCCTCCTTCTTTAACAGGAGCTTGGAAGGTGAGTCATGACCCTGGATCATGTACATCCAACAAAACAAAACATCAGCAATGGCATCAAAATCCATCTTGCAAATTCGAACCAGAGTTCTTTCAGATCCCTAAAAGCAGCCGATTCAGTCGCCTTTTTTACTTTGAACACGGTGCCCCTTGTTGCTGCTGCCATTTGAATGGCTGTGGCAGCAAAGCCATGAAAATCAGTTCTGCATTGTAGTGTTTCCTTTTGTTCCTGATACGTCTAAATGTCAGCTCATAAGCGAAAGCATTAAAACGTTTCCTTCTGCTGCGCTTGCAGCCAAACAGGTAGACTGAGACATGCGTTCATAAAATTTCAGTCCTGGAATCTGCTTCTGGAAAAGAGGCTGTTTTTGCCCTTTAGCAGAAGACTTCTGCAGAAACTGAGACCAGGGCGGCCTGGCTTTAGAGTGGCCAGCTTCCAGGTGGAGTGTGAAGATCTCCCAGAATTCAACTGTCCTCCAACTTTTTTTGGGACGACGACGACGACTCCATGGCTCAATATCCCACTGGGGTCCCTCCCTTCTCCAAACCCCACCACCCTCAGGACCCACCCCCAAATCTCCAGGAATTTCCCAGATTGGAGTTGGCAGCCCTATTTGGCATTGATATAGCAAGCTCAAGTTCACAGCTCCGAGGCCGTCTTTGTAAGCACAGCCATTGTTTCGAGAATCACAATAAAAAGAAAATAGAACAAAGTTAGAGTCCAGTGGGACACCTTTAAGACCAACAGAGTTTTATTCAAGATGTGAGCTTTCGTGTGCACGCACACTTTGTCAAGCAATGAAATGGAATTGTGCGTCATAGTTGTATATATAGGGGTGGCTTGTTAAATAAATAAAAAGAAAACACGGAAAAATGTAGGCAGCTTGTACTGTACACTGGCCTGCATTCCACCACTCCACTCAGCAGGGTTTGAAGTCTTCCTGCAGCTTAAGAGGCCTTTTTGCTGGTGGAAGAATAGGGTTACCAACCTCAAGGTAGCACCTGGAGTTCCTGTGGAATTACAACTGATCTCCTGACTGCAGAGATCAGTTCCCCAGGAGGAAATGGCAGCTTTGGAGGGTGAACTCCAAGGCTATGGTATACCACAGAGCCTAGGAGGAATGGGAATCCTAGAGCGACATCACATTTCCACAGAGCTCCCTCCCCAGACTCTGCTCTCCCCAGGGGCCTGCCCCAAATCTCCAGGAATTGTCCAAGCCAAAGTTGGCAACTCTTTACAAAAGTCACCACCTCCAGAGAAAGGAGGCTAGAGGAAGACCAAACCTTATTAAGCAGCAAGGTAAGAGGCACACTGCCCCGGTTAGCCTGGTACTTCTCATCAGATCTGGGAAACTAAGCAGGGCTGGACCTGGTTAATATTTGAATGGGAGACCGGCAAGGAAGTCCAGGGTCGTGAAGCAGAGGCTGGCAATGGGAAACCACCACTGAATGCCCCTTGCTGTGAAAACCTTACAGGGTCATCATAAATTGGCAGCGCTGCTGTGACTTGAGGGCGCTTTCCACCACCAAGGTACACGCCACTAATTTCAAAGGTGGGAGTTCAGGAAAGGGGAAAGGGTGGGGAGCAGAAAAGCCCGTGGATGATTGTCTGTTCTACTGGTAGGGGCTGTACGTCTTCAGTACGTGAGGACCAATCAGTGTTTCTTCCGATCGCTGCATCTCTACGCCTGGAAAAGCTGGACCTCTTGCATTTCTCCCCGGTGCAGAGCAATTGAAGAGGTAGAAGCTGGTGTAAACAGAACAGTGGGCACGCTCCCTCTGGTTTTAGGGACCTCGGCCCCAAGCAGCACTGCAGTGAGCCTGGTGGCTTCCCCGGCTCATCCACGTGGGAAAGTGCCCCAGGCCACCAGTGAGTCAGATGGCCTCAGGAATGCTTGTACGTCCGAGCCGTTTCCCTCTGACCATCTGTGGAACAGCCTCCCGATGTCACCATAGTGATGATGGGCAACCCAGAACGTATAATGTTCACTGTGTGATCATGAAGGGGGGGGAGAGAGGGAAGTGTGGCTCTCATACATCTGGGAGGGAAAAAAGAACCCTGGGTTTCATCTTTTCCCAAAAAGGGACGATGATCCAAATGGTGCCGGGGCAACTTTAGACCTCAGCGGCTCTGGGGGCATAAACAGTGGGGAAGAGGCTGCGGCCTTGTGCGTGCATGAAACGGGAGGCTCCGCATCATGCATGAAAATCCCACTTGCGATGACCGACTGCCAGTGTTCCCTCTAAGCTAAGTTAGTGTGAGCTAGCTCACAGTTTTTTAGCCTCTAGCTCACACATTTTGATCTTAGCTCAGGAAGAATGGCTCCAGAGCTAACTAATTTATGCAGTAGCCACATCGCTCGCTCACAACTTTAATGCCGGTAGCTCACAAAGTAGAATTTTTGCTCATAAGACTCCACAGCTTAGAGGGAACATTGCCGACTGCTTTTCATCTCATGCTGCCTCGCTCAATTTCCAGTGCTGTCGCGGTGTCAGCGCGGGGGGGGGGAGTGTTCAAGGCTGTTCACGGCAAGAGAGGAGAGCCAGGTGACCGAGGAATGCGGCGGGCAACCACTCCACACTCTCTCCTAGGCCAGCAGACCATAATAACAGGCCTGAGCTTTCTCAGTTAGCCATTTATAATTAAATTTTCCCCACTCTGCCCAGGCGGATAATCAAAAGAGTAGAGGCAATGCCTTTAATCTTTCCTTACTTCACATCTTTGCTTTGGAGGTCAACACTCTCTCTTTTTTAACGCTTTAGTTTAAGTTTTCCCCCATAGTGTTCTTCAGTATGGCTTAGATCTAGCACAACTTTTTCATGGGTAGAAGGATTCCCCCCCCCACAGACATGAAGTGCACCTTTCTCACCCACCCCCCACTGCAGCCACAAATGCCTCCCCCCCCCCGTGCTGTCTCTATATTAGAAAACCCGGTAGCCTCTGTTACTCATCTGTTAAAAACAATTCAATACTATGGACATGTAGCAGGTTTAAAAATTAATTTGAAGAAGACAAAATAATAACTAAGAATTGTCTACCAAACAAGATATAGGAGCTACATAAATTAACAGATGTGGAAATTTTGAAAAAAGTCAAATGTCTTGGAATAATAATGTCTAACAGAAACAGTACTCTAATAGAAGATAACTACAATAAATTACTTGAAAAAATTAGGAAAGATTTATTAAGATGGAAAGACTTGCAGTTGTCATTCATGGGTAGAATAGCTACCCAAAAAATGAACATACTTCTGAGATTTCAAAATATACTGATATTGAAAAGACCACAATTCTTTTTAGACCTTGACAAAATCACCAGACAATTTATTTGGCATCCCAAAAAATCAAGAATTAAATAGAAATCATTACAAGATAGAAAAGAAAGAGGTGGATTTGGACTATCTAATTGGAAGCTATACTATCAGGCGGCAGCCTTAGGTTGGATAAAAGAGTGGTTAACCCTGAAAAATATAAGAAGTTTGAGCTTAGAAGGACATGACTTAAAGATGGGTTGGCATCCATATGTCTGGTATGAGAAGGATAAAATACACTCAAATTTTAGACATCATATGATTAGAGGTGCCCTAGTAAGAATTTGGAATGAAGTAAAAGAAAGATATTATAGAAAAACACCGAAATGGGTATCGCCATTAGAAGCATTCATAAAACCTTCTCTTATTAATAAATATGATCGAGAAAGCTATGATGTGCTGCTGGATAAAAGCAGTAAACTAAAATTGGAGGAGATTCTACGCTGTTCACATAATATAAAGATGACATGGTGGGAAAGTTTACAACTTCAACCTAGATTTAACAAAGACACCGTAATAGGTTTCCAAGAGACTAAAACCCAACTGGATAAAATTCAGTTTTCATCAAGCGATAAAATGATTCAGAAATTTTACAGATTTCTATTAGAAGAATACATGCAAGATGAAACAGTTAAGACAACTATGACTGCATGGATGAGGGATATAGGTTACAATACTGATATGGACAAATGGTCAAAAATGTGGAAAACAGTTAAATATATGAGGGCCATTAACTATAAAGAAAATATTTACAAAGTATTTCATAGATAGTATTGGTCTCCTGACAGAATAGCTAAATGTCATTCTAATGCTTCAAAAAATTGTTGGAAGTGCAAAGTGAATGTAGGAACTTTCTTCCACATGTGGTGGTGATGTGCAAAAGTTTATAGCTATTAGTTGATGGTGCAAAAGATAATAGAAATAATGAATATGAATGTGATTTTAACACCAGAAATGGCTTTGTTAAATATAATTCCGGAACGTTATGAATGAAATGATGTTTATATGTTGATATATATCCTAACGACTGCTAGAATTCTGCTAGCCAAGTATTGGAAACTAGAAAGGACTCCCCCAAGAGAGGAAATAACATGCAAGCTGTTAGAAATTGCAGAAATGGATTAATTGAGTTTAATACTTCAAGGAAAAGATGATAAAATACACCTTAAAAGATGGTTGAGAGTATATAAATGGACAAACAACATATGGAAAAAATAGACTCACATGTATATAAGGTTTATTATGTGTAATACTACATATTGTGAAAAATTTATAAATAAGATATTTAAAAAAGAATTACCTCATTCCCCTCTGCAGTGTTAGAAAGGCAGTTTAGAAAGATTCCTATGCATGAGAGGGCTTGTCCTTGCGGGTATGGTGAGGTTGAAAAAGTTGAACATGTATTATTACATTGCCATTTTTATCACAAAATCCGTATAAAGGTTATTTCCCACTTTCTTAAGAAATAGCCGGGTCGCTTTGATACAGAGCTTTGCAAAATGCTTCTCATGGGTGCCAACCCAATAGTTACAGTTCCCAGTGCGAGATTTTTATCAGTCATGTATAAAATACGCCAAGAGATCTTACGAAGCGTATCAGAATTTTAACTGATTTAGAGTTTTAAATATTGCTGTATATATACTGTTCATAAGATTTTCACATGAATGGAACTATATGATTTATGCTGGTCAATGACTGTATCAACAAAGATTGATACATCACAGGGTGTCTGTTATAGGGAGAGAAAGGGAAGGTGATTGTAAGCCACTCTGAGACTCCTTTAGGCAGTGAAGGTTGGGTTATAAATTTCTTCTTCTTCTTCTTCTTCTTCTTCTTCTTCTTCTTCTTCTTCTTCTTCTTCTTCTTCTTCTTCTTCTTCTTCTTCTTCTTCTTCTTCTTCTTCTTCTTCTTCTTCTTCTTCTTCTTCTTCTTCTTCTTCTTCCAGCTTTCATGGTGGATTACAATATTTATCAAGTTGCAAAATTTCTAACAGTAATTAACAGTATCTTACCATGCTGATGAACCTCTAATTTGATTGCCGTTTCAACTGGGTTTAGGACTTCAAAGAAGCATTGCCAAAGTGACTTGGAAACCCTTTAATCAAAATTTTCTGGATGTGTGGACTGGATTCCAACGGAACGCACTCTCAGACTGGTGTTGTGCTAAGAACTGCTTCTTGACACATGGCCACAGCAATCTTGGATCGCAACATGCTGAAGGTAGACAAAATAGAAGCACTTAATTACTGACTTAGCTAATTTGCTCCAGACCACCCGTCTGAACCTTGCTCTGTGGTTTTGTATCCATGCAACCGTTGTAAAAACAATTTAAAATTAATTTCACTTTTTCAGTCTTCAAAAAAAAAACACAACCCACCCAACCTCAAAAACCATCCCTTCTGATATGCACTGTGGTTCGTCACTGGGCTTATATTTGTTTCCCCCTTTAGAAATGATAAACAGTCGGCATACAAGGAACGGTAGCTGTTATTGATTAAAACTTCATTTGGCCTGTCTTTGCTGCTGACAGATATTGCAAAGAAAGTCTAAAGGAAGAGACAAGGGGTTACGCTTTGCAGAAGTGAAAAGGATGTGTCACGGCTTACTTCTTAGAACAATGTTAGTGTTGGAAATGAGAGAGGCTCGAAAAGTCTTAATTGTAAGGTTAAGTAGGGGCTATGCTGGGGTTTGGGGTTATTATTCTTGGGGTCTATCTTTATGCTCCAGACGTGTCCACTCAAAATAATCGAGGAATGTAGGCAGAAACCCATTTTTATGGAGCGTTTTATGGCGTCTTGAAGGAAAACAGTTCCCAAATGAGCATTGTGGGTTAGTCTCCAGTTGCAAATTTTAACATGCTTCCCAGGGGTAAAAAGGAAACCCGCGCGGGCCTGGACAGAGTACCTGTAATAAAGTGGCACATCTGCTAGGGTTGCCAACCTCCAGGTGGCAGCTGGAGACCTCCTAGGATTACAACTGATCTCTGGGCAACAGAGATCGGTTCACCTGGAGATAATGGCCACTTTGGAAGGCAGGCTCTGTGGCATTGGAGCCCCTCCTCTCCTCAAATCCTGCCCTCTTCTGACTCTACCCCCAAAATCTCCAGGCGTTTCTCAGCCTGGAGCTGGCAGCCCTACACATCACGCCCTTAGAATCATAGAACCCTAGTAGAGTCGGGAGGGACCTCCAGGGTCATCTAGTCCAACCCCCTGCTCAGTGCAGGAAATTCACAAATACCTCCCCCCGCCACACCCCCAGTGACCCCCTGCTCCATGCCCAGAAGATGGCAAGAAAAGAAAAGAAAAGAAAAGAAAAGAAAAGAAAAGAAAAGAAAAGAAAAGAAAAGAAAAGAAAACCCGCCAGGATCCCCTGGCCAAACTGGGCTGGAGAAAAATGGTTTCCTGACCCCAAATTGGCGATCAGCATTTCCTTGGGCGTGTAAGAAAGGGCCACGAGAACTAAGCATGGAGGCAGCCCTTCTGTTGAGAGGGGCAGTACCAGTAAAAAACTGAAGCCGCTTTCCTCCCCGATGCTTCCATTTATAAGTTCAGGACTATTTTTGGGGCAGGAACGCACAGAAGCGGCGTTCCGACTAGCTCCCGAGTTGGTCACGCCCAGCAGGAACTCATTAGCATACGAGGCCACACCCAACAGCAGAAACTCATTAGGATTGGCTACATTGGGGTGTGTGTGGCCTAACATGCAAAGGAGTTCCTGCTCCAAAAAAAGCCCTGGGTTTTGACAACAAACAAGGTAAACAGAATAAGAAGCAAAAAGTGGGTGTGGCTGGATGACCACACTTCTGGTAACATTGGGCGTGTGGCCTAATATGCTAATGAGATTCTGCTGTCAGGGGTGTGGCCTATTATGCTAATGAGTTCCTGCTGGGCTTTTTCTACAAAAAAAAAAGCCCTGGATAAGTGGCATGTGGTACCAGAGCATATGATGAATTGTGGCACCACAAATTGTGTTGCCAAGCAGGGCCACCTTCCGTGGAATCCAATGGTAAATCTATTCTCACTGCAGGCTTTGAGGCTGCAGGTTTCCACACCCCTCCGTTCACCTAAAACAACCATGTGCACAGAAAACTAGCACCTTTGGAAGGCATCTGCATCATAGCCATAGCCTTCACCCTGACACATTAACTTAGCTTTCTCCATGCATGGTTTTTGCGGAGTACCTTTCCAAAGGACACCAGAACCTGTAGCCGGAAGCAGAGCAGGCCAGCACAGCCATGACCAATTTCCTCTGCTAGCATCAGGGCGGCCTTTATGCTTACAAAGTGTGCAAACATTATCCAGTCCGATAAGGCTATGCTGGGCAGTGTTACCCATAGAAGAGCAGCCAGTTGGTCACCCTAGAATATTGGGCCTGAACAGTCAGGCACCTGCAACTTAAAATATAACCCAATTTAAAAAACTAATAAAATTAATGTTAAGCATTTCATATTTCGAGAGCCAGCTTGGTGTTGTGGTTAAGAGCAGCAGACTCTAATCTGGAGAACCAGGTTTGAGTCCTCACTCCTCCACATAAGAGCCAGCTGGGTGGCCCTGGGTCAGTCACAGTTCCCTCAGGGCTGTTCTCTCATGGGCAGTTCTCGAAAGAGCTCTCTCAGCCCCACCGACCTCACAGGGTGTCTGTTGTGGGGAGGGGAAGGGAAAGGAGATTGTAAAGCGCTCTGAGACTCCTACAGGTAGTGAAGGGTGGGGTATAAAATCAACTCTTAATTTATTTATTTAACCTTCGATTTCATATACCGCCCTAACCCCCTAGGGGGTCTCTGGGCGGTTTACATGAGGGGGTGCTAAGCACATTTCATCCTAACTTGGGCCACATTGAACTGAGGATGGGGCTGCCTACCGGCACCCAGGTGCAGGCTGGTGTTCCTTCTTTTTGGCTCGGCTTGGCTCAGCTTTCTTCCCGGTGGTTCATCAGCTAGCTGTTCCTCCTGGCGCTTGGAAGGGCCGGCACACGATACATCCTCCTCTGGCCTCGGCTATGTCCTGTAGGCTCCGCCGCGCCCACAGATGACGTCATTGCGCGCCTCCACTTCTTCCGATGACAGCCGCCCGATGTTACTGCTGGCCACTAGGGATCGCTCCTTCTGGCCCTGCTGCTGCTGCCTGCTGTCGCTGTGTCGCCACGCCACACCGCCTCCACCACCGGTACTCTGCTGCAGCTGATGTCCGCTGCCGCCGCCATTGCTATTGCCGCTGCCGTCGCCTCCTCCACACACCTCCCTGGAGGAGACTGCCCCCTACCCTTCTAAGGGTAGGTACCCATTTGTCTACTCGCATTATAAATACATTTTTGCTTTCGAGCCACTGGGTGGGTGGGAGCTGGGACGAGGGTTGAGAGCTCACTTCAACCGCAGTGGGTCTCGAACAGCCATAGTGGCTGCATGAGTGATATTAATGCAGACGTTTTACCACCTGCGCCACCGCTCCCCATATGCTAATGAGCTCCTGCAGCTATTTTTCTACGAAAAGACCCCTGCCCGCCATTACAACTGGTCTCCGGCTGACAGAGATCAGCTCCCCTGGAGAAAATGGCTGCTTTGGAGGGTGGACTTATATGGCATTGGACCGTGCTGAGGCCCCTCCCCTCCCCAAACCCCGCCCTCTCCTGGATCCACCCCCAAAGCCTCCAGGTATTTTCCAGCCCGGACCTGGCAGGGGTAACCCTACTAATAACACTTTCTACCGATTTACCCAGGACAGACATTAAGCTAACCAGTCTATAGTTTCCGGCTGGGGTTGCCACATGCCCTGCCCCCTGGTGGCGGGACACCACCCTGCCCCCGGCAGGCTTTGCAAACTGGCACTCCAGTGAACTGACTGTTGTTTGTTTTCATATTTATTATCTGTATTAGCCGTACATTTGGAAAACAATTTGAGTGTGTTACAGAAAGGGGTCATGTAAATATTTTTAAACAAATAAATTCCTCACAGAATCGCATAAGGCTCATTGAAGGATGTGGAAGAAGCCCTGGATGGTATGGCCAACGTTAATAGTGTCGTTTGGGTGATTGCGAGGGAGAGAGAGCGGGCACCCGCGTTCATCTCAGGGGCTAGTCCTTGGGTTTATATTTTCACTCCATGATCTATCATTGCCTCGGGTTGGGAGAAGGGCTGTCTGTAAGTGAGAACCAGCCTCTCCCCCCCCCCGCCCACAAGGCCTGTGAGAGGGACGGATCGTCTTCCACAAGAGGTTGTAGACCCCAACTGTCTATCTGGAGTCTGTTACAGAGAATGAAACGAGCACGTTAATTCCACAGGGAAAGGGGAGGAAGAACATTCAGCAACTCCCAAGGTCTTGACAGTTCCACACATGGAATCCAGATGTTCACCCTTCTAACTCTACCTTCCCTTGCAAATATAAAGCTGGTGCCACCGAAGAAGGATAAGCTTGGAAATGAAAGATGCCAAGATGGGAGCCGAGGACAGAAGTTCACAGTCGGTTTAGCGTTCACAGAGCTCCAAAATGTTATCCTTTACCTAACGGCGGTCATGGCCACACACTTCCGGGGAAAAGCCAGCACCATAAATAGAATAAGCTTTTGCATGATGTTAGTGTCAGGCACTCCGATAACTCAGTTCAACTGATTTTACACACAACAGGAAAAGGACCAACAAATTTCCAGCCCGGTTTTCTCGTGGGTTGCGACCAACGTACTCAAAAGTTTCCGAGACGTTATTTCAGCAGTGCTTCTAACAGTCTTCCAAACATGGCGTCGTCATCGTTTCCCATAATGCAAAGCAAGAGGCAGAGCACCAAAGACCGAAAGGAAAATGGCTTCCCAACGGCCCACCTAGTGAGTTCATGCTGAGATCTGAGCTTTCTAGTTTTTAAATGTTTTTACTACGTAGGCATTTTTTGTTTTGTTTTGTTTACATCGCATCCGAAACAAAATCAAAACAATGTAACTAGAGGAAAGGTAGAGCCAGGGGGAAATGGGCCGCAGAAAGAACTGTGGAATGGGAAAGGGAAATTAACAACAGACCTGAGGCAAATATTCTTCCATTCTATTTTCAAGCCTGGAAGGAGCAACAGTGGGGGGTGGGGTGAGGAATGGCTTGTGATTGTAAGAGTTCACAGCTAGGGGGCGCAGTGGAGCTGCCAGAGCTGGACCTTGAGGGAGACCAGGAGTTCTCCCAGAACTAAAAATGGTCTCCAGGCTACAGAGGTCAGTTCCCTTGGAGAAAATGGTATGGCATCACGTCCCCAAACTCTACCCTCCTAGGCTTCAGTCCCAAATCTCCAGCCAGTTTGGTGCAGTGGTGAAGTGCGCGGACTCTAATCTGGAAGAACCAGGTTTGGTTTCCCGCTCCTCCCCATGCAGCTGCTGGGTGACCTTGGGTCAGTCACAAGTTCTCTCATGAGCAGTCCTCGAAAGAGCTCTCTCAGCCCAGTCTTATTGCAAGCAACAAAACAACTTTTAGTTGACAGTCCAGCTCCATAAAGTAGGAAGCCCGTCACAGTCCTCGTGCAGCAGTTCTGTGGCTAGAACCAGCTTGAATAACTGAATACTTTGGTAGATGTGCTATAACCACAAAATATCAGCAACTTCTTAAGACTTGAACTTACCTTTCCTTCCTTCCTTCCTTCCTTCCTTCCTTCCTTCCTTCTGTTCTTCCTTCCTTCTGTTCTTCCTTCCTTCTGTTCTTCCTTCCTTCCTTCCTTCCTTCCTTCCTTCCTTCCTTCCGTCCTTCCGTCCTTCCGTCCTTCCTTCCTTCTTCTTCCTTCCTTCCTTCCTTCCATCCGTCCGTCCTTCCGTCCTTCCTTCCTTCCGTCCTTCCATCCTTCCTTCCTTCCTTCCTTCCTTCCTTCCGTCCTTTCCGTCCTTTCTTCCATCCTTTCTTCCGTCCTTCCGTCCTTCCTTCCTTCCTTCCGTCCTTCCGTCCTTCCTTCCTTCCTTCCTTCTGTTCTTCCTTCCTTCCTTCCTTCCTTCCTTCCTTCTGTTCTTCCTTCCTTCCTTCCTTCCTTCTGTTCTTCCTTCCTTCCTTCTTCCTTCCTTCCTTCCTTCCTTCCTTCTGTTCTTCCTTCCTTCCTTCCATCCCTTCCTTCTGTTCTTCCTTCCTTCCTTCCTTCCTTCCTTCCTTCCTTCCGTCCTTCCGTCCTTCCTTCCTTCTGTTCTTCCTTCTTTCCTTCCTTCCGTCCTTCCGTCCTTCCTTCCTTCCTTCCTTCCTTCTGTTCCTTCCTTCCTTCCTTCCGTTCTTCCTTCCTTCCTTCCATCCCTTCCTTCTGTTCTTCCTTCCTTCCTTCCTTCCTTCCTTCCTTCCTTCCTTCTGTTCTTCCTTCCTTCCTTCCTTCCTTCCGTCCTTCCGTCCTTCCTTCCTTCCTTCCTTCTGTTCTTCCTTCCTTCCTTCCTTCCTTCCTTCTGTTCTTCCTTCCTTCCTTCCTTCCTTCCTTCCTTCCGTCCTTCCTTCCTTCCTTCCTTACCTTCTGTTCTTCCTTCCTTCCTTCCTTCCTTCCTTCCTTCCTTCCTTCTGTTCTTCCTTCCTTCCTTCCATCCCTTCCTTCTGTTCTTCCTTCCTTCCTTCCTTCTGTTCTTCTTTCCTTCCATCCCTTCCTTCTGTTCTTCCTTCCTTCCTTCCTTCCTTCCTTCCTTCCTTCCTTCCTTCCTTCCTTCCTTCCTTCCTTCCGTCCTTCCTTCCTTCCTTCTGTTCTTCCTTCCTTCCTTCCTTCCATCCCTTCCTTCTGTTCTTCCTTCCTTTCTTCCTTCCTTCCTTCCTGCCTGCCTGCCTTCTGTCCATTCGTCCGTCCTTCCTTCCTTCCTGTCATCCTTCTTTCTTCCCTTCCCTTTCTGTTGGTGGTGGGGGGAGTGTATCTTGACCTGTCGTCTCTCCTTGGCCCATAGAGGTGGGATCCAAACCCAGTTCTTGGGCTTTGGATGAAATGCCAGCAGGGAAAAGTTTTGTTTTGGAAATGGTAAAAACATTCCCCCTCTACACATTTTCAAATCCGTCTGTTTTGCAGTGTTTCATTTAGTATGGAATTCCAGCCACTCAGCATTTCCATCTCGTCTGGGATGAAAACAAATGCCCGAAATGCTGGAATTTCCCCCACAAGATGGAAATATTTTCTCACCAGCCCCAATCTTGGCCTTGAACGTGGCTCCCCATCTTTCTCTCTGTGACTCATCTTTTTGTGACAAGATGAATCACGGCTGGCGGGGCAAAAGGCTTGCGATTCCAGCTCTGCAGGCAACACTGCCAGAAGGTGGGCTGAAACGCTCTGTTGAAAGGCCCACGAAATGGTGGATCTGTGTGCAGAAGCGTGGCCATATCTGGTCATATCTGTTCTCAAGCAGGCAGACATATTTGCACTAATCCTAGGGTTGCCAGCCTCCAGGTGGGGTCTGAAGATCTCCCGCTTTTACAACTAATCTCCAGCTGACAGAGATCAGCTCCCCTGGAGAAAATGGCTGCTGTGAAGGGTGGACTTATATGGCATTGGACCATGCTGAGGCCCCTCCCCCTCCCCAAACCCCACCCTCTCCTAGCTCCACCCTCCAAATCTCCAGGTATTTTCCAAACCAGACCTGGCCACCCTAACTAATCCTCTGAATCCCAGAGCCAGGAGGCAACACCAAGGGAAGGCCCTGGCCTCTATGCGCTATTGTTGGCTGTCCAGAGGAACTGGTTGTCCACTGTGGGAGACAGAATACTGGACTAGATGGATAATTGGTCTGATCCAGCAGGGCTCTTCTGATGTCCTCACGAAAGTATTGCTCCTCATCCCCAAAGTACCATGATCTGTACCTCATCTTTTACATTTCCCTCCTAACCCAGGAATATAACCCGTTCATTTTGTCACAATGGCAAAATCTCAAAATATTATCAATTCGGCTTTCGCTGCAGGAAGTCTCTTCTGTTTGGGAATTTTGTTTTTGTTAGCATTGGCAGGGAACGGTGTTATGGCTGGTTGACACCATACACAAAAATTCCCTCCCCCCCCATCCCAACGGGGAGAAGCCGGGCCCATTTCTTGGAGGGAAGGAACTTCTGAGAGAGTGTCGTCCCAGGTGACAATTTGCACAGTTCCCCAAACTATTATAATTCTCCCTATTCATCTTTGAACACAAAGAAGATAAGAACCCTGCTGGGTCAGACCAGTGGTCCATCTGGTCCAGCATCCTGTTCCACACAGGCCAACGAGTTGTCCGGCTCATGGACGCCAAAGCCTTCCCCTGATATTGCCCCCTAGCTGTGGGATGCCCAAGGTTATTGCCCCAGGACGTAGAGGCTCCTTTAATCACTGAGGAAGCCATGGCCCAGGAATCTGTCTCTCTTGAAGCCACCTGTGCTCACATCGCTACATCAACTGGAAGTGCATTTCACAATTGCTCGTTGAGTAAAGAAATACTTCCTTTTCCCTGTGGCCCATCAACTTCATTGGGAGACACCCAAGTTCTAGTATTGAGGAGGAGGAGGACAACAATGGCGACGAAGAGGAGGAGGAGGAGGAGGAGGAGGAGGAGGAGGAGGAGGAGGAGGAGAAGTTGGTTTGATACCCTGCTCTTCACTATGGAGTCTCAGAGCGGCTTACAGTCACCTTTCCTTCCTCTCCCCACAACAGATACCCTGTGGGTAGGTGGGGCTGAGAGAGCTCTGAAAGAACAGCTTTGAGAAAACTTGTGACTGACCCAAGGTCACCCAGTTGGCTGCATGTGGAGGAGTGGGGAATCAGACCCAGTTCATCCAGATTAGCGTCTCCCACTCTTAACCACTACACCAGGCTGGCTCTCTCTACCCACTCAGAGATGACCCACTCAGTTCTGCTCCTGCCGGTAAAATGGCTCAAAGAAGAGCTGGACGGGCAAGCCACTTGCAGAGAGTTGGGATGTTGTTATTTGAACTGGTATCTGAGGGCCACTTCTTATGAAAGCTTTTGTCATGCAAAGTCCACATATAGCTGATACGCAGAGTGCATGTGCTTGGGGCCATCAGGTGGCCACCGCATTTCTGGCGCTATATCAGAATAGGCTGCACTGTAGTGTACAGAATACTGAGCTGGGAATCCTTGCTGCCTTTAAACAACCATGCAGGACCCCCATGCTGAGATCAGACAGATCCTCGTGCTCTGGAAAGTTGAAGCTCACAGCAATACTTTGCCTGTAGACTTTTAAAAAAACATTTCATTAACTTGCAATAGATTACAATACTGGTTGTCGCCCCCCCCCTCTCATCTGTGGGTAAATGGAACACCGTGCCCTGTTTGTTTGTGCATACTTGTATAATGAGACGGCAGCTGTGGACTTTTTAGTAAATTGCATGGCTATAGTGGGGAATTAAGCTACACGTCCTTGCAAGTTTATGACCTGCGACTGAATGTAGTCCTCATTCGTTTTATTATTAAACTAACCGAGACTTTTTTTAATGTATAAGACCTGAGGCGTAGCATCGCCCTCCTTCTTTTCTTTTCTTTTCTTTTCTTTTCTTTTCTTTTCTTTTCTTTTCTTTTCTTTTCTTTTTTCTTTTCTTTTCTTTTCTTTTCTTTCCTTCTTTCCTCGTTCTCTCTAACATTTTTCTTTCTTCTCCTTCCTTCCTTCCTTCCTTCCTTCCTTTCCTTTCTCCTGTTCTCCCTTTCTATCATTTTTCTCTCTCCCTTCCTCTCTTTCCCCCTCCCTCCCTCCCTCCTCTTCTTTCTTTCTTTCTTTCTTTCTTTCTTTCTTTCTTTCTTTCTTTCTTTCTTTCTTTCTTTCTTTCTTTCTTTCTTTCTTTCTTTCTTTCTTTCTTTCTTTCTTTCTTTCTTTCTTTCTTTCCCTTCATTTCTCATTTCCTCTCTCTTTCTCTCCCCCCTCTTCCCTCTCTCCATTTTCTGGCCATAGCTAAATATGCTAGTAAGACTACAAATTTAGTCATAAAGCTGTGGTTGAACTCCAGTTATCAATGTAAACCAATAACAACTGTGCAGATACTTATTATAGTGCTTTGAGTTATAGTCACAATAAATCTGTCATAATTGCCATGGCAACCCACTTAGCTGCACCGTAGGTGTTCCATGATGTTATCGATAAAAATCTGCTGAACTCTGCTCTGAGCCATGATACAGAGGAGCATTTTATTATAACAACTGTAGTTAAATGGTAATTTTATGAGGCAAGCCATATTTATTTTCCTCTGCAGTTTTATTTCGTTAAGCTGCACAAGCCCCAGATTTTGTCTTGACAGGCCTGAGGTCTTGTGCAAGTTTAAATAAAAGGCTGCAAATTGCAATCTGATCCGTGCTTTCTTGGGAGTAAGCCCTACTGAACGTAGGGAGTCTAAGGCTGCATCTGCACACCACTGGCTATTGCCCTTGCCCGTAGCCTTTCGTCGCCTCCTGGATTGTCTTGCACACACAGGAAGATCCGGTTATGAAGTATTTCCATAATGCCACACTGGTAGAGTATCCAGTGATAAGTGGATGCACCCTTGCTTCTGAGTAAATATGCACAGCATGACTAGATTTCATTGTGCTTTAAGACACGTAACACAGGATCAGCCCAATCCTCAATCCCGGCCCAAGAGGTCTTAGGAGGGCAACTCAGTCATCCTCAGTATATCTGGTAGATCCTGGGATACGCTCGGCAATCTCCTCTAACACTGAGCCAGTGGTGTGCTGGTGTGATTGTGCCAGTATAGAACTGAGTGGCATCAGGAGTGTGCCATGGGCAAAGCATGTCTTAGCTTCTTAAGCCTTTGCAGGCCTGGATATGTCCTGACCCCGCACCAGTGTTCCCTCTAAGCTGAGTGAGTGTGAGCTAGCTCACAGTATTTTAGCCTCCAGCTCACAGACTTTTGTCTTTGCTCAGGAAGGATGCTTCCAGAGCCAACTAACTGATGCAGTAGCCAAATCGCCTGCTCACCACTTTAATGCCAGAAGCTCACAAAGTAGATTTTTTGCTCGCAAGACTGCACAGCTTAGAGGGAACATTCGCCTGCACCACTACAAGGTTAGGCCACTGAAATCCCTGAGGTGTCCCAAAGACACCCAACAGAGAACCATGTGGGGTGGGGGTGGTGGGAACTAAGTTGTGCCTATACTTCACTATTGCCAGACCAATTGCGAGCAGCCCTCGTGGCCTGCCACCTCTCCAATCAGTGGCAGGAGGTGGGGGAATGTCACTATGTGCCAAAATAAAACCACCAAGTTTCTGGTGATTCCTAGAGCTACACAACATCAGCTCGAGGCAGGCCCGTAGCCAGGATTTTGCAGCTTGTGGGGCAAAGTTTTTTCTGGTGGGGCTGCCATTATTTGCCATCATGAAGGGGGCGGTGGCGTGCACCCCTCTCCCTCCCCTCCTGCAAGATTTAAGGGGCCCTTTAGCTGATCAGCGGGGAGCATGAGGCCCGCCAATCAGCTGGAGGGCCCTTTAAATCTTGCAGGAGGGGAGGGAGAGGGGTGCACGCCACCCCCCACTTCTTCTCAAAAGCATTTAAGGGATCCCACTCGGTTCTGTCCTATGTGCAGGCCCAGGTCTCAGCTGCAAGGCATCCGGAGTTGCCAAAGAAATCAGCCGATGGACAGAGAGAGAGAGAGCTTTAGCCTTTCATCCTGCTCTGGATCTTTAGTTCCTTTCTCTGACCTAGCAGTCCGTTCTGTTAATTTCAGGACATCCTTTACACCACTGCCAAATGTAATGCAGGACATGCAATGTACTGCAGTTTCGGGACATTCTTTCCACCACTGCCAAATATCCTGCAAGACATGCAATTTCTGGACATGCAATGTACTGCAGTTTCAGGACATCCTTTCCATCACTGCCAAATGTACTGCAGGACATGCAATTTCAGGACATGCAATATACTGTAGTTTCAAGACACCCTTTCCACCACTGCCAAATGTACTGCAGGACATGCAATTTCTGGACATCCAATTTCAGGACATGCAATGTACTGCAGTTTCAGGACATCCTTTCCACCACTGCCAAATGTATTTCAGGACATGCAATTTCTGGACATGCAATGTACTGCAATTTCTGGACATCCTTTCCACCACTGCCAAATGTTCTGCAGCAGATGTACTGCAGCCTTTCTTCCCTCTATCATAAAAGTAAATTCCTTTCATGATACAAGACACCTGGAAGCACTAGATAACGTTATCACACTGAGCTCTATATGCATATTTAGGGTGGATATATTTTTTTAAAAAACATATTTACTTTGATTAATGAACACATGCTTAGAAATTCTGGACAGCCTTCACTCTCTTTAAAACTGTCGTGAGCCATTTGGGAAGCAACTTCTATATTTATGGCTTCCAAAGGTCTGACCGGAGGAGGAAAAGTCAAACTTTTCTTTTAAAGTGACTAGAACAAAAGATGAAATGTTTTGGAATGACGGCTTCACCTCTGGATTTTTTAAAAATAGATAATCTACGGAGAGGGAAGGGAGGCAGACTGATACAACTTGATGTCAGAAGCTAAGCAGGGTGGGTGCTTGGAAGGGAGACCTCCAGGGAGTTTGGTGTCGTGGTTAAGTGCGTGGACTCTAATCTGGGAGAAATGGGTTTGATTCCCCACTCCTCCACTTGCACCTGCTGATGTGACCTTGGGTCAGTCACAAGTTCTGATAAGAGCTGTCCTTGAAAAAGAGCTATTTCTGTCAAGAGCTCTCTCAGCCCCACCTGCCTCACAGGGTGTCTGTTGTGGGGAGGGGAAGGGAAGGGAGTTTGTCAGCCGCTCTGAGACACCTTTGGGTAGTGAAGGGTGGGGTATAAATCCAATCTCTTCTTCTTCTTCTTCTGCAGAGGAAGGCATGGGCAACCACCTGTGCTTATCAGTCGCCTTGGAAGGCTCTTGTTGGGTGGGCTCTCTATAAGTCAGCTGCGACAGTGGTGGCAGTATATTCTTTTCGCTTATGTCATTTCATAACTTTTTGTAAGGGCAAAATTATCTTCTCTTCAAAATCTTTGTAATAAATCGCAGTTAGTCCATCTGGTCCTGGTGGCCTTTGCTTTGATTCAAAATTTCTCTATCTTCATTTGAGAATTTACAAATTAAGGCTTCTTTGACATAGTCATCCATTCCATTTACCATTGAAACATCTTTTCTATAGAGCTGGGGGGGAGGAGTTCAAATTGTCCTTGAATTTCTTTCTCTGCGTAGGTGATACCATCCTTTTTCTGTACACCAATTATTTTTCTCCTTTCAGTTTCTTAACATAGACAGTATGCAAGGTATCTTCCTGGTTTGTTTGTATGTTCAAAATGGGTTTTTTAAGCTCAGTTTTCTCCGCATTTCTTCAGTTTGAAGCAGATCCAACTGAATTCTGAGTTGTGTGATTTCTGCTAAGACTATTTTCTTTAAAGATTTTTTATGTTGGCATTCTAGGGTCTGAATTCCATCAGTTATTTTTCTTAATTTGTTCCAGTCTTTCCCTCTTATTCTTACAGGCAAGGGCACTTAACTTTCTTCTCCATCCTGGCAAGAAGCTCATATAACATTAATATATAAAGAAAACAATGACCCAATTGTCGCCGCAATCATATAGAGTCATCTCATTGTTGAATGTGGAATATAAAATTTTGTCTCATTCATGGCTGATAGACTAAGGAAATGTATCTCCAAAGTAATCCATCCTGACCAGACTGGTTTTGTACCAAACAGGCAACATTCATTTTGTTGTTGATACAATAAAACTCGTTAAACATAAGGGCAAAAATACAGCCTTCCTGTTCTTAGATGCCAAAGAAAGCCTTTGATAATGTGCCTTGGACTTTTCTCAAAAAACACTGCAATATTTCAAGTGTGGTTCCAGATTTTTGAACTGGATACAGAACATCTACTCTAAACAACATGCACAATTTTTAATCAAAAGGGGCTTGACAAATGGATTCAAAATACAAAAAGGAACCTGTCAAGGATGTCCCCTCTCTCCTCTTCATTCTTGTGATGGAAATTTTTGCTTCCAAGATAAGACAAGATCTTAGAATTGAAGGACTAAACGTAGAAGGAGAGGAGTTTAAATCAGAGAGTTATGCTGATGACGTGGTCTAAAAACAGGAGGACTAAAAGCAGAAGGAGAGGAGTTATGCTGATGACATGGTGCTTACAGTTTTGAACCCCCAACTATTGCTCCAGCAGATAGGTCAACTGTGACTTGGTGGCACTTCACACACACACACACACGGTCAAGAAAGAGGTACTCTTCTCCCTTTCTCACAGTACAAGAACTCATGGGCATTCAGTGAAGTTGCTGAGTGGTCGGGTTAGAACGGATTAAAGGAAGTCCTTCTTCACCCAAAGAGTGATGAACACATGGAATTCACTGCCACAGGAGGTGGTGGCGGCTACAAGCATGGACGGCTTCAAGAGGGAATTAGATAAGCATATGGAGCAGAGGTCCATCAGTGGCTATTAGCCACAAGGTATAGATAGGGACTCAGGGGCAAGTGATGCTCTGTATTCTTGGTGCTTGAGGGGGTCAACAGTGGGAGGGGCTTCTAGTGTCCTGGCCCCACCGGTGGACCTCCTGATGGCACCTGGTCTTTTTGACTACTGTGTGACACAGAGTGTTGGACTGGACGGGTCATTGGCCTGATCCAACATGGGCTTCTCTTATGTTCTTATGATAGGAACACTCAGTCTGGGGCAAGTGATGCTCTGTATTCTTGGTGCTTGGGTGGGGGGTCAACAGTGGGAGGGCTTCTAGTGTCCTGGCCCCACTGCTGGACCTCCTGATGGCACCTGGTATTTTTGGCCACTGTGTGACAGAGTGTTGGACTGGATGGGCCATTGGCCTGTTTCAACATCAGCTTCTCTCTTATGTTCTTATGTTCTTACTCTATAGGGAATCGAAATGTCCTGTGCAGTAAGAACTATGTCATTTATTCTCTGGAAGCAGAATCTCTCATAAGGCAAGATGGCCTCATCTCTGGCAGAATATTTTGTGTGCCATTAAGGTTGGAACAAAGGGCTCACGGGGCAAAACTCATTATTGAAATTTATTTAGGAAACATCTATGAAGCTTCTCCAGGGACCTGTTCATGGTGGTACACGGAGTAAAAAACAATACAATAACATTATAAAAGCAACAGTATAAAAATGATCAATAGAGCAAGCTGTGAAAACAAACCAGGGACATAAAAACGGCATAAAGCAACATTCAGCTGCCCCAAATGATATAATAGTCTTCAAGCCAGAAGAAGACCATAAAAACAGCTTTCAAAAAGATGGAACTGCTCAGTTAAAAAACTCGGGTATAAAGAAATGTTTTGGCCTAACACCAAGGACAGGAAGGTAGGAGCCAGGGAGCCTCAAAAGGGAAGGGTGCTCTTAAGTCGAGAAGCCACCACCGAAAAAGCCCTGCCCGTGGTCACCAACTGCTGGGAGAGACAGATCTCCCAGCAATCCCTGTTCCCCACTAGTGCTCCAAAGGCCAGCAGAGAGGAGATGGAGGAGGGAAAGGGGGGGGGGTGACAGTGCTGCTCCAGCATGCAATGTCACTTCTGGGGCAAACTGGCAATGACTGCATGATGTTGGAGCTATGCTGTAGAATTCATGCCAAACCATAGAGTTTTGCACAAATCTAGAGCACCGCCCCAATATTAGTGTCCCACTGCGGGCCAGCCCCCTGTCCCAACCAGTGGGACCTACAAAGGGGTCGGGGAGCAGAGAGCACTTGACCCAGGCAGCTCACTCATGCCAAGGCCAAAGAAGGCGTGCTTGTTCACGTCTCCGGGGCCGGTGGCCTACCGGGGAAGCTGCCCCGGTCAAGGGGAGTCGCTCACCGTGGCCGAGGATTCCAGTGCCGCACCCAGGAGCAGCCAGGAGGTGACCCATCTCCACCCCAGCTCAGATGCTGATGGCCGCCGCCCACAATAGGGAGGGGCAGAGTCCAATTCAGGGGTTTAAAAGGGGGACATGGGAGGGGTGATGGGCATAGTAGGGAACCTGTGGGGAGAGAGAGGCGAGACCCGGATGTTGGCAGAGGGGAATAAAGGAGGGGTGGAACCCAGAGCCGAGGAGGAGAGAAGAGAGAGGACTGCCAATGGGCCTGTTGGTGAGAGAGAGTGCACGGCCCACCTTTGGAGAGTCCCTGAGGGGAGCGGGCAAGAGGAGTGATGCAACTCCGCCCCACCCCCTTTTCTGAGGCTCTTGGGAAGACCCTGTCTGGCAGGCCCCGCTGCTGACCCCAGGAGGGGGAGGCGTGACTCCCGGACTGGACCCCGGACACGACAATTATGATCTGACATGTCCCACTCCTCACAATTCCTCAAAGTGTAGAGCAGAAATTGAGAACAGCACCTGAACCACGGGGCTAGATAGTAGGGGAGGAGGCAGGCACCCAGCCCCAAATCTTCAAAGTAAGAACCAGCAGAGGGAATAGAACTCAACTGTGCCAGCCCCTGGTGAATTGTGCCCCTCTTGGGTATAATGTGGATGGGGACCAGTGTTCCCTCTAAGCTGAGTGAGTGTGAGCCGGCTCACAGTTTTTTAACCTCCGGCTCACACACATTTTTGACTCTGCTCAGGAAGGAGGGCTCCAGAGCAAACTGATTTATGCAGCAGCCAAATCGCTCGCTCACAACTTTTAATGCCAGTAGCTCACAGAGTAGAATTTTTGCTCACAAGGCTCCGCAGCTTAGAGGGAGCATTGATGGGGACCATTTAGATGTTCCACACCAGGTATCAAAATGCCTTGGACCAGCCCTGAGAATTATCCAGACAGATGGTGACTTCACCCCATACATTTCTATGTGTCAGGTAATCCGGTATGCAGAGGGAGTACTCCGGTCTCCCATCCTTTGAACTTTCATTGACTGTCTCTTATCAGGTCTCCGACCTTGACTCTCCAGCTGCTGGAGTTTTGGCTGGGAACCTAACAGTTTCTAGATTATTTTGCTTGCTTGCTGCTGCTATTGCCCGAGCACGCGAACATTATTCATTGGCTTCTGCTGTATGGGGGGGATGCTTGAATGTAGTATATCTTAACCGGCCCTACTGTATGTGGCCATTACAGACACAAGCTGTACATGTGTCTTTAGTACTGCTTCACCATTAAACATTGTGTTCTGAAGAAGCCCTGTGTTGCGTGAGCTGACTGAGGAACCTGACACTATGTGGGTGAAGGCTGCTGAGTGTTGAAGAGGAAGAAGAGGAGGAGGAAGAGGAAGAATCTTTATACCCCACTGTTCTCTATTCTAAGGAGTCTCAAAGTGGTTTAGGATCACTTTCCCTTCCTCCCCCAACAACAGTCACCTTGTGAGGTAGGTGGGACAGAGAGAGATCTGAGAGAGAGAACTGACTGGCCCAAGGTCGCCAAGCAGGCTTCCTGCGGAGGAAGAGTGGGGAATCAAACCCAGTTCTCCATATTAGAGTCCCCCGCTATGGTTGTCAGCCACCACGGCACCTGGTATTTTTGGCAACTGTGTGACAACAGAGTGTTGGACTGGATGGGCCATTGGCCTGATTCAACATTACATAAGAACGTAACATAAGAACATAAGAGAAGCCAATGTTGGATCAGGCCAATGGCCCATCTAGTCCAACACTCTGTGTCACACAGTGGCCAAAAACACCAGGGGCCACCAGGAGGTCCACCAGTGAGGCCAGGACACTAGAAGCCCTAGAAACATTGGCCTCTCTTAAGTTCTTCTGTTCCTGTGGTGACTGGGCTTCTCCTGGGATTACAACTCATCTTGGAGGTCGCTTGGAGGAAATGGCTGCTTTGGAAAGTGGACTCCATAACCAAGGAAGAGAGAAGGGAAGTAATGGGCAAAGCAGTGTCTAAATAAATAAAATAAATAAGAGCACCACATTCAAGGAAGGCACTGACAATACTTCCATGGTTTCAGAGGGTGGCCATATCGGTCTGCAGTAGAACAGCCAGATTCAAGTCCAGGAGCACTTGTGGGGGTCCCACACATTTTTTTGGAGGGTGAGCTTTTGAGAGTCAAGCTTCCTTCTGCTACCTGATGAAGGGAGTTTTGATTCTCAGAAGCTCATACCCACCATCCCAAAACTTGTTGGTCTCTAGGGCGTTACTGGACTCAAACCTAGTTCTTCTATTGTCATGGTAGAATTTTCACCACGGGAGATGCGCCTCCCATTGCCTGCACCATGAGAATGGATGGGAAATAGCCAGTGATCAAAGCTGGTAGAAAACACCAGCCCCGTTATACCAGAATGAGAGGAAGCTCATACTTGAACCCATAGGAGGAGGAGGTTTCATAAGATCTCAAAGATGCTCGGAATATGTGCACTTTATAAAACCTGGCCAAGGATGATTCTCCCATGATCCTCTTGGAAACAGGGAGCCAATGAAGGAAGGGAGAATATGGCAAGCTAGGGGAAGATTGGTCCATTTCCAGTTCTGTTCCCTAACGGCAATCGGAGCAACCCATCACAGGGAGAGCCAACCCTTCATCCCTCCTCATTTTTGCTGAAGTATTTAAAAGGATATGTTTTCTGTTTCCACACACCCGCACCACCCTTGATACTCTCCACTGGAACAATATGTGTGATGGAATGGAAGGACCTCCAAGTGTTTCAGTGGGTTCCCGCTGTAGACAAAATTGCAAGGTCAGGAATGCTCACAGTCCAGCCATCTGATTGGCAGGCACTCCCGGGGGACTTCACAATCAAATATTTGTTCATCCAAATGGAATCAAAGCAAAGCAAAGAGTCAGTCCCACAGCACACAATATTGGAATAGCAGATGGAAATATCACAGGACTGAAACATTCTTTCTGTGCCGAGGCCCCTTTGAAGTGCGCGTTGAGTGGAGCCAAGAATGAGGGGAAACGGGCGATGTCAACACAGCAGAGCGTTGGTGCTTCCCAGAAGATGGATATCCCAGCATGCACTGCTAGCAACCATGGCCTTGTGGAACTTCCCCCAGGGGGCCACGTCACAGCGCACATTGTTATGGAGCAAGCCTGGGAGACCATTTTCAGAGGAAATGTTGTGGTGGCCACACTCCTAACTTGGACTGCTTGCCATTCTGTCATTTGAACTTGACATTTTGGGGTTTCAAGCAAAAAAAAAAAAGTTTTGGCGCCCCTTTGCCCCAAGAGACACAAAACAGAAGAAATTAATTCTAGTTGTTCGCCATTTCTCCTCAGAGAGAGAGAGAGAGAAAGAAACGCACACGATTTCTCCACAGCGGTTCAAAGAAATAAATAAAACCATTGCAAATGAAACCAGAGCAAGATCTGGTTACTGCGAATGGTACGGCTGCATGGGTTTCTTGTGTTGAGGGCAGGGCAAAGAGAACCCAGAGCCTATGAGCCCAAAATGAGAATATTGCTTAACAAATTGTAGACCTCTCCTCAATGGGCCTAACGTATCAGGAAATGGCTCTGTCCAAACACCCATCAGAGCTTGGAGGAGCTCTGAAGGGAAGGGGCAGAGGTGTGCCTATGTGTTGAAAAGAAAGCAGCAGCAGCAGGAACAACAGGAGTTTAGTTTCTGGAGCAGACAGAGAAGCAGACATAAGGACATAAGAGAAGCCAATGTTGAATCAGGCCAATGGCCCATCTAGTCCAACACTGTCACAAAGTGGCCAAAAATACCAGGTGCCATCAGGAGGTCCAGCAGTGGGGCCGGGATACTAGAAGCCCTCCCACTGCTGCCCCCTCCAGCACCAAGAATAGAGTGCATCACCTGCCCCAGACTGAGAGTTCCCATCTATACTGTGGCTAATAGCCACTGATGGACCTCTGCTCCAGAGGTTTATCTAATTCCCTCTTGAAACTGTCCATGCTTGTAGCTGCCACCACCTCCTGTGGCAGTGAATTCCATGTGTTAATCACTCTTTGGGTGAAGAAGGACTTCCTTTTATCCGTTCTAACCCGACTGCTCAGCAATTTCATTGAGGGCTCACGAGTTCTTGTATTGTGAGAAAGGGAGAAAAGGACCTCTTTCTCAACCTGCTCTATCCCATGCATAATCTTATAAACCTCGATCATGTCACCCCTCAGCCGTCATTTCTCCAAGCTAAAGAGCCCCAAGTGCTTTAACCTTTCTTCATAGGGGAAGCGTTCCAACCCTTTTATCATTCTAGTTGCCCTTTTCTGCACTTTTCCCGATGCTATTGTTATGTATTGGGATGGAATCATTCCAAGTATGTCACACCAGAGACTGGCTGAGCTTGGAACATAACAAAAATAGCCTACCAAGACTCTGGAAGTAACCAATCAAGTAGTCATGTTATGTAAATAGCCTATCACTGGGAGTGGGGAGTGTTTGGGTGTGGCCACTGCAGGCTATTTAACAGAGCTGCGGCTCTGGCTTCTTGTCTTGTTCTTGCTGAAATCACTGAATAAAGCAGAACTGATCATTAGATGTGTGGTCTGTTCATCCATGGGACCCACTATTTAACAGCTATATCCTTTTTGAGGTGTGGTGACCAGAACTGTACACAGAACTCTAAATGAGGTCGCACAATTGATATATACAGTGGCGTTATGATAGTGGCTGATTTGTTTTCAATTCCCTTCCTAATAATCCCCAGCATAGCGTTGGCCTTCTTTATTGCAGTTACACACTGCTTAGACATTTTCAGTGAGTTATCTACTATGACACCAAGATCTCCCTCCTGGTCAGTCTCTGGCAGTTTGGACCCCATCAATGTATATTTATATTTAGGATTTTTGGCTCCAATGTGCATCACTTTGCACTTGGCCACATTGAACCCCATTTGCCATGGTGACGCCCATTCGCCCATCCTCGACAGATCCCTTTGGAGTGCCTCACAATCCTCCCTGGTTTTCACCACCCTGAAAAACTTCATGTCATCCACAAATTTAGCCACTGCACTGCTTACTCCCAACTCCAAATCAGTAATAAACAAGTTAGAAAGCATTGGATCAAGTACTGATCCCTGCGGTACCCCACTGCTTACCACCCTCCACTGAGAAAACTGTCCATTTATACTTACTCTCTGTTGTTGTTCAGTTGCACAGTCGAGTCCGACTCTTCGCGACCCCATGGACCAGATTACGCCAGGCCCTCCTGTCTTCCGCTGTCGCTGAAGTTTGCTCAATTTCATGTTCGTTGCCTCGATGATACTGTCTAACTATCTCATCCTTTGCCGTCCCCTTCTTCTTTGACCTTCAATCTTTCCCAGCATCAGGGTCTTCTCCAGTGAGTGCTCCCTTCTCATTTGGTGGCCAAAGTATTTGAGCTTCAACTTCAGGATCTGGCCTTCCAGGGAACAGTCAGGGTTGATTTCTTTTAGGATTGAATGATTTGATCTCCTGGCAGTCCAAGGGACTCTCAAGAGTCTTCTCCAGCACCATAGTTCAAAAGAATCTATTCTTCGGCGCTCGGCCTTCCTTATAGTCCAACTCTCGCAGCCATACATTACTACGCGGAATACCATTGCTTTGACCATGCGGACTTTTGTTGGCAAGGTGATGTCTCTGCTTTTTATCATGCTGTTTAGGTTTGCCATCGCTTTCCTCCCAAGGAGCAGGCGTCTTTTAATTTCATTGCTGCAGTCACCATCTGCCGTGATCTGGGATCCCAGGAACGTGAAGTCTGTCACTACTTCTACGACTTCCCCTTCTATTTGCCAAGGAGTGATGGGGCCAGATGCCATGATCTTAGTTTTTTTGATGTTGAGCTTCAAGCCCACTTTTGCGCTCTCCTCTTTCACCCTAAGCAAGAGGCTCTTTAGGTCCTCTTCACTTTCTGCCATCAGAGTGGTATCGTCTGCATATCTGAGGTTATTGACCTTTTCCCCAGCAATCTTAACTCTAGTTTGTGATTCATCCAGGCCAGCATTTCGCATGATGTACTCTGCATATAAATTAAATAAGCAAGGTAACAATATACATCATTGTCGTACTCCTTTTCCTATGCTAAACCAATCAGTTGTTCCATATCCGGTTCTAACTGTTGCTTCTTGACCCTTATACAGGTTTCTCAGGAGACATGTGAGGTGGTCTGGTACTCCCATCTCTTTAAGAACCTGCCATAGTTTATTGTGATCCACACAATCAAAGGCTTTAGCATAGTCAATGAAGCAGAAGTAGATGTTTTTCTGGTACTCTCTTGCTTTCTCCATAATCCAGCGAATGTTGGCAATTTGATCTCTGGTTTCTCTACCTCTTCAAAACCCAGCTTGTTCTTCTGGCAGTTTTCTATCCACGTACTGTTGGTGCAATTGTGCGATAGTTTGAACATTCCTTGACATTGCCCTTCTTTGGGATTGGAATGTAAACTGACCTTTTCCAATCCTGTGGTCACTGTTGTGTTTTCCAAATTTGTTGGCAAATTGAGTGCAGCACTTTAACAGCATCTTCTTTTAAGACTTTGAATAACTCAGCTGGGATACCATCACCTCCACTAGCTTTGTTGTTAGTAATACTTTCTAAGGCCCATTTAACTTCATTTTCCAGGATGTCTGGCTCGAGGTCAGTGATTATACCGTCGTGGTTGTCAAGGACACTGAGGTCCTTCTTGTATAGTTCTTCTGTATATTCTTGCCATCTATATATCTAATTCAGAAGTGGCCCCCTGTGTGCGGATATCTAAATCTGCGCATTGGGGGCACCTGGGGGCAGGGAGATTTTCCTGCACATGTGGGGCAGTCCCCACGTGTGCAGAAAAATCTAAAAAGTTGAAAAAAGTATACGGGGATATTTAAATCCCCCAAAAGTAAAAGAGCCGTCCCTGCGCATGCGCAGGGAACGCTCTGCAAACTGCCTCGCTGTTGCCGCTGCGCCGTCACCACCATAAGGGACGGGAGGGCGGGAGAAGGCTTGGGGGGCCGATTGGCCTCGCCGCTGCTGTTGCGGCGGGAGGAAAGAAGGGGGAAACTTGGCGGGCCAGTCAGCCTCACCTCCGCCGCCGCCGCTGCTGGGGAGGGAGGAAAGGGGAGGCTTGGTGGATGGCCAGCCTCACCGCTGGGGAGGGAGGGTGAAGCTTGGTGGGCTGGCGGGCCTTCCCACCGCTGCTGCCGCCGAACTGCTGCTTGGGAGGGAGGGAGGAAGGGGAGGCTTGGCGGGCTGGCTGGCCTCACCGCCGCCACCCCCGCTGCTGCTGGGAAGGGGGAAACTTGGTGGCTGGCCAGCCTTGCTGCCGCTACCCCCGCTGCTGCTGCTTGGGAAGGAGGGAGGGGGAAACTTGGCGGGCTGGCCAGGCTCGCCACCGCCCCCCCCCCGCTGCTGCTGGGGAGGGGGAAACTCGGCGGGCCAGCTGGCTTCGTTGCTGCCGCCACCGCTGCTGGGGGGGAGGGAGAGGGAAGCTTGGCGGCTGGAATACTCCCCCCCCCGTGACTATTGCAGGTCCCGCCTCTTGTCTTTTCCTAATCTCTTCTGCTTCTGTTAGGTCCCTACCATTTTTGTCCTTTATCATGGCCAGCTTTGCATGGAACATTCCCTTGATTTCTCCAATTTTCTTGAAGAGATCTCTAGTCCTTCCCAATCTATTGTTTTCCTCTATTACTTTGCATTGTTCATTTAGGAAAGCCTCCTTATCTCTCCTTGCTGTTCTCTGGAAATCTACATTCAGTCGGGCAAATCTTTCCTTTTCACCGTTGCCTTTAGCTTTCCTTCTTTCCTCTGCTATGTGTAAAGCCTCATCAGACAGCCACTTTGCTTTTTTGCATTTCTTTTTCTTTGGGATGGGGGTGATTGCTGCCTCCTTTACAATGTCACGGACCTCTGTCCATAGTTCTTCAGGCACTCTGTCTATCAAATCTAGTCCCTTAAACCTATTCTTTACCTCTACTGTATATTCATCAGGGATGCGATCTAGGTCAAATCTGAATGGCCTAGTGGTTTTCCCAACTTTCTTCAATTTAAGTCTGAATTTTGCAATGATCTGAGCCACAGTCAGCTCCAGGTCTTGTTTTTACTGACTGGATAGAGCTTCTCCATCTTTGACTGCAAATTATATAGTCAATCTGATTTCGGTGTTGCCCATCTGGTGATGTCCATGTGTAGAGACGCCTCTTAGGTTGTTGGAAAAGGGTGTTAGCTATGACCAGCGTGCTCTCTTGACAAAACTCTGTTAGCCTTTGCCCTGCTTCATTTTGTTCTCCAAGGCCAAACTTGTCTGTTATTCCGGTTACCTTTTGATTTCCTACTTTAGCATTCCAGTCCCCTATGATGATGAGGACATCATTTTTTGGTGTTAGTTCTATGAGCTGTTGTAGGTCTTCATAGAACTGGTCCACTTCAGCCTCTTCTGCAGCAGTGGTTGGGGCATAGACTTGGATTACTGTGATGTTGAATGGTTTGCCTTGGATTTGGACCGAGATCATCCTGTCATTTTTGAGATTGTATCCCAATACTGCCTTTCTCACTCTCTTGTTGGCTATAAAGGCCACACCATTTTTTCTACGGGATTCCTGGCCACAGTAGTAGATATAATGGTCTTCTGAGTTAAATTCGCCCATTCCTGTCCACTTTAGTTCACTGATTCCCAAGATGTTAATGTTCATTCTTGCCATCTCATTTTTGACCACGTCAAGCTTACCTTGATTCATAGATCTTACATTCCAGGTTCCTATGCAGTATTGTTCTTTGCAGCATTGGACTTTCCTTTCACCGTCAGACACATCCACAACTGAGCGTCCTTTTGGCTTTGGCCCAGCCGCTTCACTCTTTCTGGGGTTACTCGTACTTGCCCTCTGCTCTTCCCCAGTAGCATATTGGACACCTTCCGACCTGAGGGGCTCATCTTCCGGCGTCATATCTTTTAGCCTTTTGTTACTGTCCATGGGGTTTTCTTGGCAAAGATACTGGAGTGGGTTGCCATTTCCTTCTCCAGGGGATCACGCTTGGTCTGAGTTCTCTGCTGTGGCCTGTCCATCCTGGGTGGCCCTCCACGGCATAGCCCACAGCCTTATTGAATCACGCAAGCCCCCTCGCCACGACAAGGCAGTGATCCATGAGGGAGACTTACTCTCTGCTTCCTATTAATTAGCCAGTTTTTGATCCACAAAAGGACTTGTCCTTTTATCACATGATTAGTGAGCTTACTTAGGAGCCTTTGATGAGGAACTTTATCAAAAGCTTTCTGGAAGTCAAGGTGAACAGCATCTATTGGGTCCCCTTGTCCACATGTTTGTTCACTCCCTCAAAGAACACTAACAGGTCAGTGAGACAAGATCATCCCTTACAGAACCCATGCTGAGTCTGCCTCCGTAGTTTTTGTTCATCAATGTGCCTACTAATTCTTTCCTTAATAACCATTTCCACCAACTTACCTGGTATCAACGTCAGACTGACTGGCCTGTAATTGCCCAGATGTCCTCTGGAACCCTTTTTAAAGATGAGAGTAACATTAGCTACCTTCCAGTCCTCAGGAATGGAGGCTGATTTTAATGAAAGATTACATATTTTTGTCAGGAGGTCCACAAGTTCACATTTCTGTTCCTTCAGAACTCTCGGATGTTTGCCATCCAGGCCTGGTGATTTATCAGTTTTTAAATTGTCCATCAGTCGTAGGACCTCCTCTCTCGTCACCTCAATCAGACTCAGGTCTTTTAACACCCATTCCGAAATCAGCGGTTCTGGAGTGGGCAAGCACTTCTCATCTTCCACAGTGAAGACAGAGGCAAAAAATGCATTCAGCTTCTCAGTCCTTCAGCCCTATCATCCTTCAGTACTGCTTTTACCCCTTGGTCATCCAAGGGCCCCACTGCCTCCCTGGCTGGTTTCCTGCTTCTACTGTATTTATTGTTGGTCTTTATGTTTTTTGCTACATGCATATTCCCTTTTTGCCTGCCTGATCACAGACTTGCATTTTATTTGTCACAGCCTGTGTTCCCTTTTATCAGCCTCACTAAGAGTAGCTTTCCAGCGCTTAAAGGAATCCTTCTTACCTTTCACAGCTTCCATTACTTTGTTTGTTAACCATGCAGGCTTTTTTCTATACCTATTTGTGCCTTCCCTAACCTGCAGTATATATTTTTTCTGAGCTTCTGTGGTTTTAAATAGTCTCCAAGCTCCCCCAACGGTTTTGACCCTTTCTACTTTTCCTTTCAGCTTCCTCCTCACATGTCCCCTCGTATCAGAGAAATTTCCCCTTTTAAAGTTAAAAGTGGTTGTGTCAGTCTTTTTCGGCAACTCCCTATTTATACAAATGTTGAACTCAATAACATTACGGTCACTGTTCCCAAGTGGTTACAATCACTTTTACATCTCTCACCAGGTCTTGAGCGTGACTTAAGACCAAATACAGGGTTGCCTCTCCCCTGGTAGTTTGTGTGACCATCTGCTCCATAGCACAGTCATTGAGAATGTCTAGAAACTCAATCTCTTTTTCCCGACTAGAACACATATTGACCCAATCAATGTGTGGATAGTTAAAATCACCTATTACAACACAGTTATTTCGTCTAGCCACTATCTTTAATTCATTCATCATTTTATAATCCTCCTATGTCTTTTGAGCTGGAGGGTGATGATAAACTCCCAGTGTCAAGCTTCCTTTTGGACCCCCTATTTCAACCCATAGCATTCCCAGAAGCAAATCCAGTCCTCTTACCCTCTCAATCTTACTGGCCTGTATACCCTCCCTGACATACAGAGCCACCCCACCTCCAACCCTTCCCCTCCATCCTTCCGATATAATTTATAACCAGGAATCACTGTATCCCATTGATTTGTTCCGTAGCTTTTAGCTCAGAAGTCATTCAGCTCCAGATGTTAACAAGATGTCAGTTCCCCTGAAGGAAATGGCTGCTTTGGAGAGAGGAGTCCCTGGCATTACATCTCTGCTGATCTCCCTCCCCAAACTGCACCTTCCACAGGCTCTGCCCCCAAATCTCAGGGATCTCCCAACCCAGAGCGGGCAAGCCTACAAGTGAGTTGCAGAAAACACCAATGATGGTAGCAGTGGGCTTACATTTCCTTGGAGAGAAACCTGAATTGGTTTGATTGAACCAAGACAGTGCCAGTGGTAGCCATATTCCTAGCAGGGCATGGAAGCTACACAGCAGGCTTTACAGCAACAAAACTGGCAGGCTTCACAAAGGAAGAAGTCTTCTTGGTGAGAAAGTCAACAGCTGATCAGGTCCCATTTTAGAATAGAGGTCTCTCTCTAGCCTATGCCTCCAGAGTCTCATAGGGCTCACTACAGAACTAAATCTGGCTCTTTTTTTAAAAAATAAGAAAACGAAATCTTTATTCAGAGGTGTCGAACTCATTCACTACGAGGGCTGGATCTGACATCAATGTCACTTTGACGGGCCGGGCCAGGTGTGCCATAAACATCATGCCAGGTGCCCGAGATATAAACTGCGTAAAGGACAGCAGCACTGGTCAGCTCTGAGTTGTATCCTCACTGCAAGGCTCCCTGGGCTGGGGGGCGCAAAGGAAAACCCACATGGGCAGAATGGAGAGCCAGCAGTGCAGACCTGGGCAGACGCTCCCACGATGCTTGACTGATGCAGATAACGTGGTTCTGCCACACTGAAGCCACAATCGGGGTGGCTCTGCCCACTCCCCCCCCCCCAGCAGTCTCCCGTTCCCTCCCTTGCACTACTTGCTTGTGGGCCACGTAAGAGTCTTAAGTTTGACACCCTGCTGGTTGTGTGGGGTGATGCAGTAACCAGTATATGGAGGGGACGGCAGGCAAAGATTTCCTTGGCCCAAAAGGGCCTCTCAGAGATGCTGTACGCCACAAGGCGAGAGAGTTCTTTGTCCAGCCCCAACAGAGGATGAAGCTTGACTTGTGAGACTGGCGGCAGAGCACTGAGCCAATGTGGTGGTGGGGGGTGGCAGACTGCAGCTAGGGAGCGGGCAGGGGTGCCACTGGTGGGGGTAGGGCTGCCCGGTCCTCCGTGTCCACCAGCAGGGGGTGGGGGCAGTGTTTCCTTTAAGCTGAGTTAGCTAGCTGACAGTTTTCTAGCCTCCGGCTCACACATTTTTGCCTCCACTCAGGAAGGAGGGCTCCAGAGCAAACTAATTTATGCAGCAGCCAAATTGCTCACTCGCAACTTGAATGCCAGGTGCTCGCAAAGCAGAATTTTTGCTCACAGGACTCCACAGCTTAGAGGGAGCATTGGGGGGGGTAGGGTTGCCAGATCCAGGTTGGGGAACTCATGGAGATTTGGAGGGGGGTGGAGTCTGGGGAGGACAGATGGCCACAGGATCCACCCTCCCAAGCATCCATTTTCTCCAGGGGAACTGATCTCTGTAGTCCGGAGATGAACCAAGTCCCCAGGTCCCACCTGGAGGCTGGCGTCCCTAGGCGGAGGGAATATATAGGATTCTACCCACCCTTCCTCCTGCCAACCTAGCAGTTCGAAAGCAAGAAATTGCAAGTAGATAAATAGGTACCACTTCGGTGGGAAGGTAACAGCGTTCCGTGCGCCTTGGTGTTTAGTCATGCTGGCCACATGACCACGGAAACGTCTTCGGACAGCGCTGGCTCTTCGGCTTTGAAACGGAGATGAGCACCGCAACCCTAGAGTTGGATTCGACTGGCTTTCGAGCAAGGGAACCTTTACCTTTACCTTTACCCACCCTTCCCCCAGAGGTCCTCTTAGATCACTGTCCTGTATTCTTTTAAACCCATATATGGCCATTTATCACGGCCACCACAAGAGCCCCCACCCTCCACATTGCTTAGATTGAGGCTCAGATCTGAGTCCTGAGAAGATTTAGTAATGAAGCGACCTCTGACCGCATCCCAGTTACTTCGTCTTGACTCAGCTTTCCACCAACAGCCTTGCTGTCCCTGTTCAGCAATGCATTCATCCAATCATTTTTTTTGTCACAAGCAAAACCAAGAAAATCACATTTTTAATAGCAGAAAGGGGGGGGGTTGTCCCTGCATCTTGTTAACATCTGGAGCTGAATGAATTCCGGGCTAAATGCTGCGGAATGCCTCAGCAGGACATAAATCTCGCCACTTGCCGTCCATGGGATCCAGATGCAAAGGAGAGAATTAATGTTCACTTGTGACACATCTGGGTGTCGGCGGCTTTGAGCAAACTGTAGTCGAAAGGCTGCTGAACTGAGGCGGCCTACCCCCCCCTCCAAAGGCCTGGCCTGATGAAGATAGGACTCCCGCTCCAGCCGTTAGCAATAAAAGTGCCTAATCGACTTTGGCATTGCCACAAGCATAAGGTGTTTTGAATTTTCCTCCGAAGTCTTGTTACACCGTCCTTCCCCCATGCTGTCAGTTTTGCATGAACAAAGTTCTTGATACGGAGCCTCTTGGGTGATGAAGATATGGCACAGATGAACGGGGGGGTGTTCATCTCTTTACCGTGTATGTCTGCGGGCAAAATCTCTCTTCGTGCTCTGGTTGTCATTATGAACTGAGATCGAGGCAGCTCTTAAGCAAGTGATTTCGTTTATTCAGCTCATAACTCAACACAGGACAAACTTACACAGAACAAGGCTGGCTTATATACGATTTGAACGGGCAAAGACCACAGCCCCAAACAGATAACACCCAATCATAATGTGTACATAATGGCCAATGGTGGTTGTTCCCTCCAGAACCCTTCCTACACTTTGATCGGCCCACTGCGCAAAGCAGCCAATCAGAACGTGCCCTCTAGAATACCAGGCTTCTAAAGAGCCTTGTGTGAAGCTCAGGCATACAATAGTATTACAGAAGAAGAACACCATACATCACCTTTGCATACTGGGAACCAATGGATTTGTTCCTGCCACAAATGGAGTCCCTCTGGATTGGTCTGTCTCACCACAGAGACCAATCCGACAGCAGGGTTTATGATACCTTCGCGTCTGTGGAGCTTGTGCCTGAAGCTTCAGCCTAATGTACCATAAGCAAGTGGATGCCGATTCATAACCTCCTATGGAGCTTGTGACAGAAACTCCATTCCACGGTTACATTGGCTGAGTTCAGACTGGCAGTTTGAAGCGGGAGCCAGTCGTGGCAAAAAAGCCCTGGAACAAAATGTTCCGGGTTTTCCCGGTCACACGGGGCCAACTGATGTGGGAGCATACTGGGAGGAGGCGCGCAGGAGTGTTCAGACTGCTGGCCCAGAGGCGTGGCTGTAACAGCTTTTTCCTGGTAAATCGGCTGGATGCCTATGTGTGTATGAGTGCATGAGCGCCTATGCATGCACGCATAGGCATCCAGACAATTTGGGGAGGATCCCATTGCGCTGGCACCACATTGGGTGGTAGAGCGGAGCACAGCCAATCATATCGCTGCTGCCTTATGTGCAAGACGGGTTGCTCCCGGCTTTTTGGCTGAGTGTTCACACTTCTGGGAAGCGGAATGCAGCGGGATAAAGGCACTCTCCGGGATTCGCTACCACTTTCAACAGGTATCTTTTAATCCTGGGAGTGAAGCGGAACAGCACGGGTTGCCTATAGGTGGGGAACGCCCGGCAGATGTGCCTGTGTGAACGCCCCCTTTAATCAGCTTGGGAAACGTGGCTATAGTGGGGCAAATTGCCAGTCTGAACTCAGTCACTGAGTCACATAAGTGAACGTATGTCCATACATAACAGTTGCTGTTCACTCTGCGATCCGTGTTTCATGCACGACATGAAATAAATGAAACTTACCTAACAAGGCGGGACTGTGTGGTTGCCAGCCTCCAGGTGGGGCCTGGAGATCTCCTGCTTTCACCACTGATCTCCAGCTGACAGAGACCAGCTCCCCTGGAGAAAATGGCTGCTTTGGAGGGTGGAGTCTATGGCAGAGGTGTCGAACTCATTTGTTATGAAGGCCGAGATCTGACATAAGCATCATTTTGTCGGGCCTGGCCATGTGTGCCTTAAAATATAATGCCAAGTGCTGGAGATAAAAACTGTATAAGGGACACCAGCCGGTAAGCCCCACATTGGTGTGTCCTCACTGCAAGGCCTCATGGGCTGGGAGGGGGGTGCAAAGGAAACCCACGTGGACTGGAGACCCAGTGGTGCAAAACTGGGCAGACCCTCCCACACTGCTTGACTGCTGTAAACAAGGTTGTTCCACCATGCTGAAGCCACAGTCAGACTAGCTCCACCCATTCCCCGGCAGTCTCCTGTTCCCTCCCTTGCACCAGTTGCTTGCGGGCCACATGAGAGCCCTGGACAGGCTGGTTCCGGCCCCCGGGCCTTCTGTTTGACACCCTTGCTCTATGGCATTGTACCATGCCGAGGCCCCTCCTCTCCCCAAACCCCGCCCTCTCCTGGATCCACCCCCAAAGCCTCCAGGTATTTTCCAACCCAGACCTGGCAACCCTATGGGACTAAGCTAAGGCCCTGGAGCAGAAGAAACTGCTACACGGCCACAGTGTTGCAGCATTGAAGTCACACATAAAAGAGCCTGGCGAGCCACCTTGGTGTACACAGAAGCAGGGAGCTGGAAGTCCATCTAGCGACTCCATTCCCTTCAAAGTTCTCAGCATCCCTGATTATAATTGCCACACTAATATGGTTGCAGAGGACATGGGCTTGCCAAACACCAGGTGACACCGGGAGATCCCCTGGAATTACAGCTGACCTTCAGACGACAGAGATCAGTTCTCCTGGAGAAAGTGACAATATAACTGATTCAGTGGCAAAAATTTTATATGTCGCCATTATTATACAAAGCAATATACTGTAACCTTGGGATGTTTTAACTCATAATATTTATGTACTAGGAATAAGGCCCGTTGTGGAAATAAATATGAGCTCTAGAAAGAGGCTCTGGGAGAGTGCCTCAGCCTTGGGCACTCAGTGTCAATTTGCTGTGATGACCTCAGCAGGGTATAATGACACCGAGTCCACCATTTTCTCCAGGGGAACTGATCTCTGCTACCTGAAGAACAGTTGTAATTTTGAGTGATCTCCAGCCCTCACCTGAAGATTGGCAACAATTGTTCCTCATGAGGGAATGGCTGGCTTGGAGGGTGGAATCTATGGCATTGTACCTGTCTGAGGTCCCACCCCTCCTCAAACCCCACCCTCTCCAGGCTCCACCCCTCAAATCTCCAGGAATTTTCCAACCTGGAGTTGGCAACCCTATCTCCTTTCCAGCCAACCATCAACCTACCTTTATCTGCCCCTCTGACTTCAGCTTTCCATCTCCTCCCCTCTCCCTTCTGAAGAGCAGTTGTAATTCTGAGTGATCTCCAGCCCCCACCTGGAGATTGGCAACAATGGTTCCCCATGAGGGAATGGCTGGTTTGGAGGGTGGAGCCTATGGCATTGTACCTGTCTGAGGTCCCACCCCTCCTGAAACATCACCCTCTCCAGGCTTCATCCCTCAAATCTCCAGGAATTTCCCACCTGGAGTTGGCAACCCTATCTCCTTCCCAGCCAATCATCAACCTACCTTTATTTCCCTCTCAATCTTCAGCTTTCCACCCCCTCTCATCTGCAGCGTCTACCATGCTCTGAAGCCCTGACTGCTCTGAAACCCTGGCTGTCATACAGGGGCCATCTCAGCAGGATATAAGGACACAGAGTCCACCTTTTTCTCCAGTGGAACTGATCTCTGCCATCTGGAAAGCAGTTGTAATTCTGAGTGATCTCCAGCCCTCACCTGGAGATTGGCAACAATGTTTTCCCCCAATAGACACTAAGGGGGAAATGTATTTTACCTCAGGACACATTGACTCCCAACAGCAACAGCAAACTGTTTAGAATGTTAGAGGCAAAGGCCAATCAGGCCGCATATGCAAACGACCTCCGTGTTCTGACTGGCTATGGGGGGCAGAGGAACAGCAAACTGTTTAGAATGTTGGAGGCGAGACTCAGACAACACAGCCAGTGGACAGGGACAGCTTCTGAGTGACAGATCATGGAGCCAAAGGCTGTGGACGCCATGTGGAATGTTCAGGAGCATGCCACCACCAACAGAGAATTATTACATAGAGAGATTTGTTTAATGTTCCCCCTTTTACAATGCCAATAAAGGGATGATGATAATGATGATGATGATGACGATGAAGAAGAAGGACCTGGAGCCATTTCCCAGGTATCTCCAGGTATTTCCCAACCCGGACTTGGCACCCCACAGGGTGAAGGGGACCATTTGGATACTGGCATGAATGGTGGACCTTTGGAAGAGCTCCTGCCAAGTCTGTTCTTTTATAGTTGAGAGCAGAGAGCAGACCTGACCTAGAACCTTTTGTAAGAGCTAGGCCCTTGCCACTCAATCTTGTGTTGAAATTGGAAGCCCTCGGAACTGTATCCCTTTCAGCTGAGAAAACTTTAGAAGTTGGTGGGAACACAAAGGTGAGTATAAGCAAGGACACTGCTCTATTCTTGCCCCAGTGAAATTAGGCCGGGTCTCAGAGCTGTCAGTCTCCAAGTGGTGAGTAACACATAAGATACAAAAGATCAAAACGTGCATAAATAACGAAAAATGTATATTCAACATTCAATGAGTACGATCATCTAAACCTATATAAACAGGGTAGATTTTCCAAAAAATACAATGTAATAGTCAGAAACTCAAAAGTACATGGTCTAAATAGTCTGTCAAATTTCTCAAACAGTGAAAAGTCCAAATATAGATGTTTATAACTCCTCTTTTTTTAAAAAAAGAAACTTGTCTCGCTGCTTGTGCATCTACTTGCATATCCACTTCACAGCCCTGCCAGCTTCAAGTTGCTGTATCTCCTGGCTTCCTCAAAAGTGGAACACCGAAACCGTCCAGCTCCAGTATTGAATAGTACACAGCATCTTTTTCAGGGGCAGGTTCACCATGAAGCAGACTTAAGCACGTGCCTTAGGGCACCAGGGCCAAAGGGGGCACCGCAAAGTTGGGGAAAGGGTGAAAAAATGTAGAGAAAATGCCTTTCAGGTCATGAATATGGGAACTTTGATAAAAACCCTCCTAAAAAGGAGAGAATTTTATTGCTTTTTATAATGAGAAAAAGGTAGGGTATATAGATGGATTAAGAAAAGCACTGAGTGAATTTTTCTGTTAAAGGATTAGTTTCAGTTAGTAAAAATACCGTTTTTGGCAACCACCGTGGTTGGAAGATCTTCTTTTCACCTTTCAAAAGTCCAAAATAACCCTGTTAGTAAGTTAGTAAAGTCCCTTGGGGTTAGTTGTTAATCAGCTCCTTTCTGACGTTTCACGAATATTGGAACTTTGGATACATTTAACTTGTGAAATATCAAAATAGATGTTGTGTTGCATTTTTGTAGAACTTTATGTCGCCCAAGCTTGGCTTAGTTTGTACAGTATATATCGTGTTATCCTATGAATACATTTTTGTATTGCTGCAACCTGCGTTGTCTATCTGGTCAGACAGGTCAACCACTAAAATGGACGGGGTGTCAGTGTGGAAAGGAGGGGGGCACCAAGATTGGTCAGTGCTGCTTAGGGCACCGGGGAGCCTTCGTCCGCCCCTGATCTTTTTCATTCTTAATGTGCATAAGACCAATTACTGTGATGTATCTCCAGGTGGCTCAGAGGTGAAGATACTGAGCTGCAGACCGGAAGGTCTGTAATTCGGCAGTTCGAGACCCGAGTGCCTCATGACAGAGTGAGCTCCCGTCTCTGGCCCCAGCTCCTGCCAACCTAGCAGTTTGAAAGCAAGAAGTTGCAAGTAGATAAATAGGTACCACTTTGGTGGGAAGGTAACAGCGTTCCGTGTGCCTCAGCATTTAGTCATGCCGGCCACATGACCACTGAAATGTCTTCGGACAGCGCTGGCTCTTTGGCATGGGAGATGACCACTGCCCCCTAGACTCGGATTTGACTAGCTTTCGAGCAAAGGAAACCTTTACCTTTAGCTCCAGGTGGTGGCTGGAAACCTCCTGAATGACAACTGGTCTCCAGCCAACAGAGATAATTTCTCCTGGAGAAAATGGCTGCTTTAGAAGTTGGTCTCTATGGCATTATGCCCTGCTGAAGTCCCTCCTTTCTCCAAACCCCACCCTGCAAATCCCAGAGCTGACAACCCTACTGATCTACACATTAAAACTTGGCATTTTCTAAGTAGAACAAAGTTTGAATCCAGTGGGGGCACCTGTAAGACCAACAAAAGTTCATTCAAGATATGAGCTTTGGTGGGCAGACACACTTCCTCAGATACACTGAAATGGATGTTAACAGTTCATATATATAGGCAGATGCCTTTACATCGGTGAACAGCAAATTAGCATACGACTTAATGAATGAAGACGTTTTGACATATGCAAATACTAAACAGCCATAACAAGCTCAGTTCATATGATCACGATTTGTTTGGATTTAATGGGGGGGGAACAGTGAAGTTTGCTGTTAACTTCCATTTCAGTGTATCTGAGGAAGAGTGTGTGCACACGGAAGCATTTACCTTGATTGCTGTAATTAGGGGTGCCAACTCCAGGTTTGGAAATTCCTGGAGGTTAGACCTGGACCTGTCAATACTCAGTTTAGACATGGTGTCCAGGTATAGAGTGCAGGATGAGTCTTTGCTGGATAGGACACCACAGCCCAACTTCCAGTGGCAACCAACGTTCCCTCTAAGCTGTGGAATCTTGTGCGCAAAAATTCTAATTTGGCATTAATGTTGTGAGCAAGTGATTTGGCTACTGCATAAATTAGTTTGCTCTGGAGCCCTCCTCCCTGAGCTAAGACAAAAATGTGTGAGCCAGAGGCTAAAAACCTGTGAGCTAGCTCACACTAACTCAGCTTAGAGGGAACACTGGTGGCAACTGATCCTGTTGGGGAGTTAAGAGGTGCCCCAAGTCATACCAATTGCTATCCAAAAGCAGGGAAGAAGTTACTAGCAGGTTGTCTCCTTAGAGGCTGCTTCCAAAGTAGCCATTTTATCTAGAACAGCCATCGTTCATTCGCCTGATTACTGAAAAGAATCCAGATGACATTGCCGCAAGAGCATTGTAATCCAATGTTTTCCGTGTTGTCCCCCTTCTTTTTTCAGACTGGGATTGCGGCAATGGTTTTGGCTTAGAGCAGAATTTCAGCATCACAACTAGAGATGCTGCACATTTAACGCTGAATTCTTTGAACGGTCAGACTTACCATGTTCAGATGTGACGATCAGATGTGAGCTGATAATTTGATCTGTTCAACTGGCGTTCAGTTACTTGAATGCCTGTCGAATAGGTTTGTACAGAGGCATGGTGCTGCCAATCTGAGCAGAGTTGCAGCCATTCACTAAGGACCAGTTAGATAAACACAGAAGGATAGGATTTTTTTTAAAACCCACAGAATTTATTTATGTCTGATTAATATAATTTGAGACTTATTTAACTGTCTAATACTGCATCCACACAGCCAGCCACCCTTTCCCCTGCATTCCCCCCCCTGCCATAACACCAGATGGCTTTTAAAACTTTTTTTTAAAATGGTAATTGCTGTTGTGCTATTGCAAATTAACAGCCTAATGATCCTTTTTAAAATATGTGCAAGTGTGTGTTTGTGTGTATGCACGTGAGTGTGTGGGCACCTGGCATCCTAATGATCTATTGCCTTGAAAGTCCCAGCTTTTTTTTTTTTAATTATCCTGTAGCCCTTTTCATTGCCAAGTTTGGAAAAGTGCAGGCAGCACATTTCTGTTCAGAAAAGCCATCAAACATAACAGAGTCAAATGCTATGCTTTGGGCGTGGCTACAAGCAGGGTGAACAGGTGCCCTCACAGCCAAAGCAACTCCTTTTCTTCTGCTGCCATTGCCTGTCTAATACTGAGCTAAAGAAAAGGTAGTTTGGTGTAGTAGTTAAGTGCGCGGACTCTAATCTGGGAGAACCGGGTTTGATTCCACACTCCTCCACTTGCACCTTGCTGGATGACCTTGAGCAAGCCGTAGTTCTGACAAGAGCTGTTCTTGAAAAAGAGCAGTTTCTGTCAAGAACTCTCTCAGCCCCACCTACCTCACAGGGTGTCTGTTGTGGGGAGGGGAAGGGAAGGGAGCTTGTAAGCTGCTCTGAGACTCCCTTGGGTAGTGAAGGGTGGGGTATAAATCCAGTCTCCTCCTCCTCCTCCTCTTCTTCTTCTTCTTTGTATGTGTCCACAGATGACCACCATTATGGATTGGGCACTCCTTCTCTGCATTTCAGCAGAGCAGTGATCCCCAACATGAACTACAAGGTCTCCTTGCTCCCCTTGTGTTTCGTACCACCCACTCCCTCCCAAAGCAAAGAGCTATTTCTCACTTCCTTCCAGCAGCAGGTGCTTCTAGGGTTGCCAGGCCTGGTTTGGAAAATACCTGGAGACTTTGGGGGTGGATCCGGGAGAGGGCAGGGTTTGTGGAGGGGAGGGGCCTCAGCATGGTCCAAGGCCACAGAGTCCACCCTTCAAAGCAGCCTTTTTCTGCAGGGGAGCTGATCTGTGTCAGCTGGAGATCAGTTGTAAACGCAGGCGGTCTCCAGGTCCCACCTGGAGGCTGGCAACTCTAGGTGCTTCAGAAGAGCCCAGGTGGTGGCACCTTTTTGTTTATAGGGAGCACCCATTCTGCAAAAGCTGCATCTATCTTAAGACAACACTTGGCTTAGAACCTCCCAATATTTTGTGACTGGACCATTCCCCATAGCAGCCATTTTGTGTCAGGCTACATCCCGCATGGCAGCCATTTTATGGTATTGCCAACCCTCTGTTCTCAAATGTCCAGCATTGCCCATAGGTTCAACAGGTTTGGGGGCCCATGAAATATGTGGATAGCTTTCCTTTCCTAAGGCGCTGCCACCTGGAAGTCATTAACCTGGCACATGGCAGGGCATGATTAAGTTTTGTTAGGAGTCACTAGTGATAATGAGAATGGCTACATCTTAGGGTCAAACTAAATATAAGGCAGGCTGCCACATTTCTTTTTTAATTACAGTTTCCTCTTCTTGTATAAAATGGGGGTGGGGGGCAGTGTTCCCTCTAAGCTGAGTTAGTGTGAGCTAGCTCACAGTGTTTTAGCCTCCGGCTCACACATTTCTGTCTCCGCTCAGGAAGGAGGGCTCCAGAGCAAACTAATTTATGCAGGAGCCAAATCGCTTGCTTATAGTTTTAATGCCAGTAGTTCACAAAGTAGAATTTTTGTTCTCAAGACTCCACAGCTTTGTGGGAAAATTGGGGGGGGGTGTTGACACCATGAAGGATATGTGGGTGGGGAGAATCTCATTCTCCACTCTACCAATGTTCCCTCTAAGCTGAGTTAGTGTGAGCTAGCTCACAGTTTTTTTAGATTCTGGCTCACACATTCTTGTCTCTGCTCAAGAAGGATGGGCTCCAGAGCAAACTAATTTCTGCAGCAGCCAAACCGCTTGCTCACAACTTTAATGCCGGTAGCTCACAAAGTAGAATTTTTGCTCACAAGACTCCACAGCTTAGAGGGAGCATTTCACACTTGACATCCTCCTCAGGCTGTGGTACTTCAACCATTGATCTCCTCAGCCTCTTTGCCTCTCGGATCAGGCCTTGGCTAGAAAGTAAGGACCTGAGGCGATGAAGTGCCGGAAAGTTGAACTCAGGAGGCAGAGGCGAGGCGAGGCCCCTCTCAGCCTCACCCCAACCCCATTCTGTGGGGGCAGACAGGAATAAAAGACAAAACTGCACCCACCATGTATAATCTGACCCTGTGAGATCCCTGGAAGCCGCCCCTTCCCCCCCCCCCGCTTTGTCCATTTCGGCGTTAGTTGCTTCTCTCGCCAAGAATGCCAGTGGCAAGGGAATTCACAGAAAACCTTCTTAATTGGAAACAGCAAGTTTGTGTATTTTCTTTTTTAGTTGTCTATTTTTGATTCTTGTAAAATTAAAGCTAAATAGCTGCAGTGCGGTGGTTTCCAAATTCCCACAGTCCCGTCCATTAGAGAGGAAATGCATCCCAGGTTGCTGAGGGGGAGCATTTAATTATTAATACACTAAGACTTAGCGTTAGAACAAAGCATCTGCAGCTTTATGGGATACATCTGGCAAGGGCTGTTGTCTGTCTGTAGTCAGATAAGTTCTCACAATTGTCTTCCCCTGGTTTCCCCCCCCCAGACTTCTAGGCCGACTTGGGGGGGGGGAAGGGCTATTTCATACTGGGAAAAGGGGGATCTTTACTGTAGCGTTCAAAAGAACCATGGTGTTCCAGGAATGGGTGAATGGAGGAAAGCTGTGCTTAGGAACATTGGCAGAGAGTTAAAAACTAGGGCAGGAGCCCTTTTGGGGGTGGGGGTGGTATTTTTTTTTGTATTTTTCATATGTGGATTGTGTGTGTGCACACCTGGAAGTCATGGCGACTGACCTCTACTTGGAGGCCTGGAGGATATCCAGAGAGGTGTCTGAATGAAGCCTGCCCCCGCCTCCCGCCTCTGGTATTCCAAGGAGGTCTCCCATCCAAGTACTTGCCAGAGTCGGCCCTGCTTAGCTTCCAAGAACTGCGAAGATCAGACTTGCCTGGGCTACCCAGGTCAGGGCCAAGTCTTTTCAGTTGAGCTGTCGTAAGAACAGCACAGCGTTAAATGAAGTTTTTGCTCCTCATGCCTCAGTGCCCTGTGGCGCCAGTTTAGAAAATTAACAAGTGTTCAGACTACGGGGCTCTGTTTTAAAAATAAAGCGTTCAGCTACGAAATTGAACTGGTCAGACAGGTCAGCAGCAACTAAGACGGACGGGGGGTCCGTGTGGAAAGGAGGGGGGGGGCACCGAGATTGGCCAGCGCTGCTGAGGGCACCGGGGAGCCTTCATCCGCCCTGCCCTTAGCTAACAGAGTCCTTAAGGTAAGCGGGTTGAGCGGCATAACTCCGTGGTCGGTTCTGCCTGCCCTGGTTCTGTTGCTGTGCGTTCGGCTGGGGTCTCCAGGGCCCTGGGCGGGATTGAGGTGTCCCGGGGCTCTGGCGGCCAGACCGGCTCTGGGGCAGTGGGTTCTGAAGGGATGTTTTCTAAGGCAGCCAACCTCCAGGTGGTGCCTGGAGATCTCCTGCTGTTAACTTTTCTCCAGGTGACAGAGATCAGTTCCCCCTGGAGAAAATGGCCGCATTGGAAGATGGACCCTGTGGCATTAGACCCAGTGAAGTCCCTCCCCTTCCCAACCCCCAACTTCCTTAGGCTCCACCCCCAAATCTCCAGGTATTCCTCAGCACAGAGCTGGCAACCCTAACGTTGCTTTCTGGACGTGCAAAGGTGATGCCTCCTGAGTTCTTCTGAGGCGCCTCCTATGCTGCAGAAGCGGAAGAAAGCCAAGGGTCCTTTCTGAATGATGTCTCCGTGTAACTGTCTTAAACCTGTTTTATTGTTTTCATTATACATCCTGTTCGTCCTCTTTTTCACAATCTCCTTCAACCCAGTTTGCATTACGCCATCTACTATGCTCCAGTTGGCTTCGTTCTACCACGCCGTGCCTTCAAGTGGCTCAGGGCAGTGTACCTGTTTCTTCTAATATTTTTTTTTCTTCACAACTGCCCCATGAGGTGGGTTAGGCTGCGAGGGAGTGACTGGCCCAAGGCCTCCCAGCAAGTTTTACGGCGGAGTAGGGCTATGCACAGATTTCCCCAACCGGGCAAACAGCGTCCCTTGGGGGTCATTTCACGCCCATGAGGGGAAGGCTTAGAACCCTCTCCCCATGCACTCTGGTCCCAGTTTGGTGTCGTGGTTAAGTACGTGGACTCTAATCTGGGAGAAGCGGATTTGATTCCCCACTCCTCCACTTGCAGCTGCTGGATGACCTTGGACAAGCCGTAGTTCTGTCAGAGCTGTTCTCTCAAGAGCAGTCCTTGAAAGATTTCTCTCAGCCCCGCCTACCTCACAGGGTGTCTGTTGTGGGGAGGAGAGGGGAAGGGAGCTGCTCTGAGACTCTGAGTGAAGGGCGGGGTATAAATCTAATCTCTTCTTCTTCTTCTTCTGCAAAGGAAGGCAAGGGCCATGGGAACTGATCTTGGCCATCTGGAGATCAACTGTAATAGCAGGAAATCCCCAGGTACCACCTGGAGGGCTTTAGCATTCTGGTTGGAAACCCTAACTACACCATGTTTGTTGTGCATGCGGACTGCCACTAGGGGTCCGCCACCTAAGTCTGAAGTTTGGGACAAAAAGACAATAGGACCCTAACCCTAGTCCACCTCGAGTCCACCAATCAGACCCTGGTGGGAAATTCAAACCCACCAATGAGACTAAGGGTGTATATGGTTGTATATAAAGGTGTATAAAGTTGGCCCTTACAGGGCCGGATTTGCAGTGTGTATTTTGAGAAGTACAATAAACGCGTCTGAATGCATGTCGTAGTCCGAGTCTCCATGCGGCGAACCCAGTACTTTACAATGTTGATGACTTCTCAGGAACTAGATGGGATGCTGAATAAGGATTCTGGTCTTTACCTGTGTATCCTCTTGCCCCCAGGATTGCTAGAAGGAGAATAAATTTTATTTATTTATTATTTATTATTTTTGATTTATATCCCGCCTAGCCAGAAAACTGGCTCAAGGTGGCGTACAATGGTTAAAATACCATAAAACAATAAATACGGTACGTACAATAAAATTCACTTGAACAACCATTTACACAAAGTGCTAGTGAGAACAGAAGGCGATTCCTATGCTATGTTCTCAGCATCGTACGGGCGGCAGTGTCCAATGTTGTAACCGGGGCCATAAGATGTTCCATTTTCGGTAGCTCTTTCATCAGTGGCCTGGCGAAAGAGCTCCGTTTTACAGGACCTGCAGAACTGTAAGAGGTCCCATAGGGCCCTGAGGTCTTCCGGGAGCTCATTCCACCAGTGTGAAGCCACCACTCAGAAGGCCCTAGCTCTGGTTATCGCTAGTCTGGCGTCTCTCGGGCCCGGGAAGATCAGGCAGTTTTGTAACCCTGACCTCAGTGCTCTCTGGGGAACATATGGGGAAAGGCAGTCCCTCAGGTAGACAGGTCCCTGACCATATAGGACTTTAAAGGTCAAAACCAGCACCTTGAAACGAATCCGGTAAGCTATTGGCAGCCAGTGCAGCGCCTTCAGCACAGGCTGGATATGATCTCGTATAGAGAGACCCATCAACAGCCTGGCTGCCGCATTCTACACTAGCTGCAGCTTTCAGATTTGGGACAAGGGCAGCCCCATGTAGAGAGTGTTGCAGCAGTCCAATCTCGAGGTGATCATTGCATGGATCACTGTTGCCAGGTCATTGTGTTCAAGGAAGGGAACCAGCTGCCTAATCAGCCGTAGGTGGTAAAAGGCAGACTTTGCAGTGGCTGCTACCTGGGCCTCCATTGTTAATGTGGCATCCAGGAGCACTCCAAAACTCCTGACCCTCAGCGCTGGCACCAGTGGTGCCCTATCAAAGGTCGGTAGTGAGATCCCTACCCCCTTCCCGCTCCAACTCAGGCACAGGACCTCCGTCTTCATTGGATTCAATTTCAATCGGCTCAGCCTAAGCCCCCCCGCCACAACCTGAAGTGCCCGCTCCAGGACATCTAGAGTACAGTTGGACTGACCGCCCAACAGCAGGTATAGCTGGATGTTGTCAGCATATTGGTGACACCTCAGCCTATGCCTCCAGGCAATCTGGGCAAGGGGGCACATGTAGATGTTGAATAACATCGAGGATAACACCGCCCCTTGAGGAAGCCCTGCAGACCAGAGGGTACCTCTGGGACACCTGCTCCCCTAGCGCCACCCTCTGTCCCTGACCCTGGAGGAAGGAGACAAGCCATTGCAAAGCAAGCCCCTGAATCCCAGAGTCGGAGAGGCGGTGGGTCAGAAACTGAAGGTCGACCGTGTCGAATGTCGCTGACGGGTCCAACAGCAACAGTACCGCCATACTGCCTCGTTCCAGATGCCTCCGGAGGTCATCTGTGAGGGCAGCCAATGCTGTCTCCGTCCCATGACCTGGCCAAAAGCCAGACTGGAATGGGTCTAGCATGGAAGTGTCATCCATAAAGCTCTGCAACTGAATCGCCACCGCTCTCTCAAGTGATTTGCCCAAATAGGGCAAATTGGACACCAGCCGATAGTTGGCCAATTCGGCTGGGTCCTGAGATGGTTTTTTTCAAGAAAGGGCAGACCATCGCTTCCTCGAGTGCTTCTGGGAACAGTCCCTCTGGAAGGGACCTGTTGATAATATCCTTGAGGGCACCTCGAAACCCCTCATGACCTGCTTCTATGAGCCATGAACGGCACGGATCAAGGCTGCACGTGGTTGGGTGTACCGTTGCGAGCAATCTATCGACTTCCTCAAGACTGAGTGGACTGAAATAATCCAGAATAGAACCAGAAGACACGTATGGAGCCTCGAGTTCACTCACTGTCTCAACTGTGGTGGGGAGATCGCAGTGGAGCAACAGGACTTTGTCTGCAAAATAGCTCGCAGAAGCCTCACAGCCATTATCCAATTCCCAAGCATTTGGTCTGCCCTGTGGCAGCTCTGTTAATGACCGAATAGTTCTAAACAATTGTGCTGGGCATAAGCTAGCAGCCACAACCGTGGCTGCATAGAACTCTCTCTTCGCGGCTTTGACTGCCATCTCATAGGATCTCATAAAAGTCCTGCAAGATGCTCTTGTTGCTTTGTCACGAGCATGCCGCCGTCATCTCTCTAGCTGTCTGAGCTCTCGTTTCATCAGCCGCAGCTCCCGGGTAAACCACGGAGCCCGCTTAGAGCGAGAGTGCAGAGGACGTCGGGGAGCGATCTCGTCGATGGCTGCCGAGAGCCGGCCATGCCAGTCCTCGACTAGCTCATCTAATGAGTCCATCTGGCTCTGTGGGCAAGCCAAAATGTGCTTGCCGCCCAAACAGTGTCGGGGTGAAACATTCACACAGGCCTTCAGGGCATAGCGGTCCAACCATGGCACTGGCAAAGCAGTGATCTGGTCCACTGTAACCCCCCGCCACAAAGATCACACCGAGTATGTGCCCGGCCTGATGAGTGGGAACTGTTATATATTGGGTGAGTCCTAGTGCCACCATAGACGACACCAGGTCCATCAACTGTGCCGAGGCCGCATCATTGGCGTGGTCATTGAAGTCACCCAAGACTATCAGCCTAGGGTACGCCAATGCCCAGCCTGACACGGCCTCAACCAGGGATGACAGGCTATTGGTCAGTGCGTTAGGTGGCTGGTACACTAGCCAAATAGCCAGACTCTCCCCGGCTTCCCACACCAGGCCTGAGCACTCAATGCCTGTGAGCTTCAGCGGCGGGAGCACCCTGTGAAGGAGTAAGCCTCCTGAATGAACAGAGCCACTCCCTCCCCCAGCCCCATAATTAAAACTGCAAGAGAGCCAGTTTGGTGTTGTGGTTAAGTGCGCGGACTCTAATCTGGGAGAACTGGGTTTGATTCCCCACTCCTCCACTTGCAGCTGCTGGATGACCTTGGGCAAGCCATAGTTCTGACAAGAGCTATCCTTGAAAAAGAGCAGTTTCTGTCAAGAGCTCTCTCAGCCCCACTGACCTCACAGAGTGTCTGTTGTGGGGAGGGGAAGGGAAGGGAGTTTGTAAGCCACTCTGAGACACCTTTGGGTAGTGAAGGGCAGGGTACAAATCCAATCTCCTCCTCCACCTCCTCCTCCTCCTCCTCCTCCTCCTCCTCCTCCTCCTCCTTCTTCTTCTTCTTCTTCTTCTTCTTCTTCTTCTTCTAACCGTGTTGTGGAGGCAGGTTGCTGAATTCAACCTTTCTTCTTGCCGACGATCGATCTTTAAACATTACAATGTTTATAATTTTGTGAAGAATGCAAATGGCCCTGAGTATAACTTGCTAACCTGCCTTGATGTTGAACGTTATGCTCCAGCTGTGATAGAAACCTTCCCTCTGCTTCTCTATGCAGATTTCTGTATATTTTCTCTCTCGGTGTCAATGGCTTAACAGCCGCCTGCTCTCCTTCTCTCTGCCTTTGGAGATTAGTTTGTTTTCCTAACACAATTACTGCCACGTGGCTTGCCTCTCGGCATGGATCAAATCTGGAGAGGAAGACAAAACGCCGATAAAGATCTAGCTGTGCTGTAGGAAACGCAGAGCAGCCTGTCTTGACCGCAATGTGATTCCATCTGGGTGGCTGACAAAGAAAGAGTTGTATCAAATAATTCATATGGGGGGGGGACACATACGTGACTTCGGTTTTTTTTACTAGGGTTGCCAACCTCCTCGTGGCGGCTGGAGGTTGATTTCTAGGCAACAGAGATCAATTCATTTGGAGAAAATCGCCACTTCGGATGAACATCGTTCAGGGGATGTTCTAGCATTTGGTAAAAAAAACCCCACCCTCTATGGTCACCATAGAGTTTTTACCCAAATGCTAGAGCGTCCCCTGCACAACGTGACCGGTGCGATGACATCACCTCCAGGTGACGTCGTCATGCTGGGCATGTCGGGTGCAACAGGGCTCTTCAGGGGCGTGGTTCCCCCCCCCCAGCCAGCCAGCTTGCTGGCAGCGGATTGGGGCCCTCAAAAGCAGGGAAAATCTCACCTCCATGGGGGGGATGGCAACCCAAGTTGGGAAATGCCCTGGAGATTTGGGGGGGGGGTAGAGTCTGGGGAGGGTGGGGTATGGAGAGGAGAAGGACCTCAGTAGGGTACAATGCCACACAGTCTTCCCCCCAAAGCAGCCATTTTCTCCAGGGGAACTGATCTCCGTCATCTGGAGATAAGTCGTAAGAGATCTCCAGACCCCTCCTGAAAGCTGGCAACACTGATGCGTACTGAGCAGCCAGGGACCAGTGTTCCCTCTAAGCTGAGTTGAGGTGAGCCAGCTTACAGTTTTTAGCCTCCAGCTCACACACTTTTGCCTTCGCTCAGGAAGGAGGGCTCCAGAGCAAACTAATTGATGCAGCAGCCAAATCGCTCGCTCACAACTTTGATGCCAGGAGCCCACAAAGTAGAATTTTTGCTCACAAGACTCCACAGCTTAGAGGGAACACTGCCAGGGACCACAGAGCACCCTTAAAAACAGGACTCTCTCTGTACTGTCGTGCATGAATAATATGTGCAGATTGTACATTCCCCATTTTTAATTTTCTTTTTGAAAAAGAATGGATTCTAAATCCAGATTTGCTGGGCTGGATCCAAATAAAATATCCCTGTTGTTGCAACATTGCATAAAGTTTCCCCTCTCTTTTTCAAGGAAATGAGTCGTGCCAGGAAGGCATGCCAGGAAGTATAACTATTCTGCCTGGTGTTTATCCTGTACTGGAACTTCTTGAAATCTTCCTTTGAAAACCAATCTTACAAAAGTATTCCTTGAAAGTATACATCCAGCTTGGTGGAGAAGAACTGATTGCTGTATGCCCTGCAGTTAATTAACAGCTTTGCTCGGTGATGACAAATGTCTGATTATGTTGTGTGCTATTACAGGCATGTGCCATGCTTCTATAATTAATGCTGTAAAACCTTTTCCCACCATAACTGCCCATTTTCACAATCCCATAACATTTTGAATTGTCCACTTTTCATGTTTGGCCTTTGTTACCATAGTAAAAACCATCCTGTTCTTCAAAATGGGACAGGGGAGGTATTGTAGGGTAATGGCTAGTCCTTTCCGGTTGAAACAATCACACAGACCAGAACCTAAAAAAAAAAAGCACAAGTCACCTGGTAACCTGGTAACCGGCAGGAGGGCTGAGGGTGGGGACAAAGGGATGTGTATGTGATGCCGCTGGCGTTGTTTCCAGGTAAAACACATATGTGACAAAGGGTAGCTCTGGGAATTGCCATAAATCTATGGTAAAACCATCAAGTTTCTGATTATTGGTTCCTAGAGCTACTCTGTCACTTCCGGATTTTACCCAGAAGTGATGCAGTGAGAACAGTAACGTCGCTGTTTTTTTTAAATTTTATTTTATTTTCTCCCACTGCCATTATGAGTGGCAGTGGGCAACAGGGCATGCCAGCAGGAGTGGCAAGCCTATGCCCAACAGAAGCACGTTTTATCTGTGAGATAAGAGACACACAGCCGCCATGTTGTGTGAACAGGAACAATGTGCCTGATGAAGGCTGGACCTTCTTCTAGACCTACTGGGGCAGCAGCAGGTGGACGTGACCCTGCCCCCAACCCACAGCCTGCCAACTGCTCCTTATGGCCACCTGATGGCAAGAGGACTGGCATCGCCGGGCCAGGCAATGTATAGCTCCTATACATCACCGAGTAGTCCTTTAGCAGCAGCTGGAGCTGCTGGGCCAGACTGACCATGCTATCAGGCAAATGGGGAACGGGGTGCAGAAGGTCAGGGAAGGTTGTTAGACCTGGGCCATATATGGGGCCAAACAGCAGGCCAGGAGGAAGGAGGCTCCAGGTCTTCTTCAGGCTGCAGAGGAGAGAGTTGGCAAGAGCAGCAGCTGCCGCCGCTGTCGCCACTGCCGCCGCCACTGCCGCCACCACAACCACCACCTGCAGGTAACCCATTCCCCTGTCTGCTCCAGAGGCCTTTGCTGTCCCTGGGATCTCAGCTGGAACCACAGAGTCACAAACCACCTGCATCCCCAATGGTGCCACTTTACCATGGGCATACAGTTTTTGGCGTGTGCAAACAGACCACTGGATTTTTCAGAGTTCACGATCCTGTGTACCACACAGAAAATACATGCACTGCCCCGTTTGCACAATATTGTGACCATGCATATCAGAGGGGGCATGGACAGCACATGCTCTCGTTCTGGAGGGTTGGTCGGCTCCAAGTGCATGAGATGGTAACATTTATTTTATTTTACTTGTTTGTATAGTAGGTGTTTATCCTGCCCTTCTGTTAAGGAGCTCAGGGCGTTCCCTTCTCTCTTTTATCCTCGCAACAACCTTGTGTGGTGGGCTAGGCTGGGAGGGGAAGACTGGCCCAAGATCACCCAGTGAGCTTCCATGAAAGAACGGGGATTCGAACCTGGCTCTCCCATATGAGGGCCCCAGAAGACCAAGCACACAGGACCCCAGGTACTGTCACTTTTTTTTGTTTCGTCCTCGTCCTGTCCTCCTGGGGCACCACACACTGGGCAATTCTGCATCTAGCATTCTCTCCACATTTTCTCAACTGGGAGGAAAAAGTGCAGCTCTAAACCACATTCAAATCCCTCCCGGGCGATGCCGTACTGACTGCAGAGACACCCCTGCATGGCCGTAATCCTATGCAGAAGGTACCATAAAATCCGACGATCAAAGGAAGTGAAAGCGGCATGCAATGCAGAGGGGAATTTCTGTTCCGACGTGGGTTTGGTAAAACAATGGAGGGAAGAGCCAATGCGGAACCACCCATTGTGTGTGAAACCTGGAAATTCGAAAGTGGCTTGCAGGGTCTGTGGGGCAGGACGGGTGGGTGTCGTTTGCGGTGCCAAAACACACAGGGAGTGGGGGAAAGCCCAGCTGTGCACATTCAGTCCCCTTGTATATGTGCAAATGGGCTTCCTGGATCGCCGCCATTCCGTCAAATAAAGATTAAGGAGGAGATGGAGCTCAGGAAGAAAGCGGACAACCGTGGAAGAGCTTTGGAAAGGGAAGTGGGGGGGGGGACGTAAGGGGGAGAAAGCAAGGAGGTGGCCGAAGGGGGGGGGAGTCTGTTGAAAAGCAGGTGGGGATGCAGTCCGGGGCCAGAGGTGGAACACTCTCTAGAGAGAGAATGAGATAAGATGAGGAGGAGAAGTACAAAGATGCTCGTCAGGCCAGTGGGAGTGGGAACATGTCGGGGATGGGAGCCAGGCGGGGTTTGAGAGCCGGACGGGAAATCTCAGGGAGAATCGTGCAATCAAGATCTGAGGTATGGGTGAGCAGAACCATTTGGTTCTGCTCAACAGGAAAAAAGAATGTGTTGGCAGAGCGCGGTGGCCGTATTCCACTCCACCCAGAACTCCCAGGTGGCTTCCACAATCCACCCCAGGCGTGCACAGAGTCTTTGCTTTGCTGGGCCTCTTGGCTTAACTCCCAAAGTCTCTGATGCAGTGCAAGGGATTGTCAGAAGATCTGAAGGGACAGTGTGTACCTGAAACACCCCCCCCCCCTTTGCCATGTCAGAAATCTCTAAGGCTTGCAGGGTGGAAGGCTCAGCTAGATCCCAGGGACATCCACTGGGTGTGCTGTGCCTCACACACTCCAAACACCGACCCAACCAGTGTGCAGTATTTTGATTGACACGGTCCTGTATCAGACACCTCTGGATGCACGAGGCAAGGGCATGGAAAGGCTCGTCAACTGTTTCCCATCTGGGAAGCTGAGAACTGGAAGCATTCTGAAAAGGCTTTCTCCTCATCTGGCACCTAGACTTCCACAACAGAAGAGGGAGAGGAAGAAGAGGAAGAAGAGGAAGAAGAGGAAGAGGAGGAGGAGGAGGAGGAGGAGGAGGAGGAGAAGGAGAAGGAGAAGGAGAAGGAGAAGGAGAAGGAGAAGGAGAAGGAGAAGGAGAAGGAGAAGGAGAAGGAGAAGGAGAAGGAGAAGAAGAAGAAGAAGAAGAAGGAGAAGAAGAAGGAGAAGAAGAAGGAGAAGGAGAAGAAGTTGTTACATATCCGGGAGGCGTCTCAGAGTGGCTTACGATCGCCTTCCCTTCTTCTCCCCACAACGGACACTGTTTGAGGTGGGTGGGGCTGAGAGAGTTCTGAACATAAGAGGAGGTGCCCTACTAGTCCATCCATTCCATCATGTTGTTTCACATACTGGCCAATCAATAGCTTTGGAGGGCCAACAAACAGGGCACAGATGGAGCTCATGGCTTCCCCTATGCTGCCTCCTAGAACTGGTTACTCAGAACTTTGTCGCCTCTGGATACAGAGGTTTCCTTCCATAACCATGGCTAGTGGCCAGTGGCAGATTCACCATCAAGCAGACTAAGCACAGTGCTTAGGGCACCAGGGCCAAAGGGGGCACCACAAAGTTGGGAAAAGGGTGAAAAGGAAGAAAAAAAACACGAATGAAGATTTGTAAAGCAAAAAAAAAAAGATAAAACTAGCACAAATGGATCATGGTGCACCCTAGGGTTATCTTCTATTTTTTGTTGGCAAGGTGCAGTGTCATAGGCTATATTTAAAAGTAAAATGATGGAGCCAAATTCAGTGGTCATGACAGTCATTTCAATGAGGGGGGCACCAGGATTGCTCAGTGCTGAGGGCACCAGTGAGCCTTCATCCGCCCCTGCTAGCGGCTACTGATGGACCTCTTCTCCATGAACCTTTCAAGTTGTCTTTTAAAGCTGGTGGCCACCAGCACGCCCACAGGCGAGGAATCCCAAAATGTAACAACTCAGCGAGTGCAGGAGTCCTTCCTTCCTGTCCTGAATCCATTGCCCACGATTTTCATTGTGTCTCTGAGTTTTATCATTCTTAGAGAATTTAGGGTTACCAAGTCCGGACTGGGAAATCCCTGTCCTTGGAAAGGCGAGGGTCTGGGGAGGGGGCGCGATCTCAGCAGGGTAAAAGGCCAGAGTCTTTACTCCGGGCAAACTGACCTGTTGTCTGGAGACCCACTGTAAGTCTGGGAGATCACCCTGGCCCACTTGGAGGTTGATCTGGCTGGGTCGAGCCATATTAGCCCGTCTGTAGCGGTAGAAAAGAGCCAGAATCCAGGAGCACCTTCAGGACTCACAACATTTGTGGGAAGAGTGTGAGCCTTCGTGAGTCAGGAAAGCTCATCCCCCGCCATGAATTTCGTTAGTCTTTCAGGTGTTCCTGGAATCTTGCTCTTTTCTACCCTTTGGAGGCTGGCAAGCGCAGTGGCTCAGAGGTGAAGACACTGAGCTGCAGACTGGAAGGTCTGTAGTTCGGCAAAGGTTACGAGCATACTTTTAGTACAGCGCCAGATCAGCAACCAGAAGGACCAAGAAAAGTTGGTCAGAATCGCACCCTTCTTCCCCGAGTTCTAAAAACTTACTCTACTAGATGTTGAAATAAGAGTAGGCAATTTCAAGCTTAGAAAGTTACAAAAGGTTCTAAAGATGTTAGTTGCTGTAGATTTTCCGGGTTGTGTGGCCGTGGTCTTGGCATTGTAGGACGTGACGTTTCGCCAGTGGCGAAACGTCACGTCCTACAATGCCAAGACCACGGCCACACAACCCGGAAAATCTACAGCAACTAATGAACACTGGCCATGAAAGCCTTTGACAACATATTGTTCTAAAGACATTTCATTACTTAGGCTCTCTGCAGCCAGCAGGCCAGGCCACATGGCTGATGGCTCCTGGCCTGTAGATCAGAGCCTAGCCATCTGTCCTCTCCCAAAGATCAGCATCAAGAGTAAAGAAGCCACTCCCTCCTGGGAGCGAGCACTTTCTTTAAACCTCTGACTCCACCCATTCGACATCACACTCTCCAAACCCTTTGACCTGGTCCGCCCAGGTCACCCAAGTGGACCCTGGGACACCCAGGTGCATCCTGGAACAGCGCTCCTTGCAGGCATTCTGGGAAATCTCCAGGAGTCACCTGGAGATTCCTAACACCAAATCCCTTTGCAAGTCAAGCCATTTACATAAGTATAGCAGGTAACTGACCTATCTTCCTGCCCTTCCAAAGGGAAGAGAAAAAAAACCCAACAACAGGAACGCTTTAAAAACTCAGAATGGGAAGGGGAGGGGGGTTTCCTCCACAACAGGGTTGCCTTTAAAAAGTGCTGAGAAACTTCAGCTTCTTCAGAATGTTCTGGCTGGGTTGTTTATGGGAGAAGGTCATTTGCGCCATAATATGGTAGCTTTATGATTTGTTTTGGAGTTCCAATTTAAAATTTAATTGACTCCATAAGTGACAGTTCCCTGGTCAAGGAATTAACCAGAGGGAAGGCAACCCTTGGACTTCGTTGTGAAGGGTGTCCAGGACCTTACGCATGAAATAAGCCATGTTGAATTAACTGTGAACAATGACCACATCACAATCTAATTCAAGGTTTTTAATTATTAAAATTCTGTCCCAACGTTCCATTAAAATAATATCCAAGGTGGTTTACCAACTGATAACAAATGAGATTGGTTACATTCCGAATAATACACTCTTTTCCTTACTCCGGATTTTGTGTTTTCTATTGTGTCCTCTGTTTTAAACTCCCTCCATCCCAAAAACATGTGCTGTGGTAGCATAAAGTGTAGCAATGTGCAGCTCTCGCTCTCTCCCTCCCTCTTATTAATATTTGACATATTTGCAATTTTGCAATTTTGCTTGCAGCCAACAATGCAGTCCTGAACAGAATTACATGTTTTGCAGTCAGTCGATGTCAATGGGTTTAGAAGGGCTTAATTTTGCTTAGAGTTACACTGGAAAACATTTTTACTTTTAAATGTTGTCAATAACCCAAATAGTACTTCTTTGTGCCCAAAATTATCAGCGATTTATTTTCAGTATAATCCTAAGAATTATATCCTTCTAAACCCAACAACTTTGACAGACTTAGAAGGGTACAACTCATGCCTTTAGTCAGGATTTGTTTTTAATTTGGGGGCCTCTAAATAAGTCAGGGGGCACCCCATACACACCGCTACGCACATCTCCAAGGGAGCACCTGGGCTGGATGGGAAGTCAGGGGGCCTTGGCGGTAAGTCAGGGGGCCAGGCCCCAATATGCCCCACTGTAGCTACAGGCCTGGTACAACTGTTTAAGGTGGCACAGCGTATGTTGTTAAAGCAGTAAAACAAGCTTAGGATTGATAAGAACGTAAGTATTGCATATATTTCCATTTTCTCCAAATTCCCATTTTCCCCAGAAACAAGTCCAGAAAAAAATATTTTTCAGACTTAGAAGGTGCAACTCATGCCTTTAGTCAGGATTTCAAAATTTCAAGAAACCTTTACATCTCTATTGAGTAAATTGAAGATCAGGGAATAGTTGGAAGCTGAAATCATTACACCTGCAAATGGTTGAAGTGAGCATCAGGTAGGCAATCAAAGCAGACAGGCAGTAAAGCCAGTGGGTAGACAGGCAGCATCAGGCAATCCGAGAGTAGCTCAATCTGTAAAAGTTGTCCAGCCTGGTGATATTTTAAAATCTCATGCTACAGGGGTGGCATGAAGAATAAAGGATACCAGGTTCCTGGTGTGAGAGCTGAAGACTTGCATATTTAAGGATAAGAAAGCCCATCTGTAGTCTTTCAGCAGTCAGGTTTTGAAGAAAAAAACAGCAACAGCAGTGTCTTTCCAATTATTGTACAATGACTGCATTTTTTAAAATACGAGTGCTAGGTTCTGTCTAATGCCCTTTTCAGTTGGCAGTCATTAGAATTCCATTACCTTTTTTGTGAGAAAATATTACCATTTCATAAATATCTAGGTCAGCAGCCTTCAACGTAAACAGGCACAACCCACTATGAACGTCTTCTCCTCAAGCGCTTATTGGAGTGTTGTGGGATTGACTCACACTCACTTCCTAATCCCGCAGCCTCCTTTAGGTGACACCCCCAGCGACCTTTTGTTGTCTTGTCGCATTATTAAAGCCACTCCGGAGTGCTTTTTGGACCGCACTTTCTGTTTTACAGATCCCCGAGATTGTAAATTGGTGTTAACGTTTCCTCAGCTCCCAGAGATGCGTCTCTGGCCTCTCACAAACCATCTTAAAGCTTTAGCAAATGACCCACCGTATTCAGGCCCTCACAGATGTCAAGAGAGACTCGAGCCACTTCTGTTTTTGAGGGGGTAAAGGTCAAGGTAAAGGTTCCCTTGCTCGAAAGCCAGTTGAATCCGACTCTAGGGTTGCGGTGCTGATCTCCGTTTCAAAGCCGAAGAGCCAGCGCTGTCCGAAGACGTTTCCGTGGTCATGTGGCCGGCATGACTAAACACCAAGGCGCACGGAACGCTGTTACCTTCCCACCGAAGTGGTACCTATTTATCTACTTGCAATTTCTTGCTTTCGAACTGCTAGGTTGGCACCATAAATTAAAAAATGAAGATGTGTGGAAAAAAGATACAAAATTAGTAGTATTATATTTTAAATGTTTACATTTAATACAATAAGAAAAAAGAATATTGTAAGACTTGGTAATAAATGTTCCCATTTTTATTTAACATGTGATTTAACTTCAAAAGTGTAAATGTGAGACCCCCCCCCAAGAATGTGAGGGCTGAGCCAAATGGCCCTTCCCCCCCCGCCGCCCGCCCCCGCGGCCCTGACCATATTAACCATTCCAGAATTTACTCACAACCAATGCTCCCTCTAAGCTGTGGAGTCTTGTGAGCAAAAATTCTACTCTGTGAGCTCCTGGCATTAACGTTGTGAGCGAGTGACTTGGCTACTGCATAGATTAGTTTGCTCTGGAGCCCTCCTTCCTGAGCAAAGGCAAAAATGTGTGAGCCGGAGGCTAAAAAACTGTGAGCTTGCTCACACTAACTCAGCCTGCAGGGAACAGTGCTCACAACCAGGTGTCGGGTTGCCAGCTCTGGGTTGGGAACTGCCTGGGCAGTGAACTCTACTGGCCTCTTTAATGGCTTAAAGGAACGCACCCCTTATTTATAAGTGCTGATGGTTCATGGCTTGGGAGGGAGCTAAGAGGGGGTCTTTAATGCCCCCCATTTTCTGTTTCCGTAGCATACTCTGAATCGTCAAGCGAGGACGTCGGACTCAACAAACAGGCGGAGTAACAAGGCCACTTCTGTGCACGGCTGAGCCTGAACTCGACACTTTTTTGTGGTGTTCCCTGGAGAAGAAAAGCGCAGACCTGGCCATAGGCACTGGACCGGGCTTGTCTTCGCAAGATTCTTTCCCTTTGCCGAGGCATTTTCCTAATCACACATTCTCCGCACAAGCTCCTTTTGTTCGCTGCCGTGAGCCAACCTCCATGTTGCGGCGTCTGCCCAGATGTTCCCTATCAAACTCCAAGCCATGCCAGCAAACTTTGGCACACATGAAAGAAGACTGAGTAATAGGCCTCCACAAAATACCTCCTCTCCCTCTCTCCCGCCCCCCACCCACCCAACCCCATTTCTGCAAGTATTTTAAAATGCTAATGGGTTCCACTCAGCTGCCATCTCAAAAGAAAAAGGGCTGGAGGGCTGAGTCATGTGAGTGTCCAGCAAATTAACAGTTAAGGTCTACGAGGCGCCTCGGTGCTGCGGTGCCCTGAGGGGCTTGTCTGGAGTTCTCTAACCTTGAACCGCTGCTGTCATTCGCTTTCCTGCTTTAATAGCTTTCCAGTGGCTGAGCCAAAAAAAAGGGCCCAGCATTTTTCGCTTTCCAAAAGGAAACTGAGCTCAACTGAGTCTGGAAGGCAAACTCCCATGTTTTTTCCCACCCCCTCCTCTAGGACTGCAGAGGATGATGTGGCCACAGGGCCCGTTAGCACTGGCCCGGTTCCTTCAGCCTCTTGCAAACTACCCTTTATGCGTGTTCCTTTTTTTCGTTCCCCCCCTCTCTCGAAAGTAAGGGAAACAAATGAAGCGGAACGCCCGTCTCCTCGACAGATCCATTCCAAAAAGGCCTGTTACCCTTTGGTATTAGAAACATATAGCGAGTTTATGACCTTATAAGAAGATAGCATTCGGGATGGCAGATGGTTAGAACTTTTAATAATAATCCCGCCTGACAGTTTAAGGGTCTGATCCCTTTCATCAGCTTTTAGCTGGAGGGGGACATACCTTGTTTTGGATCTCACACCGGCCGTCCCGGTACCGTGCAAATTGTGAAGAGCCATCCTGTCTTTTTAGGCAAACCCTCCACTACTCAAAACAGGGGAGACGGAGAGTTCTACCGGCACATCCCATCTTGAACCACTCTGCTGTCCGGTGGGATTTATGTACTTCTTACAATTTTATTTATTTATTTATTTTATTTTCAAAATTGTACCCTGCCCTCCACGCATAGCAGGCTCAAGGCGACTTCCAACAAGTATAAATACATTAGTCGCTGTAGATTTTCTGGGTTGTGCGGCCATGGTCTTGGCATTGTAGGAACTGACGTTTCGCCAGTAGCTGTGACTGGCATCCTCAGAGGTATAACACAGAAAAGATGGAGTACTCTCTGCGTCGAGGTGAGCAGAAAAATGATAGGCAGGTAATTTATTTCTACAGTGGAAGGTAAAAGAAGGTAAAGCCCTGTAACTGTATCGTCACCATCCTCTCAATTAATTTGCCCAAATAGGGCAAATTGGAAACCGGCCGATAGCCAATTTGGCCGAGTCCAGAGATGGTTTTTTAAAGAGAAGGTGATCCATCGCTTCCTTAAGTGCCTCTGGGAACAGCCCCTCAGAGAGAGACTTGTTGGTAATATCCCTAAGGGCACTGCGAAACCCCTCGTGGTCAGCTTTAATAAGCCAGGAAGGGCACGGATCCAGGACACATGTGGTTGGACGTACAGTCGAGAGCAATCTGTCAACTTCCTCTAGACGGAGCGCGCTGAATTGATCCAGAATTGAGATCGAAGACATGCATGGAGCCTCAAGCTCACTCACTGTTTCAACTGTGGCAGGGAGGTCGTGATGGAGCGCCAAGACTTTATCCACAAAATAGCTTGCAAAAAGCCTCACAGCCTATATCCAATTCCCTAGCGTTTGGCTTGCCCTGTGGCAAAACAGTTATGGACCGAATTGTTCTAAACAACTGGGCTGGGCGTGAGCTCGCGGATTCAATCGTAGCCGTAAAGTACTCTCCCTTTGCAGCTTTGACTGCTGTCTCATAGGATCTCATAAATGTCCAATAAGATGTTCTTGTAACTTCGTCTCAAGTACGACACCACCGTCTCTCTAGCTGTCTTAGCTCTTGCTTTGTAAGCCGTAACTCCTGGGTAAACCAAGGAGCAAGCTCAGAGCGAGGGCGCAGAGGACGCCAGGGAGTGATCTTGTCGATGGCCGCAGAGAGTCGGTGAAAAGTACTGAGACTGATGAGTGATTCAGCTCTCACATACTTTATTAGTTGAAGAACAAGACAAGAGAAGCCGGCTTTTATCCCCCAAAGAACCCACACCCCAATACACACCACACCCCGTGATTCGCTATTTACAGTGATTGAGTTATCTCCAGCTCCTCGATTGGAGGGGAGCTAGGACCCTGCAGTCCATTGTCTTTGAGAGTGAAGCTCAGGCCCTTTGCCTGGCCGCATGTCCGAGCACATGGCTGTCCTGAGCCCATGTTCCAGAGTGGATATATTACAGTCAGCTATGCCAATCCTCTACAAGCTCATCCAACGAGCCGCCAGGGGGCATCGGATCCCGCAGAGCCATCTGGAGCTGCACTGGGTCCATCTGGCTCTGCGGGCGAACTAAAATACGCTCACTGCCTAAACAGGGTCAGGGTGGTCCGACCATGGGACTGCCAAAGCAGTAACCTGGTCCACTGTTAGTCCCGCCGCGAAGATCAAATTGAGCGTGTGCCCAGCTTGGCGAGTGGGGGTTGTTACATGTTGGGAGTGTCCCAGTGCTGCCATGGATGACACTAGGTCCGCTGCCTGAATAGAGGTCGTGTCATCAGCATGGACATTGAAATCACCCAGGATTATCAGGGACGGCAGGCTATCGGTCGGTGCATTAGGCGGTCGATACCAAATTGCCAAACTCTCCCCAGCCTCCCATACCAGGCCGGCACACTCAATGCACGTAATCTTCAGCGGTGGAAGCACTTGAAGGAGAAAGCCTCCCAGATGAATAGAGCCCCACCCCCCTGCCCCCTAGTCTGCGATTGGTACAGGACCAAGAACCCGGGAGGGGCCAGTTGGGAGAGAGCCACTGTCTCCCCTTCCCGCACCCAGGTCTCAGTCACACATGCCAGATCTACATTCTGCTCCTGCAGGAAGTCCCTGAGGACCATGGTCTTGTTATTTATGTACCTGGCGTTACACAACACCAATGATGGAGGGGGGTTCATCATCCTAGCCCCACTGCCGGCATTCCTTGGGATGGGACGTAAGCTGGAAGAGGGCCGAGCTTTTCTATTTCTCCACCTCCTTCCCTTACTACCCTGCCTGCTCCCACTGCTATACTTTCCCCTCCCCAGGAGCACCGGAATCACTTAGCCCGATGCCATCACCCCTCATGGTCTCCACAGACCTTCAGATAGGGGCGGATGAAGGCTCCCCGCTGCCCCCTAAGCAGCACTGACCAGTCTTGGTGCCCCCCCCTCCTTTCCACACTGACCCCAGTCCATTTTAGTTGTCGACCTGTCTGACCAGATATACGATGCAGGTTGCAGCAATACAGAAATTTATTCATATGATAACACAATATATCCTGTACAAACTGAGCCAAGCTTTGGCTACATCAGGTTCTATAAAAATGCAATATAACATCTATTTTAATATTTCACCAGTTAAATGTATCAAAGTTCCAATACTCATGACCTGAAAAGCATTTTTCTGCATTTCATTTTCACAAAATCACTGATAACATCCTCAAAATTAATACTTCTCAGAATGTCTGCTTCAACTGTTCATATACACAACTAGTGAGCAAAGCCCGTTGTAGCAGAAGACAACGGGCCCTAGATAGGAAGGAAGGGTGGGTGGAAGGGAGCAAGGGAGAAGTGGAGGTACAGAGAGAGAGAGAGAGAGGGAGAGAGAGAGAGAGAGTTAGAGTGAGGGGGGAGGGAGGAAAGGGGGGTGAGAGAGGGAAAGAGGGGGCAGTCAGAGACAGGGTGTGTGATGAGAGTAAGTTTGAAAGAAAGAAAGGAAGGGAGGTAGGAAGGGAGAAAGAATGAAAGTCAGGAAGGAAGAAAGAAGGGTAGAAAGAGAGTCTGAGAGAGAGTGGAAAGGAATGAAAGAAGGGAGGGAGGGAAAAACGGGAGAAAAGAAAGACGGGGGAACAGAGTGTGAGAGAGAGATAAAGTGTGGAAGGAAGAGAGAGAGAGAAAGGAAGAAAAAAGGGTGGTGGGGGGAGGCGCGGGGTGGGAGAAAGTGGGGGCTGGGCCTGCAGCCGGTGTGCGGTGGCTGTGCCACCGCTGCCGCCGGCTTTCTCCTGGGTCGGGGGTGGGTGGGAAGGGGCTTCAGCCGGCGTCCAGTGGCCGAGGCCACCGCCGGCGGCTTTCTCCTGGTGGTGGGGGGCGGGAAGGGGCTGCAGCCGGCGTGCGGTGCCTGAGGCCGCCGCCACCGGCTTTCTCCTGGTGAGGGGGGCGGGAAGGGGCTGCAGCCGGCGTGCGGTGGCTGTGCCGCCGCCGCCTTTCTCGTGTGGGGGCGGGTGGGCGGGGCCTTCAGCCAGCGTGCGGTGGCTGTGCCACCAGCGCCGGCTTTCTCATGGATGGGTGGGTGGGAAGGGCCTGCCAGTGGCGGATGCCTGTCTGCCACCGGCGGCTATCTCCTGGGCGGGTGGGGGGGGAGTCCAGAGGCCAGCGCGGGGAGGCTCCACCACTTGGCCCTCCCTGGGCTTCCTCGGGAGGTCTGGCTCACTCACTCTGGTGATGGTCCTCTCTCCTCAGAGGTCCAGAGCAGAGTGAGCGGAAGACCCTGGCTGGGGCTGACCTGGGCGCAACTGCACAAAGCAGCCACCCAACCCAGCCAGAGTCTTCTGAGTGACAGTTCATGCCGCCAACCTATTTTGGCGCACATCGAACGTTCCCAGACGAAAACTCAAATATATATAAGGACAGGATGAGTTGAGTCTTTCTTGAAGCATAACTGGTGCACCATGATCAATTTGCACTAGTTTTGTCGATTATTTTTTTTTACAAATCTTCATTCTTTTTTTTTCCTTTCCACCCTTTCCCCAACTTTGTGGTGTCCCCTTTGGCCCTGGTGCCCTAAGCACGTGCTTCGTCTGCTGAATGGGGAACCTGCCACTGCCTTCAGACCACTAGTAGGGCAGACAATGGACATTCAGTATGATGGACACCGATGGTGGCTGCAACACATGCTGCTGCCAGATTACACAAATTTCATAACCTAACTTTTTCTAGCAGCCAAGGCAAACGAGTGCGGCTGGCAGGTAAGGAAAGACCCTTCTCTTCTTTGCCTGCCTGTTGACGGGATATCTCTCCCCACCGCTCCCCCCCCCCAGATTTTCCAGCGCCCCACCACCCAAATTTTTCTGACTACGCCCCTGTCTAAGGTACTTGAAAACTGAAGAGAGGGAAGGGTTGTGTCATTTCCAACAGTGTCTTTTTGTCATTCTTAAAATATGTAAGATCCAGCAACTTTAAGTAGGTTGGCCTCTCCCATTCCCAACATCTACTGCCTGCCCCGGTAACCAACTCGGAAAATTCCTGAATATTAGCAGGTAGTACTTAGAGAGTAGCTTCTACTCTTTATGGTATACCAATAAAGTAGGCCTTCTGAAGTCACCGTTTTCTCCACGGGTACAGACCTCTGTAGTTTGGAGGTCAGGTATTATTATTATTATTATTATTATTATTATTATTATTATTATTATTATTATTATTATTATTATTATTAATTGCCCTATCCCAGCTTCCGTCAGGCTCTGGGCGATGTACTGGACATAATGTCATAGAATACAAAACATTAAAATTCATATACAACTTAATAAAAATTTCAGTGTAGCTAAAAGATCCAAGACGCCGATTTTCCTGCAATATTATTTATCTTAATTCTGGATGCATGCTTCGGTTAATGCATCAGAGATCTATAACCTGGGTGGGTGTTAATTAAGCATGCATAACTGTTTCCTACCACTCAGTTAGATGGTGGGCGTGTGCAAAATTTATTCTGGGGGGATTCCAAGCCCGATCTGGAGGTTGGTAATCACAGCTCCACCGCTCTTTCAAGAAATTAGGATCCACTCCCCCTCCCCTAATAGTCCTAAGGGTCGAATCTGCATTTGCATTTTTAAATCCGTTGTGTGCTGCTGTGACACCGTCTTTCTCTATGCTTGTCTGAATGTAGTTTGGAGAAGATTCTTTTAAAGCAGTGCGAAGGCGCAATGACAGTGGAGCGGCCCCAAAGGACGATAAACATATGTGGATGTGTGAAAGTATGCTAAGCACTGTTGAAGTGTGAAAACGACACCAAATGCGGACAGCATTTTTGAAGAGGGAGTCAAAAGGCGGGGGCACTGGCATGGGCGGATTAAGGTTCACTGGTGCCCTAAGGACTAACCAATCTTGGTGCCCCCCCTCCTTTCCACACTGACCCAGAGAGGGTAATTGAAATGACTGTCAGGACAACTGAATTTGGCTCCATCATTTTACTTTTAAACACAAGCAGTGGGCAAGCAAGCAAAACAATCTAGAAACCATTTGGGTTCCCAGCCCAGACTCCAGCAGCTGGAGAGACAAGGTGGTAGACCTGATAAGAGGCAGTGGATAAAAGTTCAGAAGATGGAAGACTGGAGTACTCCCTCTGCATACCATACAAAGGACAGGGCTACCTGACACGTAGCCTATGACAATGCACCTCGCCAACCAAAAACAGAAGATAACCCTAGGGCGCACCATGATCAACTTGCACTCCTTTTAACAATTTTTTTTTTACACAAATCTTCATTCGTTGTTTGTTTTGTTTTGTTTCCCTTTCCAGCCTTTCCCCAACTTTGCCCCGGCGCCCTAAGCACCTGCTTCCTCTGCTTGAGGGCGTCACACTGGTGGGCGGCGGCGGCGGGAAAGACAAACGCAGATGCGGCCCGGCTGCTGAACTGGGAAACCGGCATCGCCCCGTCCGGAGCTCGACAGGCTCCGACTCGACCGCAGCGGCCCGTCCCAGATGGGGCGGAGTCGGGGGACGTGGCAGAGCAGGAGGCGGGCCGGGCCGGGCGAGCGAGCGGGCGAGCGAGCGGGCGCCATGGCCGGGGACTGGGCCGGCTTCTCGGAGCAGGAGCTGCGGACGCTGCAGCGGGGGGAGCGCGCAGGTAACCCCGGCGGGGGGCCGCAGGGGCGGCGGAGGACCTGCTGCTCCTGCTCTCGCTGCTCTCGGTCGGGCCACCCCGGGGCCGGATGATCCCGGGCTCCGGCTCTGGCTGGAACCGCCCGGAGGCCGCCGAGGATTAGCCTCGCCGGGGAGGACGTGCGGGCGGCGCTGCGCCCGAAGGGACGCGCAGTTTTGCGCCGGAGGCTGAGTCCCCCCCACCTCCTCCGGCGGGTCTCCCCACGCGGCTTTTGGGCTGCTGCGTCGGTCTCTGCTGCAAGGACCGGGAAGGAGGGGCTTCTCTCTCTCCCCTCCCGAGCGGCCAGATCCGGACGTGCAAGGGGAGTTCCGTGTCCACGTCTGGCCGGCCCGGCCAGAGCTTCCCTTCGGACCCTTCGGTGCAGAGCCGCGTCGTTCTTTGGAGCGGGGCGGAGAGGAAACCTTGGGGGGGGGGGGAGCCCAGCAAGTCCCTCCTCCTCCAGACCCCTTTTCTGGCCCTCGGATCCGACTGCGGGAGGGGAGGGGAGGGGAGGGGGGCTCTTGCTCGCCCCGCTAAATAGAACCCAGTCGTCCTTTCCAGGCCCCATTTCCAAGGAAAGCTGCCCGCCCCCAGGTCCCTTGGATCAGTCCTGCTCTGTCGGCCTAACCTACCTGGCAAGGTTGTTCTTGTTGGAGGCTGTGAAGAACTCTCTGTGCCTGCGCTGATCTCCTTGGCTGAATGAGAGGGATGATAGATTAAAATGTACTTTATAAATAAGTATGGCCCATCCCCAAGCTGTTTGGTGTAGTGCGTTAAGTGTGTGGACTCTAATCTGGGAGAACTGGGTTTGATTCCCCACTCCTCCACTTGCAGCTGGTTGGATGACCTTGGGCAAGCCATAGTTCTGACGAGCTGTCCTTGAAAAAGAGCAGTTTCTGCCAGAGCTCTCTCAGCCCCACCTCCCAGGGGTGTCTGTTGTGGGGAGGGGAAGGGAAGGGAGTTTGTAAGCCTCTGAGACTTCTTTGGGTAGTGAGGGGCAGGGGGTATAAATCCAATCTCCTCCTCCCCCTAAGGAAAAAAAGGCTAAAGGGGGAAAGAGTTAAATAGTTCCTTGCCCCCTTCCAGTGTGCCCTCCAAATTGCACTCCCCCCACACACACACATACACACACAACAATCTGGAAAGTAACCACAGAGTGATGTGCGACATGCAGCCAGCCACACTAGGCACTACTGCCTGGTCCTCGAAATCCAGCTGGCGGTTCCAAGGAGCACTGCAGTGAGCAGGCCTCAACTTGCAAAGAAGGTCCACGTATCTAAAGGGAATGTCGTTTGGGGGACTGGTTCAGTGGTGTGCTTTTATAAAGGAAACAGGATGGTGGTGTATGCTACCGTTTGCTTTAGGTCTTATCTTGCTGCTGCTGCACGGTCTTCTACTTTTCAAAATCCAATTTCCCTCCACTGCTTGAGTGCTGGATTTTTTTGTGTGCATTGCTTTCTGTTTTGCAAGCCTCGTCTTATTGCCTTGCTTAACAGTTGTCTCGCGCTGTTCTCTTAGTAAGGGCGGCCCAGGCTTAGCCCCGCCGGCCCAGATCTCAGAAGCTAAGCAGGGGTTAGCATTTGGATGGGAGACCACCAAGGAAAACCAAGGTCGCTACACCAGAGCCAGGCAAGGGCTAAACCACCTCCGAATGTCTCTTGCCTGGAAAACCCTTTGAGGAGTCAACGTAACGAGGCTGTAGCAGGACACAACGCTTTTTGCACCACATCTCCCAGGGCCCCGACCAGGCTAGTCCAATCCTGTCCGATCTCAGTAGCTAAGCAGAGTCAGCCCTGGTTAGGACTTGGGTGTGAGGGGGCCAGCAAGGAAGCCCAGGGTGGTTGTGCAGAGGTAGGCAACAGGCAAACCGCCTCTGAATGCCTCTTGCCTTGAAAACCCCTGGGGCTCTTTAGCCTGGAGAGACGACGGCTGAGGGGTGACATGATCGAGGTTTATAAGATTAAGCATGGGATTGAGCAGGTCGAGAAAGAAGTCCTTTTCTCCCTCTCTCGCAATGCAAGAACTTGTGGGCACTCCATGAAATTGCTGAGCAGTCAGGTTAGAATGGATAAAAGGAAGTCCTTCTTCACCCAAAGAGTGATTAACACATGGAATTCACTGCCACAGGAGGTGGTGGCAGCTACAAGCATGGACGGCTTCAAGAGGGAATTGGATAAACATACGGAGCAGAAGTCCATCAGTGGCTATTAGCCACAGGGTATAGATGGGAATTCTCAGTCTGGGGCAGGTGATGCACTCTATTCTTGGTGCTGGAGGGGGCAGCAGTGGGAGGGCTTCTCATGTCCTGGCCCCACTGCTGGACCTCCTGATGGGCCGCTGTGTGACACAGAGTGTTGGACTAGATGGGCCATTGGCCTGATTCAACATTGGCTTCTCTTATGTTCTTATGTTCTTAACCCAGTGGAGTCACCACAAGTCAGCTGCAACTCGATGGCACTTTCCACCACATCGGTTTGACTTTGGGGGTGTATGCCCACGTGCAATGTTCCCTCTAAAGCCGAGTTAGCGTGAGCTGGCTCACAGTTTTGTAGCCTCCAGCTCACACATTCTTGTCTTGGCTCGGGAAGGAGGGCTCCGGAGCAAACTAATCCGCGCGGAAGCCAAATCATTTGCTCACAACTTTTACGCCAGGAGCTCACAAAGTGGAATTTTTGCTCACAAGACTCCACAGCTTAGTGGGAACATTGCGCCGCGTGTGTGTTTCTTTCTCCGGCCCTCCCGTGCCTCCCTTCCCAAGCGATTGTGTTAAATTACTGTCCCACAGATAATAGGAGGATAATTTAAGCTTGTTTGTATTTATGTAGAGCCGCCAGAAACACCGTCTGAACAGCATCGTCGTCCACCTTCCGCAAACAAAAGTCGTCGGCAGCAGCAGCAGCGCAAGAAGGCTGTACAGCAGCTCCAAGACAGACTGGAAGCGCAGGATGGAGCGGTCTTGGCACCTCCAGAGCAGCAGCTTTCTGCGCCCAGACTCGCATCCTCTTCTCCCCGGACATCTGTGCCGCCATCCCAGGGTCCTCCAATCAGAGAGCAGCGTGATGCCAGAAATCAGGGGGTTCAGCCTGGACTTGAGAAGCCTGCTTGTGCCGGGCCTGAGAAATCTTCCCGTGGGGAGGAAAGAATCCAAAATCACTCCGCAGAGCCGAGCTGTGACCCGGCGAGAAAGAGAATGGAATTGTTAGTAAGTCTAATAAACCTGCAAAAATGGTGTTGTAAACACAGTAAAGTGGAAGGCTTGCACCAGGCTGCACCAGTAGTTTTTGAGATGGTATCTGGCAACAGGACCTGCCCTAGACTTGCAAGGACGACTCACCGGCAGCCAGCTGTGGCAGCCACCAGGACATGCCCACAACAAGCCGGGTGGGCGGTGGACTCTGGGTCCAGTTATAAGAGTTTGGCAGCCAGGTGGTGTCAGTCACATTATCAAGCCCTGCCTGGGAGAGGAAGCAGTTTTGGAGGGAGCCGCAGCTGTGACGGGGCTTCAGAGCCAGTTTGGGGGTAGCGGTTAAGAGCAGCGGACTCTTAATCTGGGAGAACCAGGTTTGATTCCCTGCTCCTCCTCCACACGCAGCCAGCTGGGTGACGTTGGGTCAGTCCCAGTTCTCTCTGAGCAGTTCTTTCAAGAGCAGTCCTCTTAGAGCTCTCTCCACTTCACCTACGTCACAGGGTTGTCTGTTGTGGGGAGAAGAGGGGAAGGAGGTTGTAAGTCGCTCTGAGACTCCCAAGTGAAGGGCAGGGTGTCAATCCAACTCCGTCTTCTGGTTGGGTGAAGGTAGAAGGGAGGAGCAAGCCAGGCTTTCAGAATTGGAAAGGTGGCCTGCTTAAGAAGTGCAGAGGGCCTGGGAAAGGGGAGGGGTGCGGTGGTGCCGCCTCCTCTCCAGCCTGAGGCGTTTCAGGTCCTCCCCTGCAGGGAAGATCACAGCAGATCAAGGGTGATCCAGGCTTGACCAGGGGAGGGTTGCTGATGTCGAGAATTCTGCTCAGTTCTCTTCCTCCTTTGGCGTGGCTTTGTGTGTAGGGCTAAGTACGATCAGTTCACCAGGCTTCCTAGGGACACCTGCTTTCTCTATGCTTGTTTGGTGTAGTGGTTAAGTGCGCGGACTCTAATCTGGGAGAGCCGGGTTTGATTCCCCCACTCCTCCACTTGCACCTGCTGATGCGACCTTGGGTCAGTCACAAGCTCTGGCACAGCTGTCCTTGAAGAAGAGCAGTTTCCGACAGAGCTCTCTCAGCCCCACCTCCCTCCCAGGGCGTCTGTTGTGGGGAGGGGAAGGGAAAGGAGATTGTGAGCCGCTCTGAGACCCCACGTGAAGGGCAAAGGGGTATAGATCCAAACTCCTCTTCTTCTTAGCTTGAAGCTGGTTCCGTTTCCCCAACTGCAAACGTGTCTTCAGCTGTATGTAGGGACATAGTGCTATGCATGTTTAGAATTCTACAAGCGGCAGACCTTGCAGGGAGTCCTTTCCTACAATGATTTACGGGCTAGGGCATCTGAGTCCGGTTGCAGAGGATTCTGGGATACGTTCAAGGGTGCACATTCAGCTCGTGCTTTGCACTAGTCACACCTGTCACAGGTGAACCTAGAACGCATGCAAGAGGTCCCTGTAGCGGCACACTGTGAGACAAGATCGTTAAGACAGCGAACCCTAGCTATTACCAATCCCCTTTACCAGCGCTCTCACTAGGGGTTCCCTGATGAGCTTCGGAAAAACCTCGACTCACAATCTTGGAATGTGAACAGGGTTATCCAAGGAGCTGAACGTCAGTTCCTGGTTTCTGTGCCACGTGAGAACATAAAGGATGTTGGATCAGATCGGTGGGTCGTCTAGTCCAGTATCCTGTTTCACACAGCAGCCAATCAGTTGCCCTGGAGGGTCAAAATAACAGGGCACAGAGGACGAGGCCTTCTCCCAATGCTGCCTCCCAGCACTGGTATTCAGAGGTTTGCCGCCTCTGGACATTGAGGTTCCCTCTCGTCGCCATGGCTAAGAGGCGTTGATGGACCTGCCCTCCGTGAATCTGCCCAACCCCATTTAAAGCCATTTTGTTGTGACCATCGCTATGTACACTCCCTCCACTCCGGTGTTGTTTAAAACATTGTAGTCCCACAACTGTTCCATTGTACTGGAGCATTGTAACTAAGGTGATCTATTCTGATTTCTTGGGCTTTTCCCACTGACAACCAATATAATGCCTGTGAAACAGAGCACGGTGCTTTTCGGTGGTATTTAATGATTGAAATGTTTATGCATTTTGAGTTATGAATTGGAAAAAAGGAATTAAGGAACCTTTTGCTTGAAACCGTCGTAGGTGTAATATATCTACTTTGTGCATAGGGTCAGTGTGCTGTGAAGTTTCTTTCCAAAGTTGGAAGGATGAAGCACACAAAAGCATTTACTAAAAGAAGAGTTACAAAATCTATGAAGAACGCACTCACCTGTCTTCTCCAAGAAAGTTCATTGTATATGCATAGACTTAAGATGCAACATGTGGATTTGCAAAGCAAAATCTTTTATTGCGTGGAGGGCAGAATTAATCCAGGTTGTGGCTTGTTTGTGTTCAGCTATCCTTGTTGACCATCTCCCAAGACATCCGGCATCGGATCGCTAATTCCCTGTACGGTGGATGCCCCTGGCTGGGCTAGCTCTGACGGCTCTCTCTGCCTGTCCCCTTGAAAGCTGTAAGGTGTCTTTCTTGCCGGCACCAATCTCCTTTCTGATATCTACCAGTTAGGATGCTGAGCCGTTTGTCAGACTCCTTATCAGACAATTTGTTGTTTGAAAATATAATACGGATGGACGGTTTTGGAAGTGCAGGTGACCCCTGAGATGAGTCAAAAGAAAGAGGGGCTGTGACTCAGTGAAAGAACCTCTGCTTTGCATGCAGAAGGTCCCAGGTGCCGTGTCTGGCATGTCCAGTTAACAAGGAGCAGGCCGTAGACCTCTGTGCAAGACCAGGGAGAGCTGCTGCCAGCCTGAGTAGACAGTACAGACCTTGATGGACTGTTGGTCTGATTCAGTATAAGGCAGATTCAGGTGTGCGTGTTGTTTATTCAATTTATTAATCACCCTATCCCAGCTGACGTCGGCTCCGTCAGCCATGAAACTCACAAAACTCACAAAACGTTGAAATTCAATATACAACCAAATTTAAAAAAATAAATTAAGAATAAAAGATCCAAGATGGCATCTTATAAGGTTTTTTATCCCAGTTCTGGACTATCGGCCAATTTTCTGGGCAGGGGGAGAGGAGTTCAGAACAAAGGGGGGGGAGGAAGGGTGCCAGCCAGTAGGGAAACCGTTGGTGCCTTCCGCCAAAAGCCTGGCAGAACATCTCTGCCTTGCAGGCCCTGCGGAATTGCATCAGATCCCTCTTGCAGAGCCCTGTTGTCAATTGGCAGAGGTTTCCCACCAGGCGGGGGCCAGGACCGAGAAGGTGTGTTTGTGTATAGGCCTCCTTAAACCATTTGGGTGCTTCAGAAGCAATGGTAGGAGATGTCCCTGAGTGAGCGAATTGTGTCCAAGGGCTAGTCTGGATGCAGAGGGAAAACAAAGACGGTGCCTTGTTCACTCTTTCGTTTCTTCGACTTGCAGGCAAGAGAAGTCTCGTTGGGAGGTCCTCCAGCAGGAACAGAAGCTCATGGAGGAAAAGAACAGGCGCAAGAAAGCTCTCCTGGCCAAAGCAATCGCAGAAAGGTATGGAGGGTCTTTTGTGATCTTTGGGCAAACCCAAAGGCTGTGATACGATTCCTGTCTTGTGTTGCTAGACTTGAACTTGAGCAAACTTTGGCCGTCTCATTTTTTTCAGCACTATCATATAAGCACATACTTCGTGGCGGGGTTATTTAATAGAAAAAGAGGTGCAGGAGCTCAATAGCATAACTCATTAGCATAACTTATTTGCGTGTGCCACACCCCCTGACATCACCGGAAGTGTGTCAGAAGCCAACACCCACCGCTCAGGCTCCACCCCTAGGGACTGTCTTTCCACTCTGGGGGCTGTCAGTCCAATCCCAGAGCAGCCTATCTGGGCCCAGGAGGAATGCTACATGTGCTGCTTGGTGCTTCTGCTGGGAGCTGGGGGCAGGGCTTGCCGCCGCCTGTGCTTCTAACTGCCGGAGCTCTGCTCCTGTGCGCTCCTGCTCCAAATGACCCTTGCTTCATGGGACTATTAAGACGGAACCCATTAATGAGCTGGAAGACTCAAGCATTCAAACTCCTTGTCGCTCTTTTTGTGTTTTTGTCTGAGGCTGCGGTCCTTTACGCTGTCTTGGAAATGACTTGGAAATAGGGAACTGGTTGGAGAACCGCACCCAAACAAGTAGTTGTTAAAGGCATTTCATCTGATTGGAGGTGTCCAGTGGGGTGCCACAGTACTTGGTTGTAGGTCCAGCACTTTTCAATATCTTTATAAATCATCTGGATGAGGTAGTGGGGGGGACTACTCGTTAAATTTGCAGATGACAGCAAATTGGGAGTAGTAGTAGTGACACCCCAGAAGATAGAGATGGGACTCAACGAGATCTGAACACACTGGACAAATGGGTGGATGTGGACAAGATGCAGTTCAACCAGGATAAGTGTAGAGTTCTATATCTGGGTAAAAAAAACCTGAGAAGCAAACATACTGGATGTAGGACACACTTTTGGGAAGCAGGATGTAGGAAACAAGATCTTGGGGTATGGGTGGACTGTAAGCTTAAATGAGCAGCCAGTGTGATGCAGCGGCAAAATGAGCTAATGCAGTCTTGGGGTGTATCAACAGAGGCAAATCTCCATGTTGCAAGGTGTCATTGTCCCGCATTGGTCAGGCTGCACCTGTGTGCCATTCTGGAGGCCTTGCTTCAAAAGATGTGGACAGAATGGAGCGGGTGGAGAGGAGAGCGATGAGGATGATTGGGGGCCAGGAGACCAAGAAGCCCTGGGAGGAAAGGCTGAGGGACTTCTTGGGAATGTTCAGTCTGGAGAAGAGGAGGTTGAGGGGGGACATGATTGCTCTCTTTGAGTATTTGAAGAAGGGCTGTGTCCCTTAGAGGAGGGCAGGGAGCTGTTCCTGTTGGCAGTAGAGGATAGGACTCACAATCATGGATTTAAATTACAGGTGGAAAGTTCACGGCTGATATTAGGGGAATTTATTTTTTGCAGTAAGAGTCGTTCGGCAGTGGAATCAGCTGCCTAGGGAGGTGGTGAGCTCCCCCTCCCTGGCAGCAGGGGTGGATTCAGGCTCCCTGGTGCCCTAAGCAGCACTGGCCAATCTTGGTGCCCCCCTCCTTTCCACACGGACCCCATTTTAGTGGTTGACCTGCCTGACCAGATACTCAATGCAGGTTGCAGCAATACAAACGTTTCTACATTTTTTCACCCTTTCCCCAACTTTGTGGTGCCCCCTTTGGCCCTGGTGCCCTAAGCACATGCTTAGTCTGCTTAAGGGTTAATCTGCCACTGCCGGGCAGCCTTCAAGCAGCAGCTGGACAAACTCTGGTCAGGGTTGCTCTCGGCTGATCCTGCACTGAGCCAGGGGATTGGACTAGATGGCCTGTATGCCCCCTTCCAACTCGGTGGTTCTATGATTCTGTGGAGAGCAGCGGGATGTGCTTATATGAGAATGTACAATCATGGCACAGAAAAAGAGCATTAGTGACTGGGAAATGCTGTTTCGGTGCCCCCAGGTCTCTACAGTAGATGGCTCTGAGCTTCCGAGTTTTATTACTCAGGCAGTCCAGCTCCCTTATATACTTCTGAAATTCTCTGTAGAGGGTTGAAGAAAAGTTGTGAGACGGTTTTCATATTTTGCATGTGCCCTTTGCCAAAGACCACTCAGACAGGGATGGGTACGTCTGTGAGTTGCAGAACACATATCCCTTAAATGCTGAAGTCCTGTCTGCATGTTGATTCACCGTGTGGGCAAGGGACAGTGGGAACAAGTGCACTGGCCCCACCTTCATGCAATTACTAAGTCACCTGCACAGTGCAAACATGGGGAGGAAATGCCCTCCCCACCCCTTCGTGTGCTGTTCAGAAAGATCTCACTCCCAGAAAGGGTCCCATGTGCCTTTTACTTGTGTTTGTATCCTACTGTGAGACCAATCTATTATCTGTTAATTTTGAGAAATCATGGTCCTTTCGAGGTCTTGGAGATGTTTTGACTGGGCGTTAAAGGTAACGGTATTGAATACTTGGGAGTAAATTCTCAGTGCAATAATAGCTGAGAGAGCACAGCAGAAACGTGCAGTTGATTTGGCTAAGTGCATTATGTCCACGGTCGCACGTTTCTTTTATGTGAAAGGGTGGCCAGTCTATACCTGTGGCTGTCCTGGTTTTTAACGCTGAATTGGTATCCCGGCTACTTTACGGGATTCCTGTTTGGATTAGTGCTTTCAAACAATGTGTTGTGCAAATTCAGACAATGTTTCTGCATTGTATTTTGGGGCTCTCAGATTGTATTGGCTCTGAGGACATGTGTTTGAAGACAGGGCAGAGCCTTTTAGAGACTAGTGCTTGACTCTTTAATCTTGAAATCTCCAATATAGGGCAGAATCCCCTAGCTATGTGCAGTACATCCTGTCAACTAACTGCTCGCATTTAATTTTTGCAGAAAATGCAGTCTACTGATATTCCTCTCGATCCTCTCTTTCTGTTAGAAGAACCTCAAGCCTTTAGATTATTGAGACAAAGACTTTTGGATGTTGAAAAACAAACTCTGTGCTCTTTGGCAAAATGGGTCATGCTCCCTGCTGGTGTCTGGTATCATACCTCATGGGGGGGGGGGGTGTTCTGGCATCCTATTTTTCACTCTTAACATCTCCTCGATTATGACAAGCTTTTACGCTTGCAAGATTTAATGCTCTCCCTACAGCGGTTCTTTTTGGAAGATTTGGAAATGTTTGCTATCGTGAAAGACTTTGTTCTTGTAGGGTCAGAAAGCCTGAATTGGTATCCCATGTTTTGCTTTACTGTGATTTTTATGTCAAACCGCGGGATTTTTAAATTGGCCCTCTTCTGTACAAACTTCATGGATATCCCGATGTGAGGCTTGTTTTATATCTTCTATCAGATCAGAGCTCTTATATTACTTATTTAGCAACAAGGGTTTTTTTAGTTGCCATGAGGATTTGGGAGCATATGGTAAAATCCTCTGGTAGGGAATTTCTCCCTTTGCAATACTAGAATTGTACTTGTTTTTCTTCCCTTTGTTCTATTTACAACTTACGCCAATAAAGGTACTGAACGGAACTGTTCAGAAAGCAGTGGTGCTAATCATGGGGAAGGGAGAGGAACATGCAGGCACTTCCTTGTCTGTGCATGTGCACCATGCAGACAACTTGGAGACTGCCTGGAGTTGGGGCCAGCGTTCTAGTGCTTGCTCTCTCTACCCATGTTGTGACTCAGTGCCCAGATGGATTGCCTGCACAAGGCTAACAGTCTTGTTAAGAAGAAGAAGAGAAGAGATTGGATTTATAGCCTGCCCTTCACTACCCAAGGGAATCTCAGAGCGGCGGCTCACAATCTCCTTTCCCTTCCCCTCCCCACAACAGGCGCCCTGTGAGGTAGGTGTGGCTGAGAGCGCTCTGGCAGAAACGGCTCTTTTTTCAAGGACAGCTCTGACAGAACTACACCTTGCCCAAGGTCATCCGGCAGGTGCAAGTGGAGGCGTGGGGAATCAAACCCGGTTCTCCCAGATTAGAGTCCGCGCACGTAACCCACTACACCAAACTGGCTCTCAGCCTCAAGTGTGGGTCACCAAACATTTCCCAACTAAAGATCAGACTCATGTTTTTAGAACAAATCTAAAACATAGCTTCTCCGATCTTTTCTCCATAGGGAAAGCACACCCACTGCTGTACTAAACTGTTCCTCCGTACTTGACAATTGAAGAATAAATGCAGCTCTAAATCCCCAACAAACCTCTGAGAAGCTTTAAGGAGCCAGAAATCCTCCCCCCTCCCCTGCAGGATAGCTCCTGACAACGTGTTACAAAGAGATTCCCTGTTTCTTCCCCAGGTCCAAACAAACGCAGGCTGAAACGGTGAAACTGAAGCGGATCCAGAAGGAGCTCCAAGCTTTGGACGACTTGGTGTCCGCCGACGTCGGGATTCTGAGAAACCGTATCGATCAAGCAAGCTTGGAGTATTCATATGCGAGGTAAGAACCGGGCAGAGAAGAGCGGACCCCAGGGATTGCCAGTGGAAAGGGGCGCCACCTTTGGGGTGGGTGAGAGGCGGAGGCCGGCCTTTGAGTGTTGCTTGCAACAAGTCTTCTGTCTGTTTGTTGAAAAAGCTTTGCCTGCTGTTCCCAGTTACCATCTTGAAATGTTTTCTTGCCAGCATGTCACTTGGCAGAGCATCTGCTTGGCATGTTCAATTCCAAGTTCAATCCCCGGCATCTCCAGCTAAAAGGATCAGAGAGTGGGTGATGAGAAAGACCTGCCTGAGATTCTGGAGAGCCGCTGCCAGTCGGAGTAGACAAGACTGACTTTCATAGGATCATGGAATGTTAGAGCTGGGAGGGACCTTGCAGGTCATCGAGTCCAGCCCCCCCTGCACTCTGCGGCAGCACAGCCGAAAGAGAGCCCCACATGCCTACAACGTACCCGAGAGATGGTCGTCCAGCCTCCGCTTGAAAACGCCCAGCGAAGGAGCATCCGCCACCTCCCGAGGCAGTCTGTCCCACTGCTCAACCACTCTGACAGTTAGGAAGTTTCTCCTGATATTTAGCCGGTATCGACTCCCTTGTCATTCCCACCCATTAGATCCAGTCTTGCAATCCGGAGCAAGAGAGAATAGATCCGCTCCAGCTTCTGTGGGCTGATGGTCTGATTCGGTATAAGGTAGCTTCATTAGCTCATAGCCTTTTATCTTCTGGATTCGAAAATGACACCACAAGACCCAACTGGTGCGCACAGTTTGGGAAAACGGACGTGTTGTCAAGCACGCATCAGCTGTGGTTGAATCCTACCCAGAACTAGCCGCTATCAAGGGCACGGGTTATGACAACTCTTAAGTCACACAGAGAAGATCCGGTCCCGAGGCCACTCTGCTGGGAGAAGGGGTTCCTGCGGTTCCAGACTGACTCATTCAAGTATCTGAACAAAGAAGCAAAGTTTGGCTGGCCTGAGATAGAAGCGCATCACTGCATGACTCACGGAGAGAAGCCTGCAGTCTCTTTGTGACTTATTGTTGTTGGTTGGCCGTGGTCTTGTAAACTTGGCTTGTTACGCTTGTGCAGGGAAACAGCCCCCTGCAAGGGCTTTGCCTTGGTGCCAAAGCGGCATTGTGGTGATGCCTAGGGTGCTGCAGAACTGGCAGTCCTTGCAAGGCAGTCCCAAGCAGAATTGTACCGTTTTAAGTCCATTTAAGTCAGTGGACTCAGAAAGGGGCATGTGACTGTTTAGGGCTGCACAGTATATTCTGCAGCCTGTGAACTTAAGACTGAATTTGTTTTATTTATTCATTTCTGACCTATTCTGCCCAAAGGCAGCAGGCCAGTATAAGCAAGCAGAAAACCTGGGTACAAAATCAGCTCGATGAACGTCATTGGAAAAATGACAATGGCCATAGAAACTTGGTGGAACACTCCGCCCACTAACTCCAGGGCCCTGCGGGACTTGTTACAATTCCGCAGGGCCTGCGAGGCAGAGATGTTCCGCCAAGCATACGGCTGAGGTCTGTAGCAGTTTTTTTTAACAGTGATTTTAACAACTATTCAGTTTTTAACTGCTTTTCACCCCCTCTCCCCTCATGCTGATGTAATGGGGGAGGGAAGGGTCAGAAATTTGTATTGTGACGCCATACAGATGTTAGGTTTTATGGATTTCAATTCCAGGCTGTTTAATGTATATATATGTATTTTATATGAATTTGCTGCGCACTGCCCCGAGCCCACTTGTGGGGATGGTGGTGTAGAAGCCTAATAAAATAAATGCCATGTCATGAGGACAGGTTGAAGGAAGTGGGCATGTTTGGCCAAGAGAAATGGGGGTGGGGGGAGCTAACAAGGGTTAGATGTCGCCAGATGTTTTTAAAAAATCAGAATGATGAAGAGGCACAAACTACATCCCACCAAGACAAGAAATAGGCTTTATTGATCAGTGGTGAAGATTCTGACTTTAAAAGCACTTCAGGACTACAGAGTTTGTGGGACCGTCTTTAGAGGCTTTCCAGGGAACGCTGAACAAAACTCTTGGCAGAATGGTCTTCCACAGTGGAAGAAATCCCTCACCCACCCACCCAAAGCTGTGTGTCCTGCACCAAATGGCAGGCTCTGTGCTGCTGCCTTCCGTTCATGGCTTGGGAGCTGGCATGTTGTAGAGCCAACAAGACTTGCAATTCTGATGCTTCTGATGAGGCAAAGAAAAGCGTCAGGACCAGGGGTCATTTCCTGCCGGAGCGTCCCAGAGCGATGCTCCGGCAGTAATGAGCCCAGCCCCCCCACCACCACCAAGGGGGGAGAATTAATTGCTTGGCTTCCCAGCCCGATCTTCTCCAGGTGGCCCACAGTTGCAGGGCACCTGGAGAAGATTGGGTAGGGAAGCCAGGCATGTCTGCCCCCCTCCCCTTCCCCTCTCCTGCCAACCCGGGTTGGCTGGAGATGGGAAGGGGAGGTAGGCAGACATGCCCTCCTTTCCCCTGAAGAAGAGAGAAGGGGTTTAAATCTCTGGAGTCACAATCTTTCCATTGTATTCTATGGAAACCCCTTCTCTCTTTGCTCCCCCCACCCCCTTGGCAGGCCAGCTGGGGAAGGGGAGGGGAGGCTTTTGAAGATGCCTCCCCCCCTTTTTGCTTCCCCTTCTGACATACTTCCGGTGATGTTGGGGGCGTGGCATATGCTAATAAGTTATGCTAATAGGTATGCTAATGAGCTCCTGCACCTCTTTTTTTACGAAATCACCCCTGGACTCAGGACAAACCCTAGATGAAGAGGGTGCTTGCAAGAGAGCTCATCTCCCTGTTGTGTGTGAGCAAAGCTGTGCTTTTTGTGTTGCCCTGGGTGTGTGTGTGTGTGTGTGTAAACAAGTAACAGTGCTTGCTACCTGGAGTTTGTGGTCCACTTTCAGTTCAGTGTGTGTGTTTTCTTTCAGTGCCTGCCACACTACTGAGTCCTCCTGCTTTGCAGATTCAATCAATAATTTATTACTGTCACGGACCAGCATAATAAAACATACGTTAGAAGAATGTTTATAAGTATATATATATGTGCATGTACACACACATACACACACAGAGTCTTCCATTAAGAGGCATAAAAAAGCAAATATTTCCCACTAAATCTACACTGTCCCTCAATAGACTGGCAGCTGCGCAGAATCGGGCGACTTTGTTTGAGGTTCCAGATTCAGGATCTGCAAGAAGAAAGGAGGCGTACCAGTCCTCCAATCTTCCCAGGATTTGGGGAAGAGGAGGAGCAGGAGACTGGATTTATACCCTGCCCTTCACTCAGTCTCAGAGCGGCTTCCAGTCTCCTTTCCCTTCCCCTCCCCACAACAGACATCCTGTGAGCTAGGTGGGGCTGAGGGAGCTCTCTCGAGAATTGCTCTCTCAAGAACAGCTCTGAGAGAACTTGTGACTGACCCACAGTCACACCAGCAGCTGCACATGGAGGAGTGGGGAATCTTAACCTGGTTCTCCCAGATTAGAGTCCGGAGGGGGGGAATAGGCATAATAAAAGTATATCTAAGATCATTATAGAAAGGGCAGTGTGTTGCGGACGATGAGAGCCTGTGAGAGCTGTCATAAGAACATAAGAGAAGCCAATGTTGAATCAGGCCAATGGCCCATCCAGTCCAACACTCTGTCACACAGTGGCCAAAAATACCAGGTGCCATCAGGAGGTCCAGCAGTGGGACCAGGACACTAGAAGCCCCCCCCCAGCACCAAGAATAGAGTGCATCACCTGCCCCAGACTGAGAGTTCCTATCTATACCTTGTGGCTAATAGCCACTGATGGACTTCTGCTCCATATCTATATATCTAATTCCCAAGTTGCCCCCCCTGTGCGGATATCTAAATCCGCACATCGGGGGCACCTGGGGGGCAGGGAGATTTTCCTGCGCACGTGGGGCAGTCCCCACGTGTGCAGAAAAATCTAAAAAGTAAAAAAAATTATAAGGGGATATCTAAATCCCCCCAAAAGTAAAAGAGCCCTCCCTGCGCATGCGCAGGGAACGCTCTAAAACTGGCCGTTGCCGCCAAGGGATGGGAGGGCGGGAGAAGGCTTGGCGGGCCAGCCGGCCTCGCCTCTGCTGCTGGGGAGGGAGGAAGAGGGAGGCTTGGCGAGCAGCCGGCCTCGCCGCTGGGGAGGGAGGGTGAAGCTTGGCGGCCGGCGTGCCGCCGGCCCCCCCCCGCCACGCCGCTTGAAAGGGAGGGGGAGGCTTCGGCCGGCCTCCCTCCCCCCCTGCCGCCGCCGCCGCCCTGCTGTTTGTTTGGGTGGGTGGGTGGGAGGGGAGGCTGGGTGGGCCGGCCGGCCGGCCTCTCGCCGCCGCCGCTGCCGCCCTGCTGTTTGCGTGGGTGGGTGGGAGGGGAGGCTCGGCGGGCCGGCCTCCCGCCGCCGCCGCCGCCCTGCTGTTTGGGTGGGTGGGTGGGTGGGAGGGGGAGGCTGGGCGGGCCGCCCCCGCGAATATCGCGGGTCCCGCCTCTTGTGCTTATCTAATTCGCTCTTGAAACTGTCCATGCTTGTAGCTGCCACCACCTCCTGTGGCAATGAATTCCATGTGTTAATCACTCTTTGGGTGAAGAAGGACTTCCTTTTATCTGTTCTAACCCGACTGCTCAGCAATTTCATGGAGTGCCCACGAGTTCTTGCATTGTGAGAAAGGGAGAAAAGTACCTCCTTCTCAACCTGCTCTATCCCACGCATAATCTTACAAACCTCGATCATGTCACCCCTCAGCCGTCGTTTCTCCAAGATACCTGACCCCAGTTTCAAAGCCCACTGGGTTCTTTGTTTTATTGTTTCAGGAAGCGTTTCGATAAGGCCGAAGCGGAGTACGTTGTCGCAAAGCTGGACCTCCAAAAGAAAATGGAAACCAAGGAGCAGCTCACGGAGCACTTGTGCACCATCATCCAGCAGAACGAGCTGCGCAAGGCGAGGAAACTGGAGGAGCTGATGCAGCAGCTGGAGGTGGTGCTGGACGAGGAGAACCTGGAACTCGAGATTGAAGTGGAGCAGATGCTGCTGCAACAGGAGGGGGGCGCTCTCGGGCCGGCAGCCCAGCTGCGGAAGCCTGTTCCCGTTGGCGGGGAGGTGACTGCCCCCCAGGGGAACAGCCAAGAACACGAGGACAAAAGCCACCGCGACGGGGGTCCAGAACAGTCACTGCAACAGCCGGCAGATTCTCATCCAGGAGGCCAGGATCACGTGACAAGATAATTCACTCTCGCATCCAAATAGAGAATCTGGACTAGCTAGTTCTACAAGAATTGTATTTCTAAAAACATTTAGCCCCGGGATCTATCTTATAAAAGTTTTCTTGCAGCCTTTGTTTCTGATAGATCCTGGAGATATCTGGGGCTGAATATTTTAAAAGAGTAATTCTTGTAGAACCGATTAGTCCAGATTCTCTTATTTGGATGCAACCACAAATTGTCTCGTTAGAAATCGGTGCTTGACCTGGGGCATGAATTGTAACACAATGATTATCTGCCGAGATCCTTTTGAAGCCTCTGATGCTGTTTGGCTGGTGAAGGTTCGGCACAGAACCAGCGGTTCAGACCTTCAAATGGGATACGGGGTAATATTCGCTCTACAGTCAGACGACAACCCCTGCTGCTTCCGGAGAACCGATGGCTTGCAAAGGTACCTGGATGCTGGAACCCAGTAAACAGAGCTTCTGGTATGTGGCATCCTCTGCTTCGCCTGTAGGGTTGAAGAACAGCAGTTCTTCACTGCTCAATCCTCCGGCGAGTATGCAGCATCATCACTGAATGCCTCCACCCCCCCCCCAGCCGCAAGTTTAAAAATGGGGCCATAAACAGCTCTCCAGACGAAGCAACTTTTATTTTTATACGTATATTTATGATACACGCATTTGAATTGCAGATCTCAGGCACTCGCTCAATGGGACCTTTGTACCCGATGGCCGTCGGCCAACTCCTTCATGTTAGCCTCGATTCCCGTTTGCCACACGCAGCTTTTCTCAAGGGCTGGAGGGGGGGGAACTCTTTGGGTTTGGGATTTTTGTGCCCGGAGCTGCCACCACCCCATCGTGAGCGGCGAGAAGGGGCCGCCTAAGATCTCAGGCTCCCAGATGCCCCCCACGGGCACCACTGGGGTGTCCCTGCCCCCATTCTGAGTTACTGGTTTAGAGGCTTCTGCTACATGGCTGCTTGGCCCGCTTGAGGCTGGCACGAGGGCAGCGCCAGGGTCGTTTCTTCATTTGTGTCAGCGCCCGTCTCCTCCCTCCTTGCTTGTCTTCCCTGACTCACTGAGCCTACACAAAGGGAAACAAGAAAGGAAGCCCACGTTATCTGTAGGATCTGCTTGTAGGAAGGAAGCGGCACACGTTTCTTATATTTATTTATTTAATCTTATTTAAAAACATCTGTTAGGTGCCTTTCTCCCTTGCGGAACTCAAAGCGGCTTACAATATAAACGATACGTTATGAAAAAAAGCTCATTAAAAAAACAACACAACAGTTGCAAAACCCATAGAAGTCTCAGGTTAGAAACCTTAGTTAGGACTGCCGATAATAAAAGCTAAATCAATCGGAATGCGGTCCTAAATGAAACTGTCTTCAGTTGCGTCCTGAAGATTGACCCTAAGGGGGCCAGGGACACCTCCCCAGGGAGCTGGTTCTGTAACTGTTGGGTTGCTGCGGGAAAAGCCCTGTCCTGTGTACCCACCCCAGGAGCCAGGGCTCTTTTCGTAGCAGGAACTCCTTTGCATATTAGGCGACACACCCCTAATGTAGCCAATCCTCTGAGAGCTTACAGAGCTCTTCTGACAGGGGTTACTTAATTCCCAGGCAAGGGGGCTAGAGAAGAAGATGGCCCTTCAGATAACCCCCGTCTCCAGCCATCGAGGGCTTTAACGGGAAAAAGCCAAGACCTTAAATTGGGCTTGAGAGTGGATTGGTCGCTAGTGTAATTGCTGTAGTCTCAGCTTGTTCACCTTCCTCCATCCCGGCACACGTTCCAAAGAGCGTGACACTCCTCCAGCAACAACACGCTGACAGTCCCGGCGCTCGGGAACATTCGCCTGGCTTCGACGAGAGCTAGAGCCTTTTCGGCGATCGCTCCAATTTTGTGGAACGCACTTCCGAGCGAGATCCGGGCCCTGCGGGACTTAGCTCAGTTCCACAGGGCTCGTAAAATGGAACTGCACTGCTAGGCTTGTGGGTGAGATCAGAGAGTCCTTTATACGCTCCCCTGTGCTGTTTCTTCCCCTTCCCTCTTTCCCCGGGAACAGCGGCATAGGCTGTAGGCCGTCTGGTTAAGTGTTGATTTTGTATGTATAGATCTGAACTTTTTAAATTGTGTATTTGTGTTGTGATCCACTCTGAGACTCACGATTGTGTGGGAGAGTGGAATCGAAATTGGCATAAATGAATGAATGAATAAATAGCATGGCTGGCTCCAAACCCTGGTTCAGAACCTCAGTGGCATCCTTAGAATTAGGTGGGAAAGAAAGGGACAGCTGGGCCTTAGCCACATGGGTGACAGACGACAGGCGGCCAGAACATGTTTTATTGGCTGGTTGTTCCACAAAATCGTTGAAAAGACAGTTTTTATTTATATATAGTAAAAATTATATATATATATCTACATACATATATATACACACATATATATATACACACATGTATATATATGTGTGTGTATATATATATATTCATTCTTTCATATATATATATATACATATATATATGAAAGAATGAATCTAATTTCCACCCTCTTTATTTTGTGCGTTATTGATACTGATGGCAAAGCATGTTCAAAGTTATTCCACCAGTGGACTACATTAAAATAACAAAATGTTGAATTCACTTAACAACTGGGATCTATTAAATTACAGCATTAATTTAGATCAGTTGTACTCAATAAAACACATCTGTATTTAATGGGAAGTGTTGGCAGCAGATGGGACAGATAATTGAAGGAGCCCCGTTCTTACCTTTTTCTATTACCATTTTTTTTAAATGAGCAAATAATGTTAAAAGTCAAGCCAGCGCATAGCTGTTATATGATTTGTTTATGGAATTTATTAGGAATTTGTGAAAGTTTTATATCCGTCTTCCTTTTACTGAATAAAAAATTTATTTAAAATTTTATAAAAAGTCTAGTGAAAATTTGTTACAATTGTTTAATGCAGAAATAAATGAAGAAAATCTGTTGCAGTGTGGCTGGCATGCTGAAATTCTCTGTTTAATATAATTGGATTAATTACTTGCCTGGATTAAATATGTTTTTTTTTAAGTGAAAAAGAGCACACACACGTTTTAAGTACTACCATTTTTACAAAATCCAAGTAAAATTGACTTTTTATGTTGTCGAAGGCTTTCACGGCTGGAGTTCATTCGTTGCGGTAGATTTTCCGGGCGGTGTGGCCATGGTCTTGGCATTGTAGGCAAGTAATTTATTTCCTTCCAGGGTAGAAATAAATTATATATCCAGGTATTTATTTCCTTCCGGGGTAGAAATAAATTACCTGACTACCATTTTTCTGCTCACCTTGATACAGAGAGTAATCCATCGTTCTGTTTTATACCTCTGAGGATGCCAGTCACAGCTACTGGCGGAACGTCGGGTCCTACAGTGCCAAGACCACGGCCGCACAACCCGGAAAAATCTACAGCAACTAACTGACTTTTTAGTGGGATGATCTCTGGGTTTTTTTTTCAATGTGAAGAAAATCAGCAAGAAAGGAGGAAATTTTACAATGGCTAATAGTAAGATGTAAGATTGGTGGATTTTATATTTAGCATGCATTACCCTGACATGGGTAGCCCAGGCACGCCCAATTTCATCAGATCTTGGAAACTTAAGCTGGGCCAGCCCTGGCTAGTATTTGGATGGGAGACTTCCCGGGAATACCAGGGTTGTCGGGATGCGGAGGCAGGCAACAGCAAACCACCTCTGAAAGTCTCGTGCCTTGAGAACTCTTATTCACTGGGTCGCCATAGGTGAGGTGTGACTTAACGGCACTTTTCCACCACCACCACCACCACAACGTGATGCTTCTCTGGCGAAATACATGAGTGTCTCCTAAAGGGGCAGCTGTGAATGCTACAGATTTCCTGCCAAGTGAATATTTCCACCTAGCAAAGGAATGCCATTTAGATCTGGGTTGCATTCATTATGTTAACTAGTAACAGACCTCCGTGGCTTTGTATTAAATGGACCATTAAATGCTGGACCTCCTGACAGCACGTGGTATTTTTGGCCGCTGTGTGACAGAGTGTTGGACTAGATGGGCCATTGGCCTGATTCAACATTGGCTTCTCTTATGTTCTTATGTTCTTATGGACCTTTGGTTCCACATAGATAGCAAGCAATGGGTTGGATCCAGTCACTGTGTCTCACCCTTGCCCCCCTCATTTCCACAGTCCTGGTCTGATGTGGCTTTTGTACATGCAAGTCCCGTGATCCGAGGCACGGCCTTTTTTTGGTGGTCAAAGGGGAGGGGGCACCTTCTGTTTTTTGCCAGCAGAAAAGCTATTTGGATCCAGCCCAGTCAGCTTTCCTGTCTAGTGGAGAGATCTCTGCCCTTGGTGGCCTGACGCACAAATTAAGCAGGAAACGCCGTTTGAGCCCGTTTGGATCGGAGTCAGTACAATATTTTTTAAGAATACTAGAAAAAAATACTACAAGGTAATGACTCAGCCCTACCCCACCTTGCAGGGTAGATATAAATCACCTGCCTACCATTTTTCTGCTCACCTTGACACAGAGAGTACTCCATCTTTCTGTGTTATACCTCTGAGGATGCCAGTCACAGCTGCTGGCAAAACGTCGGGTCCTCCAGTGCCAAGACCACGGCCACCCAACCCGGGAAATCTACAGCAACTAACACTAGAAAAAGCTTGAAAAGTGCCAGTGACGTTCCATAGAAGCATTTTCCCCCCCTTTCCTATGAATCAGTGTTGAGTTTTATGTATATATCCAATTTACTTTTACAACTTAACCATACATACTAAGGTAAATTGCATATATACATAACTCGGGACACTGTTCACAGATGTTGGAGCCCAGAACTGGATAATCCAGGAAAGGCTGATATTGTCAGATCTTGGAAGATAAAATGGGAGACCTCCTCGGAATACCGGCAGTCGGGAGGAGAGGGGCAGGCTTTATTCAGCCACCTCTCTGAATATCCTCCAGGCCCCCAGGAGGGGTTGGTCACCAGAGGTCAACATGAATTCCAGGTGCCCGTGCATACACACACACATGAAAAACTACTAAAAAAAAATAAGAGTTGCATCTGTCATCACCCCTTATACTGGGAAGCACTTTGCCGGCTGAACTCCTGTGCCAGGGTGGTGTATTGGGGGGGGGGGGTGTATTCTGTGTATTCGGACTACTTTGATAAGACGGCCAAATGCTGCCTATGCTGTTGGTTTGCACTCCAAGTAGTTGCTTAAAATAAGAAGAGGCTTTGTCCTCAAAAGCATTCCAGGCTGGGAGATCAAACGACTGCAGTGCAGGATACGTGAGGTTGCCAGGGGAAGCCATATGCACGTTCTTATCAGGGAGCACTATACATATCTCCTGCAAGCATACAACCCTAGGGACTGTTCTTATGGAGGTGGTAAACCTGTAAGCTGGGCTGACTCACTGCAGACAGCAGAGGAGAATGCGCTTCCATAAGGGGGGAAACATCCTGAGTGTAGAATTTTTATTAGAACTTTTAGTTGTCACTTACCCAGAGGGTCTCTCAGCAACTTACGACACTATAATATAAGTTAAAAACCAACAACGAAGATCAGATAATGCATACTTAATGCAATTTAAGATAATGCAACCTAACAAAGATCAGATAATGCATAAAATGTTAAGATATATGACTCTGCACCATACCACTATCAAACCGAGCCAGAACCTCTGGGTAACCTCAAAAGGCCACCCTAAACAATTCAGTCTTCAAACCCAGCAGAAACTAAGCAAGTTCAAATGTCATCAGAGCGTACATTCCACAGGGTCGGGGCCATCACTGACAAAGCCCTTCCCCTGTAACAGCTAACTGAACCATCCTGGGGCCAGGCACCTACAAGAGGCCTTGAGAGGACGACTGAAGGGGCCACAGGGTAGAACGCTAGCATATTGTAGAGAAAGAAAGTACCAGTGTCCCCTCTAAGCTGAGTTAGTGTGAACTAGCTCACAGGATTTTAGCCTCCAGCTCACAGATTTTTGCCTTCGCTCAGGAAGGGATGGCTCCAGAGCAAACTAATTTATGCAGTAGCCAGATCGCTCACTCACAACTTTAATGCCAGGAGCTCACAAAGTAGAATATTTGCTCACAAGACTCCATAGCTTAGAGGCAGCATTGCTTGGTACACTGGCTTTTTGTAGGAATTTGTCTTGTGCAGAAGAGCATTTAAGGATGCAAGCCCCCACCTTTGGTCTAAAGTAGGGCAGCCCACCCAGACACAAATTTACCCAGTCTGTGAATGAGGCCTCAGAGAACCATGGAACCTGGATTGTCTTCTTACAGTCATCCACAGTCTTGATGCTCTATCACCAAAGATTTTAGCAGTGTGAAAAGGATGGTTGGCTGCTTTTCACTAAAACTGCTTTACAAAGAGGATTAATTCTACAAGGTTTTTCATGTTTCATGTGTGGTTTGATCATAGCATTTGGCTGATCATTCCTAAGCTGAAACACATCCTACATCCTACAAGGTTTTTTCAGTGGTTTGCCCCTTTGTGATCGCCAGAGAGCTTAAGAGTTTTCCAAATCTGACGCTCTAGGGATCTGCGAAGGAAGAGCTGACTCCTCTAAGCAGACCTTCGGATGACCACTTTGGAGGAGTAAAGGTCACAGGCAGAGAGAGATCGAGATCTGAGAGCAGAAAGACACGAAGGGGGCGAGACCACAAAGTACTTTATTGGAGTGCTGCTGTAGACATCACAGCAGGTAGGTGGGAGCTGTTTTCCTGTGGTTTCCTACCGTGACCCTGCTGTGATGTTTAAAGGCCTGGTCTCGTGGGAGCCTGAACTCTCCTTAGAAACTAAAATGACTCAACTGGGGCTATCGTGCTTTGTGGACCTACCTTGAGATATGCAGATGATACCACATGACTGGCAGAAAGTAATGAAGACATGAAACGCCGACTGCCGGAAGCAGAGAGAGCCAAGGCAGGATTAGAGTTGAGCCTCAGGAAGACAAAACGGATGATTACTGGGGAATGACTCAACTTTGAGGCTGACCATGAAGAAACTGAAATGGTTCAAAGTTTTCTTTTCCTTGGCTCCATCGTCAGCCAAAAGGGAGACTGCCCCCCTACCTGGTGGAAGGAGCTCCCCTATGAGATCAGGGCCCTGCGGGATCTATTGCGGTTCCACACGGCCTGGAAGACGGAGCTCTTCCGCCAGGCCTTCGGTTGAGGCGGCGGGCGTCCCTTTCTTTTCCTGGGTCCCTCCTCCTCAGCAGCCTGGATCTTAACATCGGTACTGCTGAATTGACATCGGTGGCCGGATCTTAATATCAGTCAGGGCTTTTTTTGTAGAAAAAGTCCAGCAGGGACTCATTAGCATAATAGGCCACACCCATAATCAGAAACTCATTAGCATATTAGGCTACACCCCTGACAGCACAGCTCATTAGCATATTAGGCAACACCCCCATGTCCTTTGGAATGAGGCAGGGCTTTCTTTATAGAAAAAGCCCAGCAGGAACGCATTAGCATAATAGGCCACACCCATTAGCAGAAATGTATTAGCATATTAGGCCACACCACTGACAGCACAGCTCATTAGCATATTAGGCCACACCCTCATGTCACCAGAAGTGTGGTCATCCAGCCACACCCACCTTTTGCTTCTTATTCTGTTTACCTTGTTTGTTGTCCAAACCCAGGGCTTTTTTTGGAGCAGGAACTCCTTTTCATGTTAGGCCACACACCCCAAATGTAGCCAATCCTAATGAGTCTCTGCGGCTGGGTGTGGCCTATTATGCTAATGAGTCCCTGCTGGATGTGGCCAGCTTGGGAGCCATCTGGAACTCCGTTCCTGTGCATTCCTGCCCCAAAATAGCCCTGATATCAGTACTGCTGATCAGAATTAGTCGTTGCACGGTATATTATGGTTTTACTGCTTCAATTGTTATTTTAAATTATTGCTTTAGTGGTATTGTATTGAAACTGTTGTGAACTGCCCTGAGCCCGTCTCCGGGGAGGGCAGAATATAAATCAAACAAATAAATAAAATAAATAGGAAGTTGGAAGGAGATTGAGACTGGGAAGGGCAGCTGCAAAGGAGCTGGGAAAGGTTCTTAAGTGTCAGGATGTGTCTCTGGCAACCAAGATCGAATGAATTCATACCACAGCATATTCCCCGTTACTATGTCTGGGTGTGAAAGTCGGACAATGAAGAAAACGGACTGGAAGAAAACAGACAATGAAGAAACGAACCAATTCACTTGAAATGCGTGTTGCAGGAAGTGTTTTAAGGATACTTTGGACTGTCGAAAAGACAAACAAGAGGGCTCCGGATCAAATCAAGCCCGGACTCTTCCTGCCATGCTTCGGTCACATTCTGAGAAGACAAGAGTCACTGGGAGAGGCGACGATGCTTCGAAAAAGTGAAAGGTCCAGTCCAGGAAGCTGCAAAGGCCCCCAAGTTTGCAAGAACTGAGCGAGGCTGTTAACCATGGAACATTTTGGAGGACATTAATTCATAGAGTCACCATAAGTTGGAAGCGACTTGACAGCACTTCACACACACACACTGCTGTGCAGGTAGCAGCAAGGTGGGGAAGACGGATCGCTGGCCTTGACCACTCAGTGCTGCACCTTGAAAGGTTATAGGAGCGCTGCAGGTTGAAGCCCCAGAGAGAAGTGGCTCACACCCCATTGCTGTATTGTCTAAAGGGGGCTGGTGGTACTCCTGCTGGATGCAGACAAGGGATATGAAGCCAGAATCAGGACTTAACCTACAGGGAACTGAAGCTCACTGCTCTTGGGTTACGAAACCTGGCCTGGATTCAAATCCACGGGCAATTTTGTTTCACCTTTTCGTGGCTCTCCCTGAAACAATGCAAGCCCTCTTCTACGGGCCAGTTCAGCATACAGGAGCCCTTTCTGTCTTGGCTTACATGACGCTATTGTGCCTGCGTGGTGGTGGGCGACCCTGGACCTCCCAGGGAGAGTCACGGCTGAGTGAGAATGCCAGTGTTTGTCTCTGAAGACCAGGTTACACGATTGGCAGCATCCCGTGGGTGAAGGTCTTGCCGAACCGTTCCGCTGCAGGCTGCAGATGGGGCTTGCATATCTGAAAGCTCTGCCCTGCCCACAGTACTCTCCTCATCATCCAGATTTGGCAAAGCCCTGGGTGGGTGGAGAGCAGTGTTCCCTCCCAGCTGAGTTAGTGTGAGCTGGTTCACAGTTTCTTAGCCTTTGGGTAGTGAAGGGCAGGGTATAAATCCAATCTCTTCCTCTTCTTCTACCTCACAGGGTGTCTGTTGTGGGGCGGGGAAGGGAAAGGAGTTTGTAAGCCGCTCTGAGACTCCTTTGGGTAGTGAAGGGCGGGGTATAAATCCAATCTCTTCCTCTTCTTCTACCTCACAGGGTGTCTGTTGTGGGGCGGGGAAGGGAAAGGAGTTTGTGAGCCGCTCCGAGACGCCTTTGGGCAGTGAAGGGCAGGGTATAAATCCAATCTCTTCTTCTCTTCTTCTTCTTTCTCAGACACCGGTCTCTCTACCTTCCTGCGTATCCCTCACAAGTCCTCCCACTGCCCACGCTTGCAGCCAGCTGCACTTTCCCTAGGGATGCCAGCCTCCAGGTGGGGCCTGGGGATCCCCTGGAATTACAGCTCACCCCCAGACTGCAGAGGTCAGTTCCCCCGGAGGAAATGGCTTACTAGGGAGGGTGGACCCTGGCTCGCTGAGAAGGTAATCTTCCAGTGCATTACTGGAGCCATAGCAAAATGACTTCCAACCAAGCTAGTAGCTCCCCGTGTAGTCTGGCACATAGGGAAGAGATTAAATAGAAATAGTTTGTACTAGGCGAAGCCAAAAAACCCCAGTCTTTATAAAAGAGTTTATTGTAATAGATGGGGGGGAGGGAAAAGGTGGTTGGATTAAAAAAAAGGGCGCTGTGTGAAAAAAGGCAAAGCATAATACCGGGGAAAGCGCACCCCGCCACCAGCACAGAGACATTCAAATGAAAAGCAATACAGTTGAACTAACCAAGCTAAACACGTTACCTATGCTGTAGCTGGTTCTTCAGAGCATGGGCAGAGTTCTTTGTGGCGGCAAGAAGTCGAAGGGATCCTTAACACTTACTCAACTTCCTGTGGATCCAGTTTCCACTAAAGACTGGAAACCTGTACCCTACCGTAACAAGGAATTACCTGGAAAGTGTTTACCCTTCCCTGTTACCACTCATCCCCTTTAACCACTAGCCATATTTTAGTGGGCTATTTTGGTCCATAGCAGCAATCTGCAGTGACTCAAACAGCTAGTGCAGACAAAGTTCCAAACAAGTGAGGAGTTTCCTTCCGCACCTTTTATCTTATGGCAGCCAACTTTCCCCTTGTGCGTTTATTCTTTTTCTCAGGGCTAAAAGTGAAATGGAGAAAGCCTGCTCCTTCTCAGGCCTTGCTTAAGTGGCTCTGAATTATCCATCGGCAAAGGACAGCAGCCAGGCAAAATCTCCAAACCAGGCAGAGAATGGTTGGGACTGGGGGGGCATCCCAGACAGGGCCACAGCTGTGCACATTTTTGCCAAGGTGCTAAATCCCCTAATTCCACCTCTTTTTATTCTAGATCTTCACAATAGCTGAGGGTGTAAGAAAGGTGTGTGCTGAGAGATGAAGTGCGCTGAGAGATGAAGTGCGTTGGCCGGTTTTGATGGCATGTCCTCTCTCTCCAGTGGCAAGGAGTGAAATAAAAGTCTTTTCCCACTAGAGGATCTACAGCGGGAGCCAGCGACCTGTCATCATTCAAGAGCCACAGGCTGTCAAAATTCAGCGCATGAGACTGACAGACAACCAGTACAAGAGAGCTCATTTGCACAGCTGAAAATATACGGTTTAACATTCTTGATCTTTGACATGTTCATTCAAAGCTGTAACAACTGCACGCTTGGGCACACAAAGCTGAGAGGCGCAGAAAACATGTTATTATGACTAAAAGAAATGTTGTGTTACTGTGACTCTTGTTATTTATATATTTTCCATTTTACCAGAATAGCTACTATGCAAGTATAGAGGACACAATTTTATATTCTCACTTTGGGCACAAAATTGGGCAAGTACAGCCATCTGTTCATTAATAAGCTATAAAATTTCTGCGGCCCAGAAACTAGCTGTTGCAAGTCCTTTATTACAAAGTGACACACATGAGGTCTCGCAATACGTATACATAAGGGCACCCTGCATCAGAGGTCATTCTGTAGAAAAAGAGGTTCAGGAGCTCATTAGCACAACTAATTAGCATAACTTATTTGCATATGCCACACCCCCTGGCATCACCGGAAGTGTGTCAGAAGGCAACACCCACCGCTCAGGCGCCACTGGACTGTTTTGGATTGCTAGCTATGGGGGGGGAAGGGCTGCTGGGAGCAGGGGGCGGGGCTTACTGCATGTGCCCGCCCGCTGAGCTCCTTACTGCCGGAGCTCCGCTCCTGTGCGCTCCTGCAGGAAAGAAGCCCTGCCCTGTATGATGGTTTCAGTACACTGGCATAAATCTGCATGGAGATAGACCCAGGTGGTCCTGTCGTGTTGGTCTGAAGCAGTAGAACAAATTTAGAGTCCAGTCAGGCACCTTTAAGACCAACAAAGGTTTATTCACACTAAAAGCTCCTACCTTGAATAAACTTTTGTTGGTCTTTAAGATGCCACTGGACTCTGATTTGTTACAAATCTGCATGGTTTGCACTTAGAATTGCCAGCAGCTATTCACTTCCATAATTTCCTTTTATGTGAAGCAGCCCAAAGGTAAAGATAAAGGTTTCCCTTGCTTGAAAGCCAGTCAAATCTGACTCTAGGAGGCAGTGCTCATCTTCATTTCCAAGCCGAAGAGCCAGCGCTATCCGAAGATGTTTCTGTGGTCATGTGGCCAGAATGTCTAAACACTGAGGTGCACAATGTTCCCACTGCACTGGTACCTATTTATCTACTTGCAATTTCTTGCTTTCGAACTGCTAGGTTGGCAGGAGCTGGGGCCAGAGATGGGAGCTCACTCCGTCATGCAGCACTCTGGTCTCGAACTGCCAAGCGATGTACTTTCCAGTCTGCAGCTCAGCATCTTAACCTCTGAGCCACCGTGGCCTATAGTCCCATACAAATCTTTTCCTACTATTCCTTTCATAGGTGGATTATTCTAGCATCCTACCTACTCCTCCAACTTCAGGATTTCATTGTCTTTTTTTAAAAAAAGATGCCTATTTGGGTCTTGACTCCTAGGTTGCAGACCCCTGAACTATAAAGGCCTTTTTCTTTTTTCTAAAGGCAAAGTCATAAGTGATGTGGTTAAACAGAGGTTACCCAGGGGAATACTGGAAGGAATTCTGGGTATTCCAGGTATCTTTTTCCTTTACATAATTTACATGCACTGCAATGTATCTTATGCTGTGTTGGGTTAGGGTGCATATTCTGCTTTATGACAACTCAAATCAAATACAACAAACAAATAAATAAAATAAACTTGATGTGCTGAGAGCCAGTTTGGTGTAGTGGTTAGAAGCATGGACTCTAACCTGGGAGAACGGGGTTTGATTCCCCACGTCTCCACATGCAGCTGCTGGGGTGACCTTGGGTCAGTCACAAGTTCTTTCAGAGCTGTTCTCTCAGGAGCAGTTCTCGAAAGAGCTCTCTAACCCCCACCTACCTCACAGGGTGTCTGTTGAGGGGAGGGGAGGTGAAAGGAGATTGTAAGCTGCTCTGAGACTCCTTCAGGTAGTGAAGGGTGGGGTATATATTCAATCTCCCCTCCTCCCCCTCCCCCTCCCTCTCCTTCTCCTTCTCCTTCTCCTTCTCCTCCTCCTTCTTCTTCTTCTTCTTCTTCTTCTCCTCCTCCTCCTCCTCCTTCTTCTCCTCCTTCTTCTTCTCCTCCTCCTCCTCCTCCTCCTCCTCCTCCTCCTCCTCCTCCTCCTCCTCCTCCTCCTTCTCCTCCTCCTTCTCCTCCTCCTCCTCCTCCTCCTCCTCCTCCTTCTCCTTCTCCTCCTTCTCCTCCTCCTCCTCCTTCTCCTTCTCCTCCTTCTCCTTCTCCTTCTCCTTCTCCTTCTCCTTCTCCTTCTCCTTCTCCTTCTCCTTCTCCTTCTCCTTCTTCTCCTTCTCCTTCTCCTCCTCCTCCTCCTCCTCCTCCTCCTCCTCCTCCTTCTTCTTCTTCTTCTTCTTCTTCTTCTTCTTCTTCTTCTTCTTCTTCTTCTTCTTCTTCTTCTTCTTCTTCTTCTTCTTCCTGGCAACCAAGATCAAGTTCATTCATGCCATAATATCCCCCATTACTATGTATGAGTATGAAAGTTGGACAATAAAGGAAACGGACCCGAAGAAGGCTGATTTATTTGAAAAGTACTGTTAGAGGAGAGTTTTATGGATATCGTGGACCACCCAAAAGACAAATAGGCCGGTTCTAAATCAAATCCAGCCTGAATTCTCCCTAACAGTTACAATGACTGAACTGGGGCTGCTATACTTTGGTCACAAGAGGAGAAGACAAAGGTCGCTGGAGAAGACGGAAGTGCCAGGAGAAGGTTGAAGGAAGCAGGAGAAGAGGAAGCCCCAACAGGAGATGGACAGACTCCGTCAAGGAAGCCACGAGGAGGGCTCTCGGTTTGCAAGACCTGAGCCAGGCTGCCCGTGATGGGACATTCTGGAGGACGTTCATTCATAGGGTCGCCATAAATCAGAAGCAACTTGAAGGCACTTAACTTACACGCAGGGCAATTTGTCTGCGAGAAACAGAGATCTGGGGGAATTAGGAAAGAAACAAGACCTCGGAGGACAAAGGAGAGCGGAATCGAGGATGGGACATAGAGGTCGGCTTGCCAACTGCCTGGAGCAAAAAAGAAGTCCTGACGCTGTCATGAAGGCTTAATGGGAGTATGCAAAACTGCATTTTTCAGGAGGGCATTTTTTTATAAAGGGAACGGGGCTGTAGTGAAACGGAGTTGCCCAGGAGGGCACTTCAGGAAAGGGCAGAGTTTTACGGCCCTCTTTATTGCATCGGTTTCTTGTTTTTACTGCATTGCTTTGTAATTTCTGTAATCCAGTTTTTGCATTTCTCGTGTCACACATCTTGTGCTTGTTCAGCCGCCTGGGTCCAAACATGGTTTGCGTGTCAAGTGCCGTCAAGCCACTTCTGATTTACGGCCAGCCTGTGAATGACTCATTTCCAAAAAGCCTCCCCTCATTCACAGCCTGGCTCAGGTCTTGCAAACCGAGGGCCTTCGTGGCTCCCTTGACGGGGACTTCCTCTTCTCCTGCTGCCATCCTCCTGGCAGGATTGTCTTTCCCAGGGACTCTCCTCATCATGTGACCAAATGACCATGGCCTCCGTTTAGTCTCACATTCCATGTCCGTCTTCCATGCGTTGAACAGCTTTGGATTTGCCTTTTTCAGTCAGCTTTAGTCTAGTGGCGTCATGAAGAGTAGCACTATTTGTTGTTGTCCTCAGCTCTTCCCCTGTAGCTGACTGGGTGCTCTCCGACCTGGGGTGGGTGGGTTCCGTCTTCCACACATTAAAAGCCTCTATGAAAAACAGAGGGCATTTTCTCAAGGTCTGTTGACAACCCTAATTATAACTGGTGTAAATATGTGTCCATCACATTTGAGGATACGCCTTTAAACACCCAGGACATACACCTGAGAGAGCTGGTCAGGCCAAGTTTCCCGGACACACATGCAATGGTTTTAAGCAGGGCTATTTTGGGGCAGGAACGCACAGGAACGGAGTTCCGGCTGGCTCCCAAGTTGGCCACGCCCAGCAGGAACTCATTAGCATAATAGGCCACACCCCAACAGCAGAAACTCATTAGGATTGGCTACATGAGGGGTGTGTGGCCTAACATGCAAAGGAATTCCTGCTACAAAAAGAGCCCTGGGTTTTGACAACAAACAAGGTGAACAGAATAAGAAGAAAAAGGTGGGTGTGGTTGGACGACCACACTTCTGATAACATGGGGGTGTGGCCTAATATGCTAATGCGCTGCATTGTCATGAGTGTGGTCCAATATGTTAATGAGTTCCTGCTGTTGGGTGTGGCCTGTTATGCTAATGAGTTCCTGCTGGGCTTTTTCTACCAAAAAAGCCCAGGTTTTAAGCATGTACGCACAGTGTCTGGTGCAGCATCCCTAAGTTACATTTAATTGGTCTTTTTTTTAAAAAAAGCAGCCATCCTTGAAAGAAGGCTTCCAAGATCTCTCTCTCTCTCTCTCTCCCCCCCCCTCTGTTTCTAGAAAGCCAGTTTGGTATCGTGGTTAAGAGCATGGACTCTAATCTGGGAGAACCAGGTTTGATTCCCCACTCCTCCACTTGCACCTGCTGGGGTGACCTTGGGTCAGTCGCAAGTTCTCTCAGAGCTGTTCTCTCAAGGGCAGTTCTCTCAGAGCTCTCTCAGCCCCACCTACCTCACAAGGTGTCTGTTGTGGGGAGGGGAGGGGAAAGGAGACTGTAAGCCACTCTGAGACTCCTTGGGGTAGTGAAGAGCGGGGTATAAATCCAATCTCCTCCTCCTCCTCCTTCCACATGGCTAGGGTAGGATTTTACCCTTGAACGGCAGGCAGACAAGAGGTGGAAAGGGATCTTAGGGATCAGGCGGGTATTTCTGATGTGATCACTTTGCCTTTCTTTTGTTTTTTCTCTCCCCCCACCCACATCATCTGGAATCTCTCCTGTTCCCAGACTGAGAGGAGGAGTTTCTGTCTCCTTGGGACTGAATCAACAGAGATGGATTGCTGAATTCCAACGGATTGTCTCCAAGGCAGATAACTGCCACCTTGGCTTGAACTGTCCCTAGAATGGGATAAGAATGTTATTTGTATGCCTTTGGATCTTCTCAAAGTCCAGCATGGCTGCTTTCACATCAGCAATCTGCTCTTTGTGGCATGACTCCGACCTTGGGGGATCTATTTCCAGCATTCATAGATCGCCTAGTAAAAGTGCTGCTTGTTCATAGTTAAAAGTTTGTTGCGTTTGCTGATTTGAGCGTCAGACACTTGCCTGTGAGGCTGAAGTTGGTTCCTTGTTCCCAGTTCCTTATTAATTCTTTATTTGCAACTTATTCATTAATTCAACCAAAAACACTGAGTTTGAAAGCTCTGAACCCCCAAATAAGCTCTGGACCACACATCATACACCCCCAGGTTCACAGGACTTTCCCCTTCAAGAGGATATATCCTGTTTCCTGGTCCAAAGCATAGTTCTTGTGCCAGCTGCTCCAAAATGGGGTGCCCCTAGGACAATCACACAGGCGGATACTTGGGCCATGATGCACCCCAAAACACTCTTTGGACCACCCCAAATGACACATCCCCACTGTAAAGTACTGGGTTAGGGTTAGATGCGTTGTTGGTGAATCAGCTCATAGTTTACTGAAGAACACAAAACTAAGACAAAATAGCCAGCCCGAAGTCTGGCTTAAATCACCCAACGAAACCACACCCCATTCCCCGTGATAGGTTTACTCCTTTGCACCCATACCCCATAGGTCCGTTCCTGGATCCTAGCTGCCCTATTGGTCCCTTCTAGGATCCGTGCTCTGCATTGTTCTTGGAGGCAAAGCTTTACCCGTTCACGTGACCATGTGCGAACCCTGACCTCGTGCACAGTCCTTGGTTAATATACAACCCCACACTGTGGAGACTATCCCCTGCAAGATAACATACAATGGTACCTGGTCCAAATATTGGTTCTGGAGCCACAGGCTTCTATTCCAGTTGCCCCCAAGAAGCCTGTATTTCAAAAAAGATTTGAATAAGAAACTGGTTTGAGAGAACGGGGAATAAGGAACCAATGTCAGCCTTTGCCACTTGCCTTCAGTAAGCAGACCAAGAACACATTCTTTGAGAGCTTTCTAAAAATCACAGCGCCTGCAAATAAACTGGGCTTGCCTGTGTTCTGCCAACGTGTATGCAAGCAAATTTCTCACCAGTTAAATCAGGAAAAAAACACCTTAGGGAAATCGAGCAAACTTTAACGTTGGGACACACCTGTCCGATGGCTTCCAAATTGTTTTTGGAAATCAGAATCACCCGGAGAAGCCGAGGCTTCCACAGTCTACCGAATCCCAGGGGGGAAGCAGGACCTTCCGCCACAATCCCTTTCCCCCCTCAACCTTGGCACATTCAATCATTTTATTTATTTGGTACATTTTTTTTCATTCCACTCTTCTTCCAAGAGGTTCAGGGTGGCGAACCTTGTTATATGTGCCTCCATTTTTCCTCACAACAGTCTTGTAAGGCAGGCTAGGCTGGAGAGGAAGTGACCCAGCAAGGTCACCCAGCAAGCTTCACGGCAGAATGGGGATTTGAACCTGGGTCTCTCCGATCTTGGTCCAATACTCTGATGCTACACCACACTAGCTCTCCAGGGATGCATATTTGACAACGAGGCATTCCTCTCAGGAGGCTAGAAAGGGCAGCAAAGGAGAGCGGCTATCCGACGAGCGGGCAGCTCATTTCACACTGACTCCTGTTTGAAATAAAAGATCTGAAATCAGGGAGAAGTTGGGGGAAGGGGTAAAACCTACTTTTCACCACATCCAGAGGGATCCGGGTTGAGAGCCCAGCCAGCGTGCCCCTTTGTTGCCTAATGATTACTGACTTCATTTACGCCCCAACTTTCTCCCCAGTTGGGACCCAAACTGCCTTACATCCTTCTCCTCCATTTTATCTTCACAACAGACCCTGTGTGGTAGGTTAGGCTGAGAGTGTGAGCGGCTCAAGGTCACCCAGCGAGCTTCCATGACAGAGTGGGGGGTTCGAATCTGGGCCTCCCAGGTCCTAGTCTAACTGTTTCCTACTTAAAACACCTTGATGCCTTCCGAAATGCTTCCATTCGCAACTCGGGTTGCCTTTTCACCCTTCACTGCTCAAAGGGCAGGTCTGTGGTACAGAAAGGACCTCTTCTGGTCTTTCCACGTGAAAAGCGCCCCACGCTCACCTCAAGGCCACTGTTAGCCAAGGTTGACCTCAAGGCATTTCTGCCTGAACAGCTTCCTGGTACTGAGAAAGAGCAGGGGTTTTGGGGGGAAGCACGAAGCCGGCTTTTCTGCAGCGACCCTGTTGCTGTTCAGGCACGGTGGGGGGGGGGGCATGCTTTTGGAGGGCTGGAAAGGCAATCAGGAAGGCGTCTCTGTTGTTCTGGCAAGGGGCACGGGGAGACCGCAGTGGGAAGAAGGCCCGGAAGGGTGAAGAGAACCCCACGGGGCCCCCTTAGGGAGGTGAACTGGTGGAAAATGATAATGCTTAGAAACCCATGCAAGGCTTCTCCTAAGCCCGGTACTCATTTTCACATCAGTACTTACATACAATAACCCTGACATTTCTTTGTCACCCACAATCCACTTACCAGTGATTTTCTACTCTCTCATTAGATGTATCACTTGATCCATATTTAGGCAGAAGTTCTCCTCAGGTCAGTGGGCCTTTGTCTGGCGTAAGTGTGCATAGAATGCTAGCTTTATATGCAATCCTCTGCAGAGTTAGTCCAGTCTAAAAACCCACTGAAATCAGTGAGCTTAGGGTGGCATAGCTTTGCATAGAATCACACTGTTAGTGTACTTTCTTGGTTGGGGTTTTCCCTGTTTTGTTTTCGCCCAGCTGCATTTTGGACTTGCCTTCCTCCCTCCTGCAAATTTATTTTTGCTTGCATCAATTCACCCTTGCTGAAGATGCTCAGGTAGAAAAACTTATTATTATTATTTTTTTGCAAACGTTCTAAGCTGAAAATCCCACAGCCGCGGCGGTTCTAAACTTTCTCATTTTGCATACTTTTTTTAAAAAAAGAAGAAAAGAAATGACTTACACAAAAAAGACTCCGATGAGCGAACAGCATGCAAATGACATAATGCCGCTTTAGAGATTAAAGACGGGCTTCACCGTCGACGAGCTTTTAATTAAATTAAATGGTACTTTAATGGTTAGTTACTTGGGAGATTTATGGAAACACATAAACTGGCTTTCCGTGAGGTGGAGGCTGAGCTTTTAAGAGTTACCTTGTGCTGTTTTTTTCCTCTGGCAATATAATACCCCAAATATTTGTGAGTTGTGACTAAATGCCGAAGACCTTTAAAAAGAGGGAGGGAGAGAGAGAGGGGCTGTGGGGGTGAAGGGGGAGGGAGAGTCCAGTGGTGCCAATTTGTCTGCCCCTGCTCTGATTATTGGATGCGTTTTTTAAGAGGAGGGGGGCCGGGCCGGTTTCTCCCTCCAGGGTGAAAGATATCCGATATCCCCATTCAACATGCAGCCAGAAGCGTAAACTTTCATCTTCGCCTGCAAAGACGGGGCGGGGGGATGGGGGGAGCAGCCAGTAGATAAATGTCTTGGCAAACTCGGCAGGAGATCTGTTATTTCCTCTGGGCAATTATGTCTGTTTTAGTTCTTTCTGATTCAAAACACTGATTCCAACCCCCCACCATGGGGAAAAAAATACTGATACCTGAACAGGAGGGGTTGGGGGGGGGGAATGGCCATGTTTCAATTGATTGACCTCCCTTCTCCCTCCCGGCCGGCTGGCCTCCGGTGGGGAAGGGCTCTCCGTTGACCCGGAGCCCTGATTAAAGTCTCCCGGTGACCCCAGGGGGCTCTCCTTACATGCAGGGCGGGGGGGGGTCGCAAAAGACGCTGGAGGTGGTGGTGGGGGAATGGCCTGGTTTTTTGCGGCGGAGGCTCCGAGAGGATGTGCTCCAGTTGGGAAGAGGGGTGCCGGGAAAGAGGGGTGCCAACCTCCAGGTGGCGGCTGGAGATCCCCCGCTATTAGAAATGGATTTCCAGAACGCCTTCCAGGCCCGCAAAGTTTTATTGACGGTATCAGCTTCTTCAATGCATTTGAAGACATGTGCTGTGCACTTTAAAGTATCTGGAGAAGTGCGCATCCACGCTAAGGTATCTGGAGAAGCAATGGCAGATCAACCATTAAGCACACTACGCACAGTTCTTAGGGCACCAGGGCCAAAGACAGCACTACAAAGCTGCGAAAAGGGTGAAAAGAAAAAAAAAGAATGAAGATTTGCAATAAAAAAATAATAATAATGATAAAACCAGTGCGAATTGATCACGGTGCACCCCTAGGGGCTGTCTTCTGTTTTTTGATGACGAGGTGCAGTGTCCTATAGGCTGCGTTTAGAAGTAAAGTGCAGGTGTCCAACCACTAAAACGGACTGGGGGTCAGTGTGGAAAGGAGGGAGGGCACCAAGATCGGTCAGTGCTGCTTAGGGCACCCGGGAGCCTTCATCCGCCCCTTTGAAGAAGTGTGCATGCACAGTAAGGTATCTGGAGAACCGTGCATGCGCATGAACGCTTATACCTTGAATGAAACTTTGGTGGTCTTAAAAGTGCCCCCTGGACTCAAATTTTGTTCTGCTGCTTTGGACCAACATGTCTCCCGAACCCACCTGAAATGATCTCCAGGAAAAAGAGCTCAGTTGCCCTGGGGGAAACGGCGGCTTTGGAAAGTGGACTCTCGGGCAGTGTACTTCATTGAAGTCCCTCCCCTCCCCAAACCCCGCCCTCCTCAGGCTCCACCCCCAAATTTCCAGGAAGCCGCCCCAATCAAGAGGCACAATGTATGTGTGTGTATGTGTGTGATACTAACTCAGCAACACCCCCAAGGTCTACTAGCAATAGGGCAGACTCTGCCTGGCCTGGGGTGACCCCCTCCTAACCCATGCCAAAGGTCATGGGTAGGACACAAGAGGCCTTCTTCACAAAGCGGGACCATTTCAGGTGTCGTTAGGGCACCGGCAGGTTCCTGAACACGCAACATGAATATCATGATAACACAAACACTGATCTTCGCGGAATGCATTTCTGTCCCACCTTTGCTCAGGTGAGCCCACATCATAAATCCCACCCACCCCCTCTCCCATTTGAGCCTTCTAGCAACAAGTTTCACTCACTGAAGAATTTTGTACAATGTTTGTGGATTAAGGATAGTTCAATTCAGGTCAGTTTAGTCAGTATATCACCAGCTCAATTACAGACAATACAAAAAGGATACCAATAATATATTGTTGTTGTTGTTGTTCAGTCGCACAGTTGAGTCCGACTCTTCGCGACCCCATGGACCAGATTACGCCAGGCCCTCCTGTCTTCCGCTGTCCGCTGAAGTTTGCTCAGTTCCAATAATATATATAAAATATTAAATATAAAACTGAATTTAATCTGCATATGTTAATTGCAGAAGTACTAAAACTCTAAATCCCTACAATGCTCTATCAACTACAATGCTCTATCAACTGTTATTCAACTGTTGAGTAAGTATTATAGGGGTTATACAATTCGACTCCCCTTCTCCTAAATCTTCTGGATTCTTTCTAAAATCATACTACATGTGCAGCATGTAGTTTTTGGGCTATTGCTAGAAATTTAGCACAATTTATCATGATCTGTGGAGCAGGATCAGATTAAGGATATTTATACCCTACTTTTCTCCCCTGGGGGACCCCCATGCGACTTAAAACGCCGTTCTCTCCTCCTCCATTTTGTCCTTGCAACAACAACCCTGTGAGGTAGGGTAGGCAGAGAGGGAAAGACTGGCCTCAGAGTCACCCAGCAGACTTCATGACAGAGTGAGGACTTGAACCTGGATCTCCCATGGTTCTGCTTGGACAATGTAACCACTACAGTAGGCTGGCTGCTGTAAGTAGCCTTGCCAACCTCCAGGTGCGGCCCGGAGATCTCCTGGAATTACAGCTACACGAATCACTTCCCCTGGAGAAAGTGGCTTCTTTGGAGGGTGGAGTCTACCTTGCCGAGGTCCCTCCCCAAGATCCACATTTCCAGGAGTTTTCCAGATTTTACCTTGGAGAAACAACGGCTGAGGGGTGACATGATCGAGGTTTACAAGATTATGCCTGGGATAGAGCAGGCAGAGAAAGAAGTCCTTTTCTCCCTTCCTCACAATACAAGAACTCAAATGGGCACTCCGTGAAATTAATGAGCAGCAGGCTTAGAACAGATAAAAGGAAGTCCTTCTTCTCCCAAAGAACAAAGCTTGAGTCCGGTCAGGCACCTTTAAAACCAACCAAGTTTTATTCACGTTATAAGCTTTTGTGTGCAAGCACACTTCCTCAGATACGCAAAAGTTTATACCACAAATAAAACTTGGTTGGTCTTAAAGGTCCCTGACTGGACTCAAACTTTGTTTTGCTGCTTCAGACCCACACGGCTACACCGCCTGAATCTTTCTCCCAAAGAGTGATTAACACGTGGAACTCACTGCCACAGGAGGTGGTGGCAGCTACAAGCATGGACAGCTTCAAGAGGGAATTGGATAAACGTTATGGAGCAGAGGTCCTATCAGTGGCTATTAGCCACAAGGTATAGATGGAACACTCTGTCTGGGGCAGGTGATGCTCTGGGTTATTGGTGCTGGGGGGGGCAGCAGTGGGAGGGTTTCTGGAGTTCTGGCCCCACTGGTGGACCTCCTGATGGCACCTAGGTTTTGGCCACCATGTAACACAGGGTGTTGAATGAGCCATCAGCCTGATCCAACATGACTTCTCTGGTGTTCTTGACTTGAAGCTGGGAACCCTAGGGGTTACAATACAGTCATGAATGCAAAGATTCCAGTGGTGCTCATCACCAGAACAGGTCACAGGAAGAAGAGAAGAAGAGATTGGATTTATACCCTGCACTTCACTCAGGGTCCCAGAGCAGCTTACAATCTCCTTCCCCTTCCCCGCCCTGAAGTAGGTGGGGCTGAGAGAGCTCTCTCGAGAACTGTTCTTGAGAGAACACCTCTGAAACAACTTGTAACTGACCCAAGGTGACACCAGCAGCTGTATGTGGAGGAGCGGGAAATTGAACCTGTTACGTCCGTGGTCTGTGGCCTCAGTCCTGAGCTTGGTCCCAAACACAATAGGGGCCAAGGTTCCTAGGCCACCCGGAGCCCTCGAATAGGACCTCTGGTGGGAGATTCAAATCCACCAATGGAACTGTGGGTGTGTTTGGGTTGGGTGTATATAGTTGGCCCTTGCCGGGCCGTTGGTGTCTTTTGTGTGAAGTACAGTAAATGCATGTAGCTTAGCAAGTCGTAGTCCGAGTCTCCATGCTGCAAACCCAGTACTTTACGATGGCGACGAGGATGGGATCCCGAGGAGCGACCCAGACTCAACCACCAGCGAAGCACCAGGCATCGATCCAGAGGAAGCCGATGTGCCCCGCACTGCTCCCGAGCAGCACAGCACTGCTCCCCGCTCCCCAGAACACCACTCCCCGCTCTGCTCAAGAGCCGTGGCTGTCGCTCCGGGACACCTCGAGGTCTTCGACCCCACACCCCCCAAGTCCTGGGAATCGTGGGTAGACCAGCTAACGTGTTTCTTCACCTACAATGTGGTCACCGATGCAGGCAAGAAACGGGCTCTCCTCATCAGCACATGTGGAGTGGCCACCATTCGGCTAGCAAAAAGTCTCCTGGCACCCAAGGTGCTCACGGACAGTACATGTGACGAGATTGTCGAGGCTTTGATGAAGTACTATGCGCCCAAGCCCACAACGATGGCCAAATGAATGGACTTCCAAGTGTGCCTCCAGAAGCCCAGTGAAATGGCCGCCGCCTGCATGGCTGACCTCTGCCAAAACACGAGGGATTGCGGGTTCACGAAGGTGGAGGAGAACACCTTGACACAGTTTGTCTGGGGCCTGCGAGACACCAAACTCCATCGCAAACTGATAGGCACTGCTGCCCTAACAATTGAGGATGCCCTACACACTGCTACCGCATATGAGACTTCCCATTGTGACCGTCCCCAATCGGCAGCGCACCTCGTGCTACCTGAAGCGGCAGCCGACAACTCGGATGATGAAGGAGTCTGGCTCATCCGCCCCTCCAGCCGCAAGAAGCCACCCGTACCCGCCAGAGCGACAGGACACCCAGAGAAGCTAGCTACCTAAGCAATGTGTGCCAGCTGTGGAAATGCTCACCAATGCAGGATGTGCCATTTCCGTGACACAATATGACACATGTGTGGGAAGCAAGGACACCTAGCATGCGCTTGCAGGTCCAAAGGTGTCCAGGCTCCGAACACACAGCCGCCGCAATGCCGCTGTGCTGTGATGCACTATGAGGCCACCGCAGACATGGAGGAACTTTACCTTCTCACAAGCCAACTTTCACTCCAGGTACTACATCTCCCTAGCCAGATGGCAGCCCCAAAAATACAGGTCCAGGTTCTGATAGAGAGGTCCCCCTGCTCCATGGAGCTAGACTCAGGGTCCGTGGCATCCATCATCTCAGTGGAAACGCAGAAAAGATTTTGTCCAAACCAGGGGCCCCACCTGCCACCCTCAGCCTTGAACCTGGTGGACTTCCAAAGAAACCCAGTTCCTATATGGGACATGGGGGCTTTCTGGGTAAAGTACCGGGGATTCGAGGGCTACCTGGACTTAATAGTAGTAGAGGGAAACCTGGTCAGCCTCCTAGGTCGGGCTTGGTTCGCCCCGCTGGGAATCACAATCGGGGGGGTTAGGCAATGCGCCCCGAGAGACTTTAGTGATGTTTGTGGAGAATTCCCTGCTGTGTTTGATAGGGCTCTAGGATGTTACACGGGGCCCCCAGTTTCCTTACAACTCGACCCCAAGGTGGCCCCCATCTGCATGAGGTTCCGAAGTGCCCCGTTTGTCCTACGGCCTAAAATCGACGTGGAGCTGGACTGCTTGTTGGCGCAAGGGGTCCTGGAACCAGTCTCCCATGCGGCATGGGAGACCCCAATAGTCCCCCCCATGAAGCCCAACGGCGATGTCCACATCTGCGCGGACTATAAATGCACCTTGAACAAGACTCTGCAGGACCATGCATACCCAGTCCCGGTAGTAAGTCACGTGTTAGCCACCTTAGCGGGGCCCAAAATCTTTGGCAAGTTGGATCTCACCCAGGCGCACCAACAACTGCCGGTTGATGACGCTACGGCCACCGCCCAGATCATCGTCACTCATCAGGGGGTGTTCAAGGTGAAACGATTACAGTTCGGGGTGAGTGTGGCTCCCGGGATATTCCAACATTTAATGGACTCTCTTTTAAAAGGGATCCCTGCAGTGACGCTGTTCTTCGACGATGTCCTCATTGCCACAGCAACCTGGATGAATTTGCCACCCGTCTCTGCGCAGTCCTCCACAGCTTCAACGAGGCCGACTTTAGGGTCAAGTGGGGAAAGTGCCTGCTTGGGGTCCCCGAGGTAGATTTCTTGGGGTTCCGGGTTGACGCATCAGGCCTCCATCTGGCGAGGGACAAGGTCAAGGCCACTGTGGAGGCCCCGCTACCCAAGTCCAAGGCAGAACTTCAAGCGTTCTTTGGGCTACTGAATTTTTATCACGCCTTCCTTCCCCACAAAGCAGCTGTGGAGGAGCCACTGCACAGACTATTAGACAAATCGGCACCGTGGTCCTGGGGTTCCCGGGAATCCGCAGCGATCTGCGGAGTTAAGGCACTCCTGATCTCCAACGAGCTGCTGGCACATTTCGATGAATCCCTGCCGGTGATTCTCGGCTGCAACACCTCCCCTTACGGTGTGGGCGTGGTTCTGGGGCACCAACTCCCTGACAGCCACGAGGTTCCGCTGGTCTACTACTCCCGGATCCTATCAGCCGCTGAGAGAAATTACGCCCAGATCGATCGGGAGGGCTTGGCGATAGTTGCGGGGGTCAAGAAGTTTCACATTTTTTGTACAGGTGGCCCTTCACTATTGTAACGGACCACCGGCCTCTCCTAGGTCTCTTCACGGCTGACAAGCAGACTCCCCAGGTGCTTTCCCCCCAGGCCCTCTTCCTGGTGGGCTACAACTACCGCCTGGAACACGGTCTGGGGAAAACGACGGGGCACGCCGACACCCTCAGCTGGCTGCCACTCCCTTCTGTAGAAGCCGACCCGGCTCCCGCTTATAGGATCCTCCGGCTTGAGGACCTCCCCGACACGCCCCTGCAGACCGCGGATGTTGCCGGGTGCTCAGCCCGTGGACCTGCCATCTCCTGAGTTTTGGGCTGGGTGTTGAGGGGGTGGCCTGCAGCCTCCGCGGCTCCAGAATTCACAGCCTTCACCACCCCAAAAGATGAACTGTCAGCCTACAAAGGGTGCCTACCATGGGGGGATAGGGTGGTCATCCCCAACGCCCTGTGACAACGCATTCTCACAGCACTTCATGAGGTACACCCGAGAATAGTCCGAATGAAGGCCTTGGCCCGGAGCTATGTCTGGAGGCCAGGGATCGATGCAGAGATCGAGTCTTGGGTGCGAAGGTGTCAGTCGTGCCAGGCGGGCCATCTGAATCCACCGAGCGCACCCACTCAGTCCTGGGAGTCCAACCTCAAGCCGTGGTCTCGGCTTCACATAGATTTCGCCGGCCCCTTTCAAGGACGACTATTCTTAGTCACCGTGAACTCATACTCCAAATGGTTGGAGATTAGCCCTGTCACCACCACGTCATTGAAGGTAGTTATCCGCATGCTGCGCGGATCTTTGCAACCCATGGGCTGCCGGACACGATTAGAGTCCATGCTCCTAATCATCCCATCAAACTCTCAGACACTTTTGCCACGCCTTATTTTTCAAATGTAGAATTGCATGATTTTATCTGGGCTCCAAATGTTTTTGGCCGGCCTGTCCCAATCCCAAACCCCAAAGCCATGTTCTAATTAACATCCCTGACTCCCCGTGTCCCCCCCCCCCAAGCTCCCAATCAGCCCGCTAAGGGGATGCGGTGAGCGCCGAATGCAGAAACTGACATGCCCGCCTAAGACCGGGGACTCGAACATGAATTTCAAGTGTTTTAGAGCAGAGGATAAACTATGGTTTCAGGTTGCTGCCCCGCCGCACACTTGATTGGGGGCTTGGGCGGTCTGCTCACCATAAAGCCACCTGCAGCATTCAAAGCGCCAGAGCCACATGTGAAAGTGTTTGTGGCATTTCTAGATGATAACAAGATGTTTGGAAGTGTGTTCCCCCCCTTTAAAAAAAAGATTAAATTCACTGTGGAAAATGGATGAAGGTGACCTTAGTCCCCAGGAACATGTTGCTCTGGCACCCTTGCTTAGCTTCTGCTGGCTTTCGTGGCTGTCACAAAGGTGGGCTATCCACAGAGTGGCTTCTACCCGTGGCCCATGGGGAAATATATATATATCTATAAAGTTGTGAGTCTGAGAAAAAGTTGTGTTCCTTGGGAACGACTCAGGCAGCTTCCACACAGAGTTGTATCATGTCTTCGGTGTTGCATCTAGACTGAAATAATTTTAATATCATCCACTAAATTTATCTGCTTTCCAGGCTTCCCCCAGCTTTGCTGTGATCTTTCCCAGATCTGGTTTGGCACAATCATTTTGGAACAATCACTGTCAAAATAACTTTGCACATATTGTGGATGAGAGGATGCACATCTTTGGCAGGTTCCGCCCGCATCCGTCCATTGTCCTTAACTAAGTACCCTTCTGGCATGCCATGGGAAGGCTTTCGGGGACTTTTAAAAAAGAAGTCAGAAATTGACACATCACTACAGTGATGGGTCAATTACATTTTGGGTCAATTACATGTTGCCCTGGTTTAACATTGGTAATTGACATATGGATGTAGCTTAAAGTAGCATGGGATACAGTGGCGGACCTACATTTTTGGGACCCTGAAGTTTGAACTGTTATGGGGGGCCCTTCTCAACCAGCAACAATAGGGCAACATCCAACAATAGGGCAGCAGTGGAACAGTCTGCCTCGGGAGGTGGTGGATGTTCCGCTGGAGGTTTTCAAGCGGAGGCTGGACGACCATCTTTCGGGTATTTTGTAGGTATGTAGGGCTATCTTTCGGCTCTGCTCCTGCAGAGTGCAGGGGGTTGGACTAGATGACCTGCAAGGTCCCTTCCAACTCTAACATTCTATGATTCTATGATCCAACAAGTTCCAAAGGGCCTTGCTTCCCTTGCAAGAACCTGAAGGCCCAAATGGTGGAGAACTGGATGTTGGGGTAGAGGATCTAGCTGCCAAAATGTAGGGTATGAGGAGATTCTGGAGAGCTCAGTGAGCCCATACAGCTGGGGGTTCGAGTGAGAGCCAGTTTTGTGTAGTGGGAGAACTCCAATCTGGGAGAACCAGGTTTGATTCCCCACTCCTCCACATGCAGCTGCTGGTGTGACCTTGGGTCAGTCAAAGTTCTCTGAGAGGTGTTCTCTCAAGGGCAGTTATCTCAGAGCTCGCTCAGCCCCGCCTACCTCACAGGGTGTCTGTTGTGGGGAGGGAAAGGAGTTTGTAAGCTGCTCTGAGGCTCCTTCAGGTAGTGACGGGTGGGGTATAAATCCAATCTCCTCCTCCTCCTCCTCCTCCTCCTCTTCTTCTTCTTGCCCCCAAGAAAATGTTAAATTTGATCCATTACAGAGATATTTTGAGGCCATATAAAAAGGGTATTAGAGCATATTCTAAGGTCAATATTACATATTTCAAACCATTGCCTTATGATTCTTTCACTAAAATAGCCTTATTTTGATAGCAAACACTTAAAAAAACCCTTCCTTCTGTTTTGTTGAAAAATCCACTCATTTTTTTTACAAGTTGCTTCGGGGCCCTGAAGCTTAAGCTTTGTTAGTTTCGTAGTAGATCTGCCCCTGCTGATATATCAGCTACCATTTCAACACACGCACACACAACCCAGCCCCTAGAGGCAGGGAGAACTCTCAGCCTGGGCAAGGGCTGGTGTGTGTGTGGGGGGAACGCTGCCTCACGCCTTTCTTTATTTATGTGCCATATTTTTTTTCCTTGCCATTCATCCAAGGAGCTCAGAATGGCATGCATTCCCCCACCCCGTCTCCATTTTCTTCTCACAACAAGTTACACTAAGACAGAGTAACTGGTCTAAGGTCACCCTGCAAGGTTTCTGACAGACTGGAGACTTGAACCTGGGTCTCTCAGATCCTAGGCCGGTGCTCTGACCGCAACATGACATTGGGTCTCAGCCCCCGCTTCATCAGATTTATTTGTTTACTGAATTCTAATATTTTGCCTTTGTCTCCTGGGGGGTGGGGGGGGGCACACACAAAGCTGAGTAGATTGTCCTTCTGTGTTCCATTTTGGTGTAGTGGTTTGGTGTAGTGGTTAAGTGCGCAGACTCTTATCTGGGAGAACCGGGTTTGAGTCCCCCACTCCTCCACTTGCAGCTGCTGGTGTGACCTTGGGTCAGTCACAAGCTCTGGCACAGCTGTTCTCTCAAGGACAGTTTCTGTCAGTTCTCTCAGCCCCACCCACCTCACAGGGGGTGTCTGTTGTGGGGAGGGGAAGGATCCAGCCGATTTACCAGGAAAAGGCTGTTTACAGCTGCGCCTCTGGGCCAGCAGTCTGAACGCTCCCGCGCGCCTCCTCCCGGTATGCTCCCTCATCAGTCGGCCCCGTGTGCCCGGGAAAAGCCAGAACACTTTGTTCCGGGGCTTTTTTTGCCACGACTGGCTCCTGCTTCAAACTGCCAGTCTGAACTCTAGTGTTGTTTATGTTCCCCTCTGTTCCTTCATCACCAAGATGTCCTTTGGTGGACAGGTGCAGTGGCTCTTTGTTTTTTGAGGGATGTCGAAACCTGCTTTGGACCAGTAAAGGGGCTTTTCCATCTAGTCTTTTAAGTTTAGTGGGCTGGCCTATCTTTCTCATCATCCTTCCAAGAGAGCTCCAGGTAGCCATGTAATAGGGACTCCATCCTTTGTATGTTCTGAAAGTTGGTGGCATTTGTGCAGCTCCTGTGAAGTAGATCTCCAAAGGTTTGATTACCTCTGCACTGAAAGTGGGTCACCTGTGACAGAAAATGCACATGAGCCTGATCTCATCAGATCTTGGAAGCTAAGCAGGGTCAGCCCCACCTAGCCTTTGGACAGGAGATCACCAAGGAATACCAGGGCTGTGATGCAGAAGGAAGAAGTAGTAGAAGTAGAAGAAGAAGAAGAAGAAGAAGAAGAAGAAGAAGAAGAAGAAGAAGAAGAAGAGGAAGAAGAAGAAGAGGAAGAAGAAGAAGAGGAGGAGGAGGAGGAGGAGGAGGAGGAGGAGGAGGAGGAGGAGGAAGTGATTGGATTTATATCCCATCCTTCAATTGAAGTCTCAGAGCAGCTTACAATCTCCTTTCCCTTCCTCTCCCCCAACAGACACTCTATGAGGTAGGTGGGGATGAAAGAGCTCTTTTGAGGACTGCTCTTGAGATAACAACTCTGGGAGAACTGAGAGAATTTGTGACTGACCCAAGGTCACGCCAGCAGCTGCATGTGGAGGAGTGGGGGAATCAAACCCGGTTCTCCCAGATAAGAGTCTGCGCTCCTAGCCACTACACCAAACTGGCACCAAACTGCAAACCATCTCTGAACGTCTCTTGCCTTGAAAACCTTTCCGGGTCGCCATAAGTCAGCTGCGACTTGACAGCACTACTAAGAGACCAACAACAAAAACAAACATACATACATACATACAGGTAGGGGATTCCATTTATACATTATTTTATCTGTTAAGTTACCTCATACATTATCTAATTATATATTTTGCTTCTTTATTTTCCCACACCATGTAGATTTGAATAAAACTTTGCTCATAACTAAAGCTGTAGTTCATATTTTCTTCTGACTCGGTTGTATGCCCATATGATTTATTTATTGTATTCTTCCATCCATTTATAAGTCCTTGGCCATGTCATTCTCAAAGTTTTGCTCATTTTGCCCTCTCAAAATTAAAGTTAACTTGTCCATCTCTGCAGTTTCAAGTATTTTATTTAAAATTTCTTCTTTTGAAGGTACTTCATTCTTCCTCCAGTATTTAGCATATAATATTCTTGCAGCGGTCACTACATGTATAATAAGATAAGAATCTTGCTTTTTTCAATTTTCTGGTATTATATTCAATAAAAACAATTCTGGTATTTAAGATATAGTATACTTTAACATTTTTTGTAACAATTCATGAATCTAAGACCAATATTTTTAACTCTATCATATGTCCACCATATATGAAAGAAAGAACCAACATTTTTTGACACTTCCAACAAACGTTTGGTAGGTCAGGATAAAATTTTGCTAATTTATCTGGAGTAATAGACTATAAAACATAAATATTTTCTCCATACCACTGACCATTGGTCTAGATCAATATTGTGACCCAAGCTTTGTGCCAATTGGACCATAGTGCTATTAACTATTTCATCTTGTGTTTTATTTTCTAACATTGTTACATATAATTTCTTAATCAATTTATCATCGGTATATAACACTATCTTATCAATTTCTGTTATTTTTGGATAAAAACCTATTTGCTTGTCTTTAACATATCTCAGTTCTATTTGAACTCTTTCCCACTATCTTAAATTAAGATTTTCTGTTGGTTTCAATTCATTTTTATTATCCAATAGGTCTTCATACTTAAGAGTACATTTGTTTGAAATAAGTTTGGGTTTGTGAAAGCTTCTAATGGTGAAATCCATTTTGTTATCTTGGTATAAAAAAGTCCTTTGACTTCTTCCCATACCTTCAATAAGGATTTTATGATGAGATGTTGTTTAAAATATTTATGTATATCAGCTTTTCCATACTGTGTGAATGCATGTCATCCCAGTAGTAATTCATGTCCTTCTAAGATTAGTAATCTAGTGTTTTCTAATGTAATCCATTCTTTTAGCCATGTCAGTGATGCTGCTCTATAGTACAAATACCAGTCTAATAGTGCAAATCCAGCTCTTTCTTTTGCTTCTTGTAAAGCTTTCAGTTTTATTCTTGGTTTCTTATTTTGCCATATAAATTGTGTCATCAGTTTATCAAGTTCTTTAAAATATTTTTGATTTTGAAGGACTGGAATTGTTTGCAATAAGATCAATCTTGGTAGAATGTCCATTTTTATTGTAGCTATTCTTCCAATCAGGGATATTTGTAAGCTTTTCCATTTTTCCAAATATTTTTAATATCCAATATAAGTTCCATATAATTGTCTTTCACCGAAGAACTACATCTATTTGTTATATTTCTTCCTAAATATTTCACCCTTTTCTTAACTTCCAGCTCTGATATTTCTTGTAGGTGTTGGACTTTAGTCATATTTTTCATTAACATCTTTGTTTTATTGAAGCTGATTTTTCAGTCCAGTAACTTGATCATATTTCTGCAAAGTTTCTAATAATGGAGTCCAAAGGATTTTCTAAAAAAATACCAAATCATCTGCAAATGCTTGCAATTTGTATTCTTCTCCTCTTATTGTAAGCCCCTTAATATGATTATCTTCTCTAATAATACCATTCAATATTTCAAGCACAAATATAAATAATAATGGTGAGAGTGGGCATCCTTGCCTGGTTCCTTTTTGTATCTCAATAGTTTGTGATAAGTCTTCATTAACAAGAACCATTGCTTGTTGTTTGCATAAATTGTTCTAACCATTGTGAAAAATTCTTTGCCACATTGTGAAAGTAATAATTGCTCCAACATAAAATCCCAACTGACATTATCAAAGGTTTTTTTCAGCATCTAGAAAAATCAAGGCCATCTATTTCTCTGAGTGAGCTTCAAAATATTCAATTATATTTAGTATAGTTCTTACATTATAGCTCTGGAAGAACTTATTACTGACCCAAGGAACTCACTGACAGCGGACATAGTGATGGGCATGAACATAGACATCTTTCAAAGAAAACTGACAGATTCATGAAGTTGCAGGGGGAGGTCCATCAGGGTCTACTAAGTCTTAATGATGAAAGGGAACCTCCACATCCAGAGGCAGGAGTAAACATCTGGAGAAGATCTTGGCCTCCAGGCTCCTTTCCAGAGCAACTGGTTGGCCGCTGTGTGAAACAGGATGCTGGACTCAATGGACTCTCACTGGTCTGATCCAGCAGGTCACCTTTTACATTTTTACACCTTGCTTCCTAACTAGGCGCACCCTTCTTGGTAATGAATTTAACTCAAAGGAATGTATGGGATTCTTTCTATGAAGCAGAGGGCCAGTGAGGCAGTGTTGGGAGCAGCGCAGTCAGATAATTCATGGCAAGTTCATTGCTCCATGATGTCTTCTACTGTTGGATGCAAGTTTGCGGTCACTGGAGCCTCGTCACATCCTAGTTTCCATTCATACATTTTGTCTGTTGACCACTCTGACCCGTAATTCCTTTGGCAGGACTTTCCTGTAATCTCTGAACAGTCTCCTCTAGGTTCCTGTTTGGAGCGAAAGCACTGAATGGTTGTTACTGTTGCCGGCTCACTCAATGGCCTATTGAAAATGTATGGTATGCCTCAAGGTATTAGTTTTGGAGCAGGTACCAGGATGCCAACTGTAGGTAGGGGAATGCTGTCGGACCTGGAACACAGGGAAGAGGTGTTCTCTTCACCATCTGGAGACGTCTTTCCCGATGTCTTCCATTGGCCTCTATAAGATTTTTGAGATGCTGGACATGGTGAAGGAATCCAAGCCAGTATGTACACATTTCAACCTTCTTGCGGCGTTTGCTGCAGAATTCTTTATCATAGGTGCCAGTGAAAAATAATGGCCTTTTATATTCCAAGCGCTACCTTGAGAAATACTTTAAAACTGAGTTATTGATGGTACCTCACTCAAAACTAGAGCGTGACATGCCAGTTCACAAGATGGGCACATGCGTACATTGAATCAAACCACCGGCCCACCAAGGTCAGTATAGGCCATGCTGATTGGCAGAGTGTCTCCTGTGTCTCAGGCTAAGGTCTTTCAAATCACCTGCTGCAGGATCCTACAGGAGAGCCAGTTTGGTGTAGTGGTCAGGAGCACGGACTCTAATCTGGGAGGACTGGGTTTGATTCCCCACTTCTCCTCTACATGCAGCTGCTGGGTGACCTTGGGCAAGCCACAGTTCTCTCAAAACTGTTCTCTCAAGAGCAGTTCCCGAAAGAGCTTCATGAATTCCAGGCCTCACTAACCCAATCCCAGTACTTCAGCCACTTTGCCTCCCTGGCTTTTCACACAGAAGCATGCTGAATGTTCATGGGAAATCTGCCTGCATGAAGGTGACCATTGCTAAGAAAATTTTTGCTCCTAGGTACCTGCCACTTTTGATTTATACCCCACCCTTCATTACCCTCGGAGTCTCAGAGTGGCTTACATTCTCCCTTCCCTTCCCCTCCCCACAACAGACACCCTGGGAGGTAGGTGGGGCTGAGAGAGCTCTTTTGAGGACTGCCCTTGAGAGAACAGCTCTGAGACAACTTGTGACTGACCCAAGGCCACACCAGCAGCTGCATGTGTAGCAGGAGTGGGGAATCAAACCTGGTTCTCCCAGATTAGGGTCTGCGCTACGCCAACCTGGCTCTCACGCCAGAGTGAGAACCTGGACCCCAAACCCTTCTTGATCATGCTGGCTGTCACTGGCAGGAGTGGCCGGGAAGCCTGTGGTGGAAGTTCCCTGTGGGCTCCTGCCCGGGAGGTCCACCGGCCACCAAGAGCAAGTTGAATGGTGTTCTGCAGCAGTGTCTGCTTGGCTTGGCCCTAGGCAGCCACAGTGATGGCAAAGGGTGTGGGCTTGCCCATATGCACAGCGCATACATCACGTGCATCAGGGCCATCAAGGCACAACTGACTTATGGTGATCCCAGCAAGAGGCTTTCCGGGCAGGTGAGCAGAACTGTCTGGCCACTGCTTTCCTTGGTGGTCTCCCTTCTGGGTACCAACCCTGCTTAGATCTGACACAATCGGGCTGTACTGTGCTGCCTTCTCTCCAGCGCATACATTATCTTCCTGCAATTTCACAGGGACCCTGTGAGTTGGGTCAGTGTGTTTATCCTCACCTTGTACCTTGCAATTAATGCTCCCTCTAAGCTGTGGAGTCTTCTGAGCAAAACTTCTACTTTGTGAGCTACCGGCATTAAAGTTGTGAGCGAGCCATTTGGCATCCTCCCTGAGCTAAGACAAAAATGTGTGAGCCGGAGGCTTAAAAACTGTGAACTAGCTTAGAGGGAACACTGCTTGCGGTGTACGGAGGGTGAGCATGCTTCAGATTCAAGCTAGGCAATCCCAGGTTCGTCAAAGAGTCGCAGCCACCACATTCCTCAGATAAATAATTTGTGCTACTTGTGTCCTGTGAATGCACTCTTACTTAAGAACTGTTTGTTTGTTTGTTTATAAATTCAATTTTTAGACCACCCTCCTCCACACTTGGAGTTTAGAGCAGTGTACAACATTCCAAGTTGCAATCATATTTAATTTAGAATAGTTAGAAACAGTTGCAGTAATGATCTCAGACGGCTCCTAAAATTCAATGTTCTTCTCCCCAGAGGGAGCGGTCAGGAAAGGAGGCCAGGAGGATTAAAAAACGCTGCTGTCCTCAATGTGGTGGAACATCTTTGCCTTACAAGCCCTGCGGAACTGAACTGAAATCCCGCCGGGCACAGATGTTGTTCCGCAAAGTTCCACCAGGCCGGAGCCAGGGCGGAAAAAGCCCTGGCTCGGGTTGAGGACAGCCAGATCTCTTTCGGGACAGGGATCTCCGGAAGATTTTTCTCAGCTGCAAAGATGCATTGCGATGGGCCAGACCAAAGTCCAGCTAGGCCTGAATTCTCTAAGTGCCATCCCTGCCATTTCCATTGCTCTCTTTTGTATTTTGGAAACCAAGGTCTGACCCTGGAGACAGCGCCTTCCATGTCATGCATCAGTTGGGTTTCCCCCCTTCATCGCGTGTACATGTTGAATCAAGCAAAATGTGTCCTGATGGTTACTAAGGCGAGTTTCATGGTCTGGAGAAGTAAACTCTGACCCATGGAAGCTCATGCTGAAATGAATGTTGTTAGTCTCTAAGATGCTGCTGGACTTCTGGTTATTTCTTCCCTACGGTCTCATCCCAACTAGGGTCGTTGTTAGGACAAAATGAACCACAGTGAAAGCTTCTTTGGGTTCTCCTTCCAGGCAAAGTGTAAATAAAGAAAACCATCATACCTATCCTTAAATTAGAGGAAGATGATGATGATGATGAAGAAAAGAAGAGGAAGAGGAGGAGGAGGAGGAAGAGGAAGAGGAAGAGGAAGAGGAAGAGGAAGAGGAAGAGGAAGAAGAGGAAGAGGAAGAAGAGGAAGAGGAAGAGGAAGAGGAAGAAGAGGAAGAGGAAGAGGAAGAAGAAGAAGAAGAAGAAATTTGAGTGGTAGACGGTGTTTTGAAATTCAGGACCTAGCCAAGTTCTTGGGAAGTGCCGATGTATCTTTGCAGGGTTCTTGCTGTTCCAAGCAATGCTGTCTTCTGGAGATGAGCTGGTGTGATTTGTTCAAGGCCGTAACATCGTCATCACCATTATTTCTTATTAACCATCCTCAATATCATGATCTCCAGCCTGCCTGCAGAGGAACTATGTGGAGCTTTGCCTTCTGCTTGGCAAATACCTTGGCGCAAACCAGAGCTCTGTGTGTGTGAGAGGGAGGGAGGGAGGGAGGGAGGGAGGGAGGGGTCAGGACGAAAGGACTCCTCCCTCATCCCAGCTCCTTAATTAAATGCATGGCAGGAATCAGGAGAAGCACATCTGGTTTCGATCTGCTTGGCCCTTTGATGGCATCAGATGTTCTTTCCCCAAATCAGGGACTGGTGGGGTTGGAAACCCCGGCCCCTCTGCCGCAGCTCAGAGCCTAGGCTGCCCCCCCCTCCCCAGCCTTCCTTGTCATTGTGTGACTTCTGGGCCACATTCTCACACACATACTGTTCTTTTCCCTGCTCAGAGAGACATGCAAACTTTGCAAATAAAGGTCCTTCCCCCAAACATTGCTCTCCAAACAGAGCTATGGGCCGATTTGCATAACACATGTTTAGACATACGTCTAAAATTATTATGACTCATTGGGCACTCGTGCATGCAATTTGCAGTTCACGTGTGAACCGTGGAAGTGAGGCAAGGGTGTTTGGGAAGACATGTATCCTATACATGTGTGGTCATGTGAAAGTTGGGACTGATTGCACCGCTGAATGAGCAGTGAATTAAATTGCCAGTGAAATCTAGAGTATCACACAACATCCATCTTTCTCCTGGGGCAGGGGTGCCTTTTGCTTTTTTTGCTGGACAGAAGATCAAAATTTTAGGGGCATCACATGGTCAGAGTTAAGCATGCTAAAATGTCAGTCAAAGAGAATTAAAGTCATGCTTCCCACCCCCATCAAGAGAAATGGAGGTTAAAAGTGTTTAACAATTGTAGATAGTGTAAATGACAACTTTTGAATAAATGCATTTTTTATAACTGCAAATATGTGCTGTGGAAGCATTCTGCACCCATGTGTGGTGGTGGTGGTAGTGGTGGTGGAGAAGAAGAAAGAAGAAAGAAGAAAGAAGAAAGAAGGAAGAAGGAAGAAGGAAGAAGAAGAAGAAGAAGAAGAAGAAGAAGAAGAAGAAGAAGAAGAAGAAGAAGAAGAAGAAGAAGAAGAAGAAGAAGAAGAAGAAGAAGAAGAAGAAGAAGAAGAAGAAGAAGAAGAAGAAGAATTTGGCTAGATCTCAAATTGCAGAACACCGTCAACCAATCAGATATCTGACTGTGACAATTAACAACAACAGCAACTGCAACACTCCCTTTGGATATAGCAGTTATGATGGAGTTTATATTAGGCTTGTTTTCATTGACAATCGCCGCGTCCTCCCATGACCCTGCGGTGTGAATGCACCCTCGCCTCTGCGCCCACAGGCCGCTCTCCCCTCTCCCCACCAACCCAACTCCTTTCCGATGAATACTCCCATAATTATCCCAGCGAGGGACACGGGCACGTGCGAATCAGCCCCCGGGTGATTCGATGCCGGCAACAAGAAAGGAGGGATCTCTCCGCACCTCCGTTTTGGCGTCTTCCCTTTCCGTTGGCGTTTAATGGCTCGAAACAAAACGTTCAGGACAAGCGGTGATTTATTTCTATTTTTTAAAAGTCCAGCCGAGGCTGATTAGACGGACCGGGGGGAGGGGGGAGGGGGGGAGGGGGGAGCCCACCCCACATGAGAGTCTCCAGCCGGGCTTCCAGCTAATCCGCGGCAGTTCGGCAGCCAAGCGGCCGGGGATCGGGAGCCGCCGCCGGCGTGCCTGGGAGAAGGCGAGGGCCGCGGGCGATGCTCCGGTCTGGCCGGCACGGGCGCTCTCCTCCGCGCGGGGAGCCGGGAACCCGCGCGCGCGTCTGGCGAGGCTGGACGGGGAAGGGTGGAAGGAGGGGTGGGGGGAGGAAGGAGGTCTGTGAAACGTCAGAAGCAGCACAAAGCCTTTGCCACGTAATTAGAGGCTCCTATTAAGTCTGGCTCTGCCCTCCCCCGGGGTCTGGCGAGCTCCCCCCCCCCGCACCCACACATGCCAGGCCGCGCCGTTTGAAGTGCCAGAGAGCCGCTGCTGGGGGGGGGGGCGTTAACAGGGGGCGGGAAATCGCCCCCCCTCCTCCTCCTCAACCTTCCTCCTCCTCCTCCTGCAAGCAGGCGAGGGGATCCGGAGAGGCGCTCAGTCCGTCGGCGGAGCGCCCAGCTGCGAGCCTCCCGCCCCTCCCGCCGGCCCGCCCGCCCGCCCTCCTTGCCTTCTCTCCCTGGCCCGGCCGTCGGAGGAGCGCGCCCCGGGCGGCCCGGGCGAGAGGGCGGCGGGGAGAGAGGCGCCTTCCAGCGGGGAAAGGAAGGGGGAGCCCTTCGCTGGCCTCGGGGGCGCCGCGCCGGCCGCCTCTGCGGTGGATTGTTTCTGGGGAGTTTGACTCGACGGCCTTGCGCGGAAGGCGGCGGCGGCGGCGGGCTGCGGAGGGGACGCCTGGCGGCCGGGCGCCCCGTCTCTCCTCCTCCTCGCGGGGTGCCCTTCCTGCTCGCCCGCCTTCGCATTCCTTCCCCGGCCGGGGGGCCCCGAGCCATGACTTCCAGCTACGCTCACGTCCTGGAGAGGCCTCCGCCCGCCGCCCTGGCCGCCCGCCTGGAGAGCCCCGGCGGCCCCCTGGACAGCCTGCAGGCCAAGAAGAACTTCTCCGTCAGCCACCTGCTGGATCTGGAGGAAGCCGGCGACTTGGCGGCGGCTCAGGCCGAGGAGGGCGTCGGGGAGAGCGGCAGGAGCCTGCTGGAGTCTCCCGGGCTGACCAGCGGCAGCGACACGCAGCAGCAGGACGGTAAGTGGCCCCGGCGGCGTCTTGCCCGCCCGCGGACTCAGGCAGGGGTGCGCCGGGAGCGCCCGGCCGCTTCTCTCCGGCTTCAGCCGGTCGCTCGGGCCGCCTCCGGTGTCTGGAGGGGCTGCGCAGGAGGCCTTCCCAGGCCGGTCCGTCCGCCGGGTGTCGTCTCAGCGCCCGGAAACGCCTGGATTGGAACCGCCCGTTGGGTCTCTCTTGTGATAGGAAGCGCCGCGGGCGAGCTGTCGGGAAAGTGCTCTGGGAGCTCCGGCGGCGGGATGGCCGGCTCCCCTCTAGCTGGCCCACCGCTTCTCTGCCGCGGCGGCTTCCCTTCGGGCGCAGCCCCCTGGCTGCAGAGGGCGGGAGGCGGGCGAGGACGGCGGGCGACAAGCGATTCGGTCGAATCTCCATTTGCATTTTTAAATCAGTTTCGTGCTGCTGTAATGCCGTCAAGCTTAGAGTCACAGCAGCACGAAACTGATTTAAAAATGCAAATGGAGATTCAGCCGAGCCGAAGGAACGGCTGCCGCGCCTCGACTGAAACCGCTGGAGAAACTGGGGGCTCTTTAACACGAGTCTGGATTGCCCGGGAGGGTTTCGGGAGGCGGGAGAAGAGTGAGGGAAACACACACACACACACACACACACACACGACTGTTATTTATTTTAAAGAGGAGGCTTAAATGAAGGGTCGGGCGGTGCGGAAGGCCGTGCCAGGCGCGCAGGCGTCCCAGCGGGTCTCCGCATTTCCAGATTCGTTCGGAGCCCGTTGGTCCTGCTTCGTTTCACCCTGGCCGTCCACAGGTCCATATTTCCGACCCCGGGGCGGGGGGAGGGAGGAGAGTCTCCATTCGTTCACCGCCGGTCCTGGTCGCCATCAGGCCCGTAGGCAGGATCTTTTTTTAAATTCAGGGGGCCTTTGAATAAGTCGGGGGGCACCCCGCACCCACACGCAAGCAAGCGCCACAAGCAAAATAAAAATTGGACGTTGGGGGACCTGAGCTGGGTGGGAAGTCAGGGGGCCGGGCCCCGAGACGCCCCAGTGTAGCTACAGGCCTGGTCGCTACTACGACTGGTGTGGGGAAAAGTTCGAGGCGTGTTGCGGAGGGCAGTCCGCTGCCCACCCTGGCTTAGGGTCGTGATGTGAACGGCCTGTCCGGACGGAAGAAACAATGGGAAGAGCCAGTCCCCAAGCACCGGACCCGAGCCCTCGGCGCCCGCCCGGAGACGGTTCTGGTCGGCGGACCCCCTTCGCCGCGCCTCCAGGGAGGAAGGGAACGGCGCTTTTCTGAAGGCGGGATCCACCGGGGAAAGTATTCCCGGGTCAAGGGGATAAGCGTGCCAGTTCGCGGGGAACAGAGCGATGCCCCTGGCTTCTGCGCCCGAAGGGATCATCTACCGGATCTCCTGAGGACGGCAGAGTCCGAGCAGGCTCCGCGGGTAAGCTCTCCTGCAGCAAGGCCCCGGCGGAAGAGCTCCGGCTTTGGAGCGGCCCTTGTGCCGGACAGCTTCCCCGCGGCGGCGCCTCCTCGCAGACGGCCCTTGGAGCGCCGGAGCGCCTCCCTTGGCCGGAAAGGCGGCTGCGAGAGAAGCGCGTCCCTTTCAGACGCTCCCTCCCCGGCCCCGCTTCCTACCTTCTCGCCGCGACGACGGGGCCGCGTCCTTCTCTCGGCCTGCTGGCTGGAAGTGCTTCCAGGCCGGCCTTCCAAGAAGAGCCCCGGGCGGCGGCGGCGGCGGAGCCAAAGAGCGCCCGGGCCCTCCAGAAAGCCGTGTGTGTGTGTGGGGGGGGGGGATCCGGGGAACCGTCGAAGGGCCCTCCGCCGGCGCCCGAAGAACGACCGGGGCCGGAAGCCCTTCTTCTTCCGGAGGGAGCGCGGGAGAGGCAGCGGGGGGCGCCGGGCCCTCCCTACCCCTCCGCCCGCCCTGCCCCCAAAGCCCGCCACGTCCTAGCAGAGACCCGAGCGGGGTGGGGGCGGGGGCGCCTAGCTCTCGGTGGGCAACATAGAAACACGCTGCAGAGGGCAGGGGTGGGGCACGAGAATCGATGCCCGCCCCCACCCCCGCGAAGCCTCTGGCCGGGCTTTCTCCGGACTTGAGGGTTTTTGTAGGTGCCTGGAGGTTGGGGGGGACGGACGGACGGGAAGCCTGAGGCCCAGGGGTGGCCGGCAGCTCCCGCGCCCTCCCCTTGCCCGGTGGCGACCCTCCTTGGCTGCGCCGGCCCCCAGGACGGAGTCCTTCGAGGGAGAGATGGCGCCGGTGACCCGGAGGCCTGGGATGGAGGAGCGCTGGGACGGGAAGTTGTCCCAGGTTCAGTCCCCGGCACCCCCGCTAAAGGACTCCTGTAGTTAAGGGAGCGGGAAGCCCTGCTGGGCCCGAGGACTCGGGCGAGACGCTGCGGTCCGAGGGGGAGACGATGGCCGGCTGGGGCCCCGACTCTTCCCAAGGCAGGTTCCCGAGATTATTGCGGGGGGGGGGGCTGCTGAATGACGGGCCCGGTTGAGCAGCCGGCTCTGCGCCTTGGGAGGAAGCCGCGTTGGGCTCTGGGCACCACCGAGGGGTGGCGGGAAGGGCCCCCGAGTCACAGCTGGTTTGTCGGAGGCCTGGGGTTTCCAAGGCAGGAGCCATTCAGAGGTGGTCCGCCATGGCCTGCGTGTCCGCCGTGGTCCGCCGTGGCCTGCGTCGGGGTCAGGAGGAGGGCCACGGTACCCCTTGGAGGTCTCCCATCCAAACACCAGCCAGGGCCGACCCTGCCTAGCTCCCCAGAAGGGGCCAGACCGGGCCGTCCAGGTCAGGGTTTGTAAGGAGGAGGCCGCCAATGTTTCCGAGGCCCCCGGCGACGGCGAACTAGGAGATGTGTGTGTGGGGAGGGGGGTTCTGTGGAACGGACGAGTTCCAAGTTCCCCGGCGCAGGATCCAGCCCGAGTCCGAAGTCCTGCCGCGGCCCCGACGCCGAAGGGCTCCTTCGCTCTGGCTGGCTGGCTGATCTCCTTCTGGAAATCTCCCTTGATCCTGGCGGCCGCCTTCTTCTCCTCCTCCCCGGTGGGCTTTTGGGGTGGGCTGCGAGCTCAGACCTGGCGGCTTTAGGGCGGGGGCGGGCACGGGCGAGGCCGGCAGCGAAATCCCGAGGAGGGCGCGGGGCGTGAGGAGGGTCCCTCGAGAAAACCCCGAAGGGCAACTGCGGAGAATTAGGCGTTTTGCAGCTGGACTTTGCTGTGTGAAATGGCAAGAACCCCTTTGCAAAGGGTCACTGAAGTGGACTGAAACTGCGTAATTTCGCCCGTGTGGAAACGCCCGATATATTCTCCGCTTTGCTTTCCCTGACCCGCATTCAGCCGGGACTCGGTTTCCTCCGTCTCTGCAGACTCTGCACCAGGCCCCAGTGAAACAATTCCGAGGCCCACCCGATGTCCCGCGGTTTGAGAATTTAAACTGGTTCGATTCCCTCCGCTTCCTTCCGGGGGATTCGATGCTGGTCCGTGCTGGCCTAGAAGGCAGTCCCTTGAGCGCTGCGGGGCCGCCTTGGCTAGAAAACGCGTCCGGCTGACGACTTCGGGGCCCAGTCCCCACGACCGCGTGGCCACCGCCGGCGTTCCACCGGGCCTGCTCTTGAATACCGCCGAGAGGGCCTGCGGCCTGGAAAAGCATCGCTAATTTCTGCCGAGTTGGCTTTCAGAGGAGGCTTGAGGATCGGGACCAGACTGGAATGTGCAAGTCGCCGACTTCCTGGATCCTGGAGGGGCCCCGAATGTAAAGGCGAGGAGACACGCAAGCTTGGATCGGAGCTGGGGCGACCCCCGAAGCCCTTACTACTGATCCTAAGCGCGGCACTGGGAAGTTCTTGCTGATTTCGTTGGGACTTGCTCCACATTGCCCTGAGAGTCGGCGCCCTCGAAGCCCGAGAGGGGCTTTGCTTTCCCAGTCGACACGCATGCGGTCGGCCTGCAAGGGCACGTATGAACGCTCCAGCTGCAATCCCCGGGTAAGCAAGGGTGGATTTGCCGCCCGCCGAAGAGCCTGGCAGAGGAGGACTGGGCCCCGGCCCCCCTGCGCGCTCGGAAAAGGGGAGGCCGGTCTTGCCCCCGGACGAGGTGGGGGAAATGTCACCCGCCAGCCCCGAGGTGTGCCTGAAGAGACGCCCGCTCCGGCCGTTCCCGGAGAAAGGAAGGAAGGAAGGTCCAGTCGCGGGCTCCGGGGCGCAACGGGAGCTCTCCAGTCCCCACAACAGACTGCCAGGAGGGCACCTCGGCTGGCCTCGGCGGATTCCGAAGGGTGCCTGTCGCTAGGCTAGCCGGACTGCCCGCCATCGACACGGAGATTCGTCGCCGAGTCGCCGGGAAAGATGTGAAGCCGCTTTGGCGTGAAGCTCGCCTTGACCGACCTCGCAGGGTTGTTGTGAGGGTGAGAAGATTGCCCGAGGCACCCTCCGTCACTTCTGGTTGCCACCGAAGTCCCCTCCTGGGCCAACCGGCGGGGGATTCTCGAGACCCCAAGAAAGGCGACGGGACGGAGGGAAACGGACCGAGGGAACTTGTCGGGCAAGTCCTCACCCCCTTTCCCGACTGTTTGGCTCCTGGTGCCCCCCCCCCAAGAACGGCTCTCGGGACCGGGAGAGAGGCCGGATGCGTGCCTTCGAGAGAGGAACCCCACCGGAGTCGGACTCTCCCGTACCTCCACGCGCAAAGACGGTTGCTGCTGAGATTTTGCCTACGGAAATATTGGCCACCGGCTCCTAATCCTTGCAAGGTTTCTCTTCCGCAAGATTGCCACCGACTGAACTGCCCCCCCCCCCCGGTTTTATTATTCTGGAGCAATGGTGTTCCTGGCGGCGGCGCCTCCGTCCTTCACTCGCCTTGCTTGTTTACTTGCTTGTCCCCCCCCCCCCGAGAGAGGGGACCCGCCCTCAGACAGTCCCCCCCCAGATACACGCGCTCATGGATTTATTAGGGGGCCGGCGGCCTTGATCTCCACCACGGGGCTCCCCCACGGAAGCCCTGCTGTAAGGGTTGCTTTGAAGCCACCGCAGGGGAGCGAAAGGTGTTAAGAAGCCATTAATCCGGTCTAAGTGGCCCTGGAGACTAATAACTCCCCGGTCCCCGAACGCATTCGGGGACGCGGCTATTCTGTTTTTTAAAAGACTAGGAGTTGGGGGGAAGGGCCGGCTTGTCCGCTCGACCCCCCCCCCCGCCCGGGAAGACGTTGCGGCCCCTTTCACGGCGACTCAGTTGCCACGTGGCCTGGAGACCAAAGCGCACAAAGCAGGGAGGAGGAGGAGGAGGAAGCCGCCGTCGGTCCGCACGGGAAATCCAGCGGAAGCAACCCATCTCAGTCGGGATCCCAGGAAGGAGCCCTCAAGCTCCGGGGGGGGGGAACCACCCCCACCCTTGGGTCCCGGGAAAAGGACACCAAGTCCGAGGGAGCCTTGGCGATTCAGCCGGGGTGCCGCGGGACCGTCGAAAGCGCGCTGGGCATTGGAGCAGCGGGGAAGCTGCAATCGACGACGGCCAGAGGCCTGCTCCGGGTTTGGCATGGCTCCTCTCCCGCCCGAGGCGGTCTGCCTCAAGCAGGAGGAGGGACGTTAGCTTCCCTTCCGCCGTCTGGCTCCCTTATCGCACAGACATTCTTCCCGTCGGGGACGATCCGGGGACTCGGAGGACTGTCTTGACCGTCTGCCCCCCGCCCCCTCCAGCAACTAGAAAGCGGTGGGCATCGAGATGGGCGGCCGCGCCAGTCTGTCTCTAGCCGCCGCCGCCGCCGAAAAGAGCCCGCGCCCAGCAGCGCTTTCGAGACCCGCCAAATGCGCGGCAGAGAGAGGCGGGAAGGCGAGCGGGCTTAAGGGGCGCGTTGCGCGGGCGGCCGCGCCCTTCGAGAGCGGAGGGACAGATAGGCCGAGATCCCGGACGGCGACCGGAGGGCTTCCCCTCGCCAGACGCAGTGGCCTTTACGGCGCAGTTGTCCGCAGCGTCCTCTGATCTTGACTGTTGCCTGGCTTCAGGCGGGCATGACCCTGCCCTGCGCGGGGCCGCAGCCAGGGGCGGATTAAGGCTCACTGGTGCCCTAAGCGCTGACCCATCTCGGTGCCCCCCCTCATAGAAGTGACTGTCAGGACAACTGAATTTAGCTCCATCCTTCTACTTTAAACACAAGCATTTGACTTTTAAACACAGCCTATGACACTGGCACCTCGCCCACAAAAAATAGAAGATAACCCCTAGGGGTGGCACCATGATCAATTCGCACTACTTTTATCATTATTATTATTATTATTACAAATCTTCATTCGTTTTTTTTTCCCTTTTCACCCTTTCCCCAACTTTGTGGTGCCCCCTTCGGCCCTGGTGCCCTAAGCACGCGCTCCGTCTGCCTTAATGGTTAATCTGCCACTGGTCGCAGCACTGAACACTGCAGCAGATTTCAGCGGGCCTGGGACTGGCGGCGCTCCGCGTGGGTTGGCGCTGTTATTTACCTACGAATTAAATATCTGTGCCGCCGCCCCGGCGGCCCCCCCGGCGCTTCACTCTCCGAACGGCGGACATTAAAGAAAAGAGCAACACGCAACCTCCTTCAAAAATCACAACGATCCCGCACAGCCTTTCAAGTCCCGAGGGAGCGGCGTCGTTTTCCCGAGGCGACAACAGCCCCACGTGACAGTTGCCCTCCTTTGAAGTGGGCGGCCGCGGGGAGTTCCCCGGCCCGGAGAAATTGACAAAAGGGGGGCTTCGGTCTCCTTTCGCGCTTCCTGTTCTACCAACGCTCGACCGGTCACTGGCGACCTCTCGGGAAGAGTCTCGGCTCGTCTCTCTCTCGCGCCCTCCCTCTCTATCCGTCTGAAAAAGAGAGAGCGCTTTGCGTGCAAGATGAAATTGTAGGCCGCTTTCGCAACGTCGATCGCGGGAGGAGGATACAGTTCAGCTCTGGATGGCGAAACAGCTTCCGTTCCGCGCGCCTTCTTCTTCCCTGAGAAGAGACGTTTTCCCGAGGGTAGCCGCTTCGGTCTGCCGCGTTCGAGTCCAAGAGGAGCACCGAGACCCGACCAGATCTTTGGCGGGATAAACTCTCCCATGTCGAGGGTCCCTGCTGCGTCAGGAAGCAACGCTGACTCTCGGGAGCGCGCCCCTCCCCTCCCCTCCCCTCCCCTCCCCACATCCTGCTGGTCCCTCAGGTGCTGCTGGAATCCGCCGGTTGGCCCAGGGCTGGCCGCGGCTGCCTTTCCGCAGCCGGCCGGCGGCATCGCGACTCCTTCTGCCTTCGCCGGTGCTCCCTTCCTCCCTCCCTTCCTTTCTCCCTCCTTCCTTCCTTCTCCCTTCCTCCTTCCCTCCCTCCCTCCCTTCCTCCTCCTTCCTTCCTTCCTTCCTTCCTTCCTTCCTTCCTTCCTTCCTTCCTTCCTTCCTTCCTTCCTTCCTCCTTCCTTCTTCCTCCCTTCCTTCCCGGGATCAAGGGATGCTGTTATGACCAGGGAATCAACGCCGGGTATCTTGTGTCGCGAGCTGAACTCTGATCAAACCGGGACGAGATCCAGGTGCGGAAAGGCCCCTTCGGAACTCTGATTCGTGTTTTATGTTTAGTGTTGGTTATGTTTGTGCTATGTTTTGTATTTGAAAAAAGTTTAATAAAATTCTGCCCCTTGGGGCAGTTAAAAAAAAAAGTAACTCTGATCTGGAGAGCCGGGTTTGATTCCCCACTTCTTCTCCACGTGCAGCCGGCTGGGTGACCTTGGGCCAGTCACAGTTTTCTCTCTCAGCCCCGCCTGCCTCACAAGGTGCCTGTTGTGGGGAGAGGAAGGGAAGGAGATTGTAAGCCGCTTTGAAACTCCTTAAGGTAGAGAAAAGCGGGATATAAAAAAACAGCTCTCCTGCTGCTAGCTGACCGCTAACTATGGTCGTGAATTGGAGCTCCTACGGCCATTTTTTTAAAGCCGCGGCGCTTGCGAAATGAGACACTTGAGAAATGCATTTTAAGACCACGGCAGCCCAGAATTCCCCGCGCACTTCTGGTTTGGCCTCTTCGGGGTATCAGTCTTAGGAAGGAAAGACGGGGGGTGCAGCCCTCCCCCCCCCAACATCTTTGGAAATGGCTTTTAGAGAAACCAAAGAATCGCGGATCAGAAAAAAGGAAAGAGAGATGGGTGGCGAATTAAAACCGGGGAGGGGGGCAGGTTGCGCCGAAATTTCCGCTGCAAAAGATATTATTGGCTTGGAAGGGAGGTCTGAAATTAATGCGTCTGACTTTCGAGTCGATGTGTTTTGGTTTCCTTTCGCTGAGAAAGGCAGTGGGGTTTGCCACTTTTACGTTTGGAGTGCCACTTGTATCTGGCAACAGCGAGCACTTTGGGTTTGAGGTTCTGGTACAAGGTTCTGTTCTTCAGCTCCCAGTCCCACCCACCCCCATCTCTGGGCCCGGGACAAGCTTGCTGGATGACCCATCATGGTCTTATCATGGGAATACATAATTTCTGAAACAGAGCAGGAGTGTGCGTGTGCCAGTCCAGGTCCCGGCATCCTGCTGGGCCCCTAGGAAGCCTGTCCGCCCCCGGCCGCCCTCCTCCTCTTGGCCTCTGCAAAGGTCGTGGGCAGCGGTCACAGGGATACACGTGAAGCCGCCTTAATACTGAACCAGGCCGCTGGGTCCACCGAGGTCGGCGTTGTTGACTCAGACCGGCTCTCCCCGGTCCCCGTCTTTCACGTCCTCTCCTCCTGGAGATGCTGCCGGGGATTGAACCTGGAACCTTCTGCCAGCCAAGCAGATGCTCTACCGCTGAGCGGAGGGATGAGTTTCCACTTCTGTCCACGAAAGAATTCTGAGTAGCTCAAAAGCGCGCCTGCTTGCTCTCACACATCCTAGGTTGGGGGTGGGGGGCCGGGAGTATCATGCCTGTCTCTTTAAGAAGGGCCTGGTAACCCTTGTATGCTATATCGGTTTTCTCTAGTGAGCTCCCTCTAAGCTGCGGAGCCTTGTGAGCAAAAATCCTACTTTGTGAGCTACGGGCATTAAAGTTGTGAGCCAGCGATTTGGCGGCTGCATAAATTAGTTTGCTCTGGAGCCATCCCTTCCTGAGCGGAGACGAAAAGGTGTGAGCCGGAGGCTAAAAAACTATGAGCTGGGCTCACACTAGTTCAGCTTAGAGGGAACGCTGGGGGTGGGGGGCAGGATCCAGACGGAGTGGTGGTGGTGGGAGCAGGCATGCAGCAGGTGTTGGGACATCCAAGTCCCGTTTCACTGATAAACTCTTGGGGCCAGCAAACCTCTGACTGACCCGACCACGTGGAGAGAACTGAGCAGCTTTTCTGAAGTCGGGCCGATTTTGCACAAGGAGCTGCTCCGCCATCGCGCCTCCCTTTGCCCCGTTGCCATCGGTCAATTGCTCACTCGAAGCCTCCGGGCCACATTTTGACCCCTCCGGCTTCGTCCGATTTTCCCGGGGTTTCCCGATCCTCAAAAAACCGGATCAGGAAACCACGGGGAGGAAGCTGCGCGGCAGCCCGGCTTCGAGTGGGAAATTGAATAGAAACGCGGCAAAGGGCGGCGTGACAGCGGCGCAGCTCCTTGTGCGAAATCATAAATTAGTCTGACAAGAATTCTGTCTCAGCTGGCAAGTCTGCGAAAGCGCAAACAAGAGAGCGCCCTGTTGCCTCAGCCGTTGAGCTACAGATTCAGGTACAGACAACGTCGTTTGCATCAAATGGGAGAGAGGACGCACACCCTTCAAAGACAACTCCACCCGCAGCGATAGATCGTTTTTACTGGAGGGTGGGGGAGATATTCCAGTCTGCAAGAGCTGCGACTGGTAGTTACCACGTAAGAGGGTCCGGTTTGCCACGAGATGGCCTTCGCTCAGCGACGTCTCTTCTCTCGCCTCAACCCCCCCCCTTTTATCTTGTCGGATTGTATCACGACGAGTGGCTTCAACATCGAGCATGAAGAATAAGAGTTCTCTGCAACTGGGAAGCCGGCTCGGGCGCCTGGGTGGGTCCTAGGCAGAGTCATACCCTCCCTGACTCTCTAGGTGTCAGTGGGCAGGGGAGAAAGCCACTCCGTGCGTGCCCCATGATGGCACCCCCCAAACCCTTCTATTACAAAACGAAGACCATCAACCCCTATTATGGCTTCCAAGTCGGTTGGCTCTTAGGTCTGACATTTCGGGGACTGTCCCCAGCTGTCAAGATGGGAACTCTGGCCCTGCCCTGGGTAGCCCCGACCAGCCCGCTCTCGGCAGAGCAGGGAAGAGAAGCAGGGCCGACTGTGGCAAGGGCTTGGATGGGAGACCTCCTGGGAATACCAGCCGTCGGGAGGCGGGGGCAGGCTTCATCCAGTCACCTCCCTGAATATCTCTCAGCCTGGTGGCCCCCAGTTGGGGTCAGTCCCCAGAGGCCTCAGTGACTTCCAGGTGAGCGCTCGCTCCCACCTAGAAAAGAGCAAGGGTCCAGTAGCAAAATATGTGGCAGGGTATCAAGTCGCTGCTCGCTTCTTCAGATCACGCGTGCACGCACATATAAAAATACAATTATATGCATATATTCGGAACTCTGCCCTCTGTCAAATGGCATATCAGGTCAATCGTCGTTTGGGGGGTGGGGTGGGTGGAGCTTGAGGACTCTAATCTGGAGAGCCGGGTCTGATGATTCTCCCAGTCCTCCTCCAGGTGGAGCCAGCTGGGCGACCTTGGGCCAGTCAAAGGCTGCAGTCACACATACTAAATTTTCAACTTTCAGTCCACTTTCAGGGCACTTTCCAACTGGATTTTACCGTGCGAACTGGAAAAATCCAGTTGGAAACTGCATCGAAAGTGGATTATTTAGTGTGTGTGACCTGCTGTCACAGTAATCTCTCTCAGCTCTCTCAGCCCCACCTACCTCTGGAGGTGTCTGTGGTGGGGAGAGGAAGGGAAGGCGATTGTGTGCCGCTTTGAGACGCCTTCGGGGAGAGAAAAAGCAGGGTATGAAATCCTTCTTCTATAAAAGGTTTCCAGATACCTAAAAAAAAACAGGCCCGTGGGCCATGGAAGTCCACCTGCCCATACGGTCAAATATTGAGATAAAGCTGTAAGCTGCTCGGTACATCGATTTATAAGAGGTGGGCATTTCTCTCTCCAGGGTTGGAAACACCATGTCTTTGGGGCGGTAGTCTTTTGGGCACGGGAGGGTTCGTTCCCGTCAGCTGTGTGGGTCCGTCTCCAAGAGAGGGGCAGATCGTTTAAAAGTCCATCGCCGCCCTCAACAGCGCCGCGAATATTTGATGGTGAATTCGCTCTGAGTCCGGAATCAGTCTGGGGAGCCGCCACCCCCCCCCACCAGTCAACAATTGAGTGCTATAAAAAGCCCCCCTGCGGGGGTGGTGGTGGGGGGCGATCTTTTGCCGTCCAGAAGGTGGTCGGGGGTGAGTGGGGGGAGGTGGGGGGAGAGCCGCCCCCTCGGCCATGACAAACGAATGAAGGCGGTGCAGACCTCAGCGAACCACACCGCGCTCCGAGGCCGAGATTCGCTCGGTTTAGCCGAGTGGCCGGCCTTTGCTGGGAGGGGGGGCAGGCGGGCTCCCCAGTCTCTGAACCGCCCGGAGAACCCCGGCGAGGGACCGCCGCCGAAAGGTCCCTCCTGTCGCTGCCTGCAGCGGGCTGGAGAGGAGGAGGAGGAGGGGACGGGGCCTGCCTGGGGGTCGCCGTCGGACTGGCGGCCTCCCTCCCTCCCTCCCGGGACGCTGCCTTCGCGGTCGGGAGCGAGAGAGCGGGAGAGTCACGCACCGTCGGCGGCGATGCTGTTCGGATCCGCTGACTGGTGGACGGCGCGTCCAAAGCCCCACCTGCCGCTTCGGGGCGCGGGCAGCGGGTGGAGGAATCACAGCAGTGATCGCGGCGGTGACGGTTCCACAAACCACGGCCCCCCGCTCCAGAACACTGCGGCACGCGGGAAGTCACATTATCCCCAGTCTTTATGAAGGGTCGCAGTCCGGTACTTGACTCCTCGGTGGCGTTCTGCGGTTCCAGATCTAGCCAAGTTCTGGGAACTGCAGGGGTATCTTCTCCTTCTCCTTCTCCTTCTCCTTCTCCTTCTCCTTCTCCTTCTCCTTCTCCTTCTCCTCCTTCTTCTTCTCCTCCTTC